>OZ024905.1:54500535-55024453 GCA_964017125.1 Flabesymbios commensalis
CTGTATTTATTGCTAAACAGGCCTAAAATACAACGGAAACAATATCAACTTTTTGGTGGCAGGGATTATTGACGAAGAAGATACATTGAAATACTTCAATTGGCTTAAGTTCTAGTTCTGGGTGTTTATGAATCAATTTAAATGTCTTTCTTTTAGAATTGATGTGCTGGTGTTGTGGAAGCCATCGAGACGGTTGAATGGTACGATAAATATCACCAGCTCTAGGTTTACACAGCTAGGCATTGCTATGATGAGAACGTTTCGGAAGCAGAATGAGCAAGTTTACATCAGTACCTACGACTACCACATTGTCGGTATCTGACAGTTTGATTGCCGTAATAACAGTTAACATCTTATCATGTACCTCAGTATTGTTCCCACTTAAATACCAGTGTTCATTGAATAGTTGAATGGCATTGGTATTTTCCAAAAGTGATTGAACTGAAACTGTATTGTCCACCTCACTGATTCTGTACTTTATCTGTTATATATTCATC
The DNA here is from genome assembly GCA_964017125.1 of Flabesymbios commensalis. NCBI lineage: Eukaryota > Metazoa > Annelida > Polychaeta > Terebellida > Flabelligeridae > Flabesymbios > Flabesymbios commensalis. The sequence continues at coordinate 54,501,033 of OZ024905.1, forward strand.
CGAGCTACCATCGCAGTGTGCATGGGAATGTTTTTGATGTAAGATACATGTGTCTTGCATAGATTATTAGATGATCAATGTTTATTACAAAAGAATATAATAAATACGTAATAAATACTCTGTATGAATGATAATTAATCTACTATGGCTGGAGGAGACATATAGTTAATATGAACCTAAATATCTTCACGTCCATCATATGATTTCATCACTTTATATATGGTAAGACTTATTGTCTTTACCATTAATACATCTTCCTGCAAAATAGGGTGGTCGCTCCCATACCACTTCAAGACACAACTGAACCTGTTGGGTTATTGTATATTATGTGAGAGTGAGAGCTTATATCTGATTAGAAGCATGCATGACCAGAACCTACTGATTCCTCATACCATATCACGACCACATCTAGAAAGTTTCTGTATTTTATGTTAATCTTCATAAAAACATCCTGATCGTGCTACGAACGGTATTATTGCCCCAATTACCACATATTCTGCATCATATCTTGTTGCAATAGTGTACCCAATAATCTTTGGTGACTTGTTCATGACACTCTATAGCATTTAGTTGCCAAGACTAGGTTAGTTACTAGCATCTTCTGAAGATGGTGTAAGCTCATACTATATTTATAAAATAAATTCATCGTCATTATTTTCAACATTACCCTAGCGTGTCCTCAAACATCAATCTTATATGCCCAAAACATACGTCAACTTCTGCACCAAATTACAGATTTCCGATATCGTGTAACTATATCTCATCATAGTTATTGATGGTGATATCATCTATCTCATTCAAGTTAGGGGGGTAGAAATATGTGTAGCCTACATTACGGTTTTGTGTGGCTCTCTGAGCCGATAGTTGGGACTTTATTCGTTCAATTATGTCTTAAAACCGTGTTATCAGTGCATTACCAGGCTTTTGTACGGTATCTATTCTGATCAAAAATATAAAATTTAAGATGATACTATTATCACGATTATGTGAATTGTCAATCCGATTAAAAAACATAATTTTTATGTGATGTGCTCGTTTTAACCAGCATAATATGCCTAGTCACTAGAATCATAAATTGTTAAATTTAAACGACTTCTTGTCTCAAGGAACGGAACATGTACGTGTGTCATTATTGCCATGGCTATGCAGACCACCTTGATGGATTACCTTCATGTTTTTCTTAAAGGTGTAGTCAACTATTAAAATTCACGGGACAAGGGTCCCCCAGAAGGCAATAGTGCCCGTGGGTAGGCCAAGTCCCTATTCCATAATAATACTAAATATGCGTTTCATACCTAAAGCCTCATTAAGAGCAAGTTCTCAAATCACAGCAAGTATACAAATCATATATACTTGAGCGACATCTATGAGTTTATAATTCAAAGATCTTGGCCCTTACCCCTACTTGGTCGCTTGCTTGCAAACAAACTGACTATACTACAGCAGGGATGTTGAAACTGCTTGACCCAAGCTTGTATTGACATGCCCAGTAAACACAAAACATTTGTATGACTTTATGCAATGTTGGACCAACGTCGAAGACGTTGGGCCGAAGTTGTATAAATGTTATACAAATGTCTTGTGTTTGCTGGGCAGGCGGACTTTCTCTCAAACATTGTACATTTATTCAATGTTGGTTCAATGTTGGGCCAGCGTTGCAGACGTTGGCCTAGCATTAAAACAGCATTGGATCAAGTCCCGTTTAAGTAGTATCTTGTAATCAGTTCAGTGGCTATATTAATGCCGTCAATCTGTACTCAATAGGCTACTGTTGGCCTACACTTGACCGTCCCAGGCATGCGCGTCTTGCAGTTGAATCATTCTTTAACCCTAGTACAGGGCTTGGGCAGGAGGATGCCACCCGTGGCCAAAGCACATTTAAATTATTGCTTTCTTCCAGGTGGATATCACATAGGCCACATACTGATAGGCCTAAAACGGATATATGGTGAGCGACAGGTTATCTAGTGCCGGACAGTGATCAACAATCATAAATTTTTTTGTCAATAGTCTAAACATTTTCACAACATGCCGGATATTACGCTTGTTTCCCTCGGCTTCTAAATGTGACATAATGACTTTATTAAATAAATCATTATTATTAAACTGGCCTACGATGTGTCGTTTTCCTGGCGCAACATTTGTTTTTTCCCCCATAACTTTGTGAAATGTTGATAATAGATGTTATCACGGCTCTGAATTGGTTTCCCGGGTGTGAGAAACCTATATGTAGACACCAAAAACACATCTCTACGTTATTTGGAAGCAAAGTTATAGCACATTGCCTTGCAGTGGCGGCCATTTTGGATTTTGTCCTTTAGCGGCAAACGCACAAGGTGAAGTTCAGGGGACTATAAGTATGTTGCTCAGGTGGGTTTTAATACACCGAAATGATGTTTTTATGTTCATTGTAAGCCAAGCCATTTTCACTAATTTTGGCGGCCATTTTGTTTTTGAATTTTGAGTAGGAAAAACACAAAATGAAGCTTGGCATGGGGCAGATTTGGAATCAGCGTTCCCAAATTGTGCAAAAACAACTGCATGCCAAATTCTACTAAAAAAATGCCTTACCAAGTCAGAGATTTCGAAAATGGGCCCTGACTAGTACCCAGATAACACGATACATTGGCTCAATACTGATGTAATGCTTGGCCACCGTCTGTGACGCTGGTCCAACATTATTCCACCCTTATCCCTTTAAGCCCTAGTCACGAATATAATCTTGAATACATTTTTTTATTAGCACTTTCTAAAAACGCAGCTGTTTGACCTAGCGGAATCAAACGTTATATTTGACATCTGCATAAGGACTTTTCCTCAGTAATATCAACCGTTTCCTACACACGACACAACCCTTTCCGCAAGTTGGGACAAAAACATTATTGCAAAAAAACTTAATAGGTTCCTGGCCTTCGGCCGGGCATAATCAAAGACAAGAAACTACATTTTGCATTAAATAATTGACAAAGCAAAACAAACGGTTCATGCACTAAATAAAGAATAGTCATAAATCTATCATGACATGCTACAGCCCATCTGAGCGAAGTCGACTTATATTTAATAAGTTGTGTTAATGCCTGATATCAGTTTCCCGTTGTAAACGTACCCCTGAGCCAGGTAGGCATATTATACATATATAGATCAAAATATTAATATAATTAGAAAGAATATACCAAAATAATAACATTGACGTGCATAGTTTTATTGTAGAAAGACGTTTGTGACCTCGTATTGATTATTCACAGTTAGGCCTAACTGCTGTATGTTCAACATATGATATCTTCCAGTTGGCACACAGATTGTCTGGTGTGGTGTGCAATATGGATGATGTGGCACAGCAGATCGCAGTGATGAATGAAGGAATAACGAACAAAATGAATGAATAAACGAATGAATGAATGAATGAATGAATGAATGAATGAATGAATGAATGAATGAATGAATGAATGAATGGATGAATGAATGAGTGAATGGATGAATGGATGAATGAATGAATCAGTCAGCAAGTCAATCAATCGATCAATCAATCAATCAATCAATCAATCAATCAATTAATCAATCAATCAATCAATCAATCAATCAATCAATCAATCAATCAATCAATCAAACAATCAATCAATCAATCAATCAATCAATCAATCAATCAATCAATCAATCAATCAATCAATCAATCAATCAATCAATCAATCAATCAATCAAACATTCGATCGAACGATCGATCGTCGATCGATCGATCGATCGATCGATCGATCAATCAATCAATCAATCAATCAATCAATCAATCAATCAATCAATCAATCAATCAATCAATCAATCAATCAATCAATCAATCAATCAATCAATCAATCAATCAATCAATCAATCAATCAATCAGTCAATCAATCAATCAATCAATCAATCGATCCATCGATCCATCGATCCATCGATCCATCGATCCATCGATCAATCGATCGATCAATCAATCAATCAATTAATCAATCAATCAGCCAATCAATCAACTAACTAACCAGCCAACCAACTAACCAATCAATCAACCAACCAATCAATCAATCAAACAAACAATCAACCAACCAACCACGAACGAACAAACGAACGAACGAGCGCGCGCATGCACGAACGAACTAACGAACGAACGAACGAACGAACGAACGAACGAACGAACGAACGAACGAACGAACGAACGAACGAACGAACGAACGAACGAACGAACGAACGAACGAACGAACGAACGAACGAACGAACGAACGAACGAACGAACGAACGAACGAACGAACGAACGAACGAACGAACGAACGAACGAACGAACGAACGAACGAATAAATGAATGAAAAAATCAATGAATAAATGAATGAATGAATAAATGAATGAATGAATGAATGAGTGAATGAATGAATAAATGAATGAATGAATGAATGAATGAATGAATGAATGAATGAATGAATGAATGAATGAATGAATGAATGAATGAATTGGATTAATATCCTGAGGATGGTGAAATGGATCAAATCATACTGCCTTCTGGACACGGTGTTTGAAATTCAAATTTTGCTGTGAGGTTGAGCATGGTACTCTTCGTTCACATTGGCTCCCCACAATATTCAATCGTTGCGAATGTACGGAGAAGAAGCTGTGTTGCTTTGAAACCCGTAAACCGACAGTGGGGAGCGAGCTCCGACCTTCAGCGTGACATGGGGTAGTGTTAGCTGTAGCAACCAATCGTATTATAATTAGCAGCCTACATGCAGGTATATCAGTAGACATCAATATGAGCAAAACATCATTCTGTCCTAATAAATATTATGTTGGCTTAATCGATCCTAACGAGATTTTGGTCCGAAAAAAATGAGCGAACCTTCTCAAAGTCAGATTACTGATCTACAAATAGGATTTCGTCGCAATACAACAGAACAAGTTCATTTTGTGTTTATTATATTATTATTATAAAGATAAAGTGTGTTTTTAGAAATAATAAACAACAATCGAATAAGGTGTTTGACGTGAGCATAACGCAGCCATGTTGTCATGAGTACACGTGCCTAATTGTGCTGTCACCTGTCTCCAGGAGATTACTACATTATATCTCGACTGTAGCGATTATGTCATATTGTTTTATGTATTATGGGCCTCTTGCTTCATCCCTTCCACCCACAAGATACATCTTATCGCCATATAAAGTATATATCGATACTTGTGGATACAAATGTTTTGTAGGTGTATGTGGAATTTGCTAGAGTGGCATAGACCTAGAGAAGTTTTATGGTTGAATGCATTAAAATATTTCAGCAAAATGCCTTGTGCACTATAATTATGACTGCCACACTGGTACTTAAGGGGATCACACACGAGGCACGTGTTTGCCACAGCGGTCTGTTTTGGATCAGAGTAGGTGATGTTATATGGCACCTGGGTTTCAGCGCATATGCATCCATCCAATTGCCACATCTGCCGAGACTTGATTTTATATTGGCTTGAGACACATTCCTATCCACAGGCACATTTATGCTGATCGATGCAACTCGGAAACTAGTTGCTCACCTCGACGAACTAATTCCGTTACCTTGTCTGTCCTTAGAAAATGTTTAATTAATATGTTCATTCGCCAGGAAGGAGCACTACCTGGTGGAACCATGCACCAAACACAACATGTTGGCCAAATGCTGGGTGCGATGCCGGACCAGCGTCGCAGACAGTTGGCCAATATTGAATCAGCATTGGGTCAAGGTTTTTCTGGGACAATAATAATTGTATGTTGCATTTCGGTCTGTATAGTTAAGGCTCCTCCTTCCCAGGGGGTATAGGCTTTTTACCGTTTCGTCCGCTGTCTGCAACGCCTCCGCCAAAAATTGAAAATATATATCCAGGTCATACATGGCGACCATTTGTTCCAATCATTTGTTTTCAACACATCAATATATTGACACCTAGATCCACGTATCTTCGAAACTGTTTGCCGATTTATGTGTTGTTCAATAGGTTACGTTATATATATTATTAACTCATCGTGTTGTATATACCACTGTCAAATAACATATTATTATTATTAGTGTCATTTATTATTATTTACATGTATAAATTGATTATTTGATAACATTACAATTAATTGAAGTATTTCAATTGAAAAGTGCAAAGAGAGCATTCTTGGATGTTTACTACATATACATCTTTAAAAACATAAGCAGCAACCGTTTAATAGGAGACCGAATAAAATACTGATTCTAGGAGATTAGCTCAGGACTATATTAAGCTGAAAACAAAGAATCAGATGAATTCGTCTCAGTTGTCAACTGCTAAGATACGAGCTCAAATATGAGTGACCCCATCTGCACAAAATCAGCCGCATCGTGCATATTTAAACAAAAAATAAGGTAAATTTAATATTGTAAAAAATAATTAATTGATTGGTCCAAGCCGTTATGAATCTTTAGTCAACCTGCATATATAATTTTAAACATTTTAAAAGACGAATGTTATACCATATATGCAAAACTGCTAACAATTAATTCATTAAGATAAGTCTGGCACCACCCCATGTAATTTCCTTCACTTAAGTGTAAATGAGTATCTGGTTGGACAGGGATGGCAATATGTATCATAAGCTCCCTGTGCCCAATCGTCACAGGGGTTTGTATATTATGCTCTCCGGGGATTTGAAATGACACATGCATGAACAGTATCAGTGACCATAGAGTAGAATATAAAGTCGGCTGATAAGTTTTTTTATCAGGTTCTAAACCTGCACCTTTATCATTTTTATCGATAAAACCTTAAAAAGTAAAAGTACATGTATGTTTCTTACTTCTTTCAAAAAAGCGTATTTAATTTTGTAATATCTGCATGTGAAAACATGTTGTCAAAGTCTACGCTAATGTGACACCGCCAACCATTGAAAAGGTCGCTTTCTGTCACTGCCCAGGTAGTCAGTTGTGTCAGCTGTGTGGTATGACAGTGAAGTAACCGGACGGTTTTCGGTTATCATTATCCTATTCATCTTAAGTACACACGTTTACCCCTTTCAGCGCGGGGACCGTCTTTATACGTCAGAAACTGACGTCTGTAGACGTCAGTTTCTGACGTATCAAGACGTTATTTGCACTGATAAAATTAAATACAGTATTTTTAATGGCTGTAGACCCATGACTAAGGTATTCAAAAGAAGCGGAAAGAGCTAGCTAAGACATTTATGATGACTCCAAATTGAAACAACCCCTTTCGTCTCCATGGTTTATACAAAAATATTTTGGCCTTCTAAGGGTTAAGAGGAATGTACACATGTTTAAGAGGCTTACACAATAGTTAGTTACACAATACCAGCCAGCCACTATAAGCAGTGCGGCGTTACAAAGCTATAGATGAGGGATTATATAATTTTAGGGCGTCATTCCATGACTAATTGGCCCAAGAAAAACAAATCATCAAAATGCCACTCAGGTGTTGGTTGAGGATGTCTGTTACTGCCTGATTAGATATTCAAGCTGACTTTTAACAATATTTGATTTTATGATCATTGAAAGAAAAAAATCATCATGGAATGATTTTTTATCTGGTCATTTTATGTATTTAGTCTTTTATGTACATATTCTATATGTGCTTGAGATGTGGTGAAGTATGTTAAATTTAGAGTCTATATGGTAGTACATATAATATCAATATGGTTTCCTATTTTAAATTATGTTGTATTACAATGCCAAGATCTTTATGGTGCTTGACCAGGAATATTGGCTCGTCAAAGAAAAAACAAGTTATGGGATTCTGGGCTTCCTCGTGAAGGAAGAGTCATATCACATGATTTAGACGGAGTAAATATTACTAGCCACTAGGTCTGCCCATTCCTCCATTATTTTTAGATCTGCCGATAATATTCCGTCGTTTCTGAAATGCTTGAAATGTAAATCATATTATCGTCTGCAAAGGGACTTATTCCGGATGTTAGATTTTTCGTTATATCGTTTATGTATCTATAGAAGACATACAACAACACGAAAAAAATGTTCCAGCAGGAAGGTATATTATTGTGAAATGGTAGAGTTGAGTATAGTTTGCAAAAAAAGGAACGATTTCCAGTAACCTTATCAACGCCACGATATGGGTCGTCATCGATTGACGTTTTCATCTGAGACGATGAAATAACCTCCCAGTCAATTAAGACACTCGAAAAAATACTAGTAACGTTATTGTAAAAAATGTTGTGTAATGTTTTTTTTAATTAAAAACAAACACAGTATAATGCTTCCATCATTACAAATGTCAATATCGAGGTATCGTTTATGGTATGACATTGTCCGATTGTACAAGCACAAACTATTGCACGAAAAAACTAAATCCAAAACACTAGCAAAAATAACAATGTCATTCAGCTGTGAAATTATAGAATCCCTCAGGTATTATGTCCTATATTATTTTCCAAAGACTCCAAGGTAGGCCTACTTTATAATGTAACGTATGATACACACACACGCATTACACACTGCATGTAATCAGTGTGTATTGAAAAGTTTAAATCACTGCATATAATATGCACAACCACGATTTACAATATTCGACCCGTCCTGGATGCTTTTGAGATCACTGCGCATCTTTATTGATGATATCACGGAAGCTCAACCGTGCGCGTAAGTGGCTAAAGATTATTCAATTGTTATGTCTGTTTTTCCGTGCGCCTGGTTCAATTTAAGGACAATATTGTCACAAGCGTCCACCAACAGTAGTGAAGGGCGAATCAATTGAAAAGCGTGTTACACAATATTATGGTGTGGTATAAATAGAATGATGGGAATGGTTCTTAAAAGACAAAAAATTGGCATTCAATTTATTTACCTCAAACGCGTTGTAGTATGCTAACGAAAAATATAGATTATGTGTGAAACCAATCATGTATTTGTTACAGAACAATACGTTGTCCGACTTATCTATAGTCTGACATATTTGACATTTTAGCTCGGACATATAATGCAACATTTGCAATACCAGCTCTGCATTAATTGATCTAACCACAAAATAGTTTGGTAGTCGATATTCGAGAATGTTTGTAAGCTTACATTATGAAAATGTAAGGGGCATAAAAAGCGGCAGCGAAATCTCCACGACATTGGGCAAGATAGTATTCCAATAAGAAGCTTGGCTTTATCAACTAACATACCAGTCAGTAAACAACAAGCTGAATAATGAGGGTAATCCCAGAGGCTGTGGTGAAGATCCACATAATCAAATCGAACTGTCTATCAATCAATCAATAAAACTTCTATATCGCATATATCCTCAGCGGACCGAGCTCAGATAATCAAATATTCAAATATAATTTTGAACAATATTACCGTTGAACATGCCACTGTGGTTTGACTCTTGATCTGAGCGTCAAAACACACACCACATGAAAATAATTCAACACACAGCCATACACAACTCCAATCACATAAAAATGCAATGTACAGGAAAAAATCCACACACCAGCGGTCGTGAAAGCGGTGGTAATTATGTCATAAAATGCATTTGGTGACTCTAAAAAGAGACTTTAAATTAAAAACAGCGTAACATATTTAATTCAACAATTAAGGCAACACGCTGCATAGTTGTCGAGGCGTCCTCTTGGTGGGCTGGTCTATGAAGGGTGGCACACCAAATCAGCACCCGAAGTCAAAATGGGCACGCCCTCCAATCAAAAGCATTGAATGACGGAGCATGACTCCATACAGATTGCACCCTGCACGCGAGCGATATTACTGGTGCCTCCTCACAAGACAGTCAGGGACACCAGTGTTGAATTAATTGATTCATGCTTACAGCTTAATTCAAACTTCCTTTTATAAAATTTGACAACCTAACATGTCTTATTTACCGTTCACTAGAAATCTTCTGCACGCTTTTAAGGTATTAAGACAGACATGTGTATACACGGTGTAGATTTAACTGGTAGACCCTACCAGTTGAATATGGTCAGGGGTACTGGGATGATTGCTAGTAGTAGTACCTTTCGTCCCCATCCGGGGAGGGTCATTAGGGATATGTTCCGTCAGTTGCATGATGTTTGGCATGGTACGGAAGCACTAGTCTACAGCAATCATCCAATGGAAGCTGCAGCCTTCTCGTATCTGGCCATAATTTTCGGGCAGATCGCCTAGTTCCTCTGCTCAACTGCGGTGCTAATGCAGCTCTCGCATCAGTGCTGGCGCTGTTGTAGGCTGTGGTAGTCTTAACGATAGCGTGTTTGACATTAGGTCTCTCACGTGGGATAAATGGAGTTACCCAGAGGGAGTTATCCCACCTATTGTTACTCTGGGAACTATCCGACCCGAGGATAGCAGAGCTGCGCGAAACCCAAGTCTCCGGCCTTCTGGGCATGTCTGGGAGTAGATCCCATAGACATGCCCAGAACCCCTTATCGGGCGAGCAAAGGAAAACACACTCAATAACCCACCATGCCCTATCACCCCCACCCTCACATCCTCATCTGTACATCATTTCTTCTCATCAATCGACTACAGCGTTTTTATGTATTACAATGTCACTTAAAAGACTTTTTGTGCCGAAAAGTGACGTAAGGCAATGATTTACTACTACTTAAATCTGGTCAACTATGATTCAAAACGCCAAATCAATTTCAGGCATTAATGAAATATATATTGGTAATAAACATAATATATCATATTGTAGACAGGAGCTGCCAAATTCATAATTTACCGGCAATACAAATTAGGAATTCAGAAAGAGAGACAATATATAAAAGATAGTAGTGGCTTCATCAACCACCTCACCTTTATAGTCCACTGCGACCTTTGCACTCACAAGGCTACATAAAAAAGATCATGACTTATTATGTTGAGATTCTAATGTCGTTATCTCACGCTCACCACTCTAAGTTTGTGATTTTTGGGATCACCTAAATTCCTTTACTTTCATGTAACTGTTATACAATAACTATCTGATTGAGACCTGTGCAGTTTCAAGTTTGTACGCGAATTATCTCAGTGAAATCTATAAAGACCACCAGTTCACGAGGTGTTTAACATGTTTAAAGTTGATTAGTGAGGGTGACAAAGGCACTGAGGAGATTGTAGCAGAGTCCAATGCTGGACTTTGGTTCAGTGAGCTGGTAGATCAAGCTTATTTAACAGCGGGACCTTCTAAACTATTCGCGTCTGTTTTTGGAGAGTGCGTCCTTGGGGCTCTTGTAATTAGATTAGCCTTTGCTCTGCCAGTAATAGCCAGCGACGTGTAGACAATGTGATTGCGAATTGCCTCCGTTTACACCCCAATCACGTAGGTGACAAGAAGTGAACTATATCCCAGCCTCCTACATAGTACCTACCTTTCATGCCTACTGCAAACAACTATTTAAGCACGAGACGTTGAAGTGTCACTTAAATGTGATCACACATATTAAAACAACACTGGGTCAACGTCTCATTTTTCCTAATAACCGAAACACAATAATAACACTAATAATAAAAATAAAATCTTTATTTTTCGAGGGTACAGGTTTATGAAAACACAAATGTGTAAAGTTAATAAAAGCTTAAGATACATACATGTACAAGCACCAACCCACTGAGCATAGCTCATCCGTCGTGGGGCCCTCACAACACAAGATCATACCACCAGAAGTATGATCATGAGCTTTTGATTGGAAAGGAAGCTAGTTGTCAATTAATATTTTGTCCTGTATGCGATGTCCGGTTTGCGGGGTATAGTATGCGGTCTCTGGTATGAAGTGTCCGGTATGCAGTGCCCAGTATGCGGTGTCCGGCTCGCGGGGTCTGGTATGCGGTCTCTGGTATGGAGTGTCATGCATGTGGTGTCTGCTTTGCGGTCGCCAGTATGCTGTGTCAGGTATGCTCTGTCCAGTATGCACTGTCTGGTATGCGCTGTCCGGAATGCGGTGAACGGTATACAGTGTTGTGTATGCGGTCTCCGGTATGCAGTCTCCGTAATGTAGTATCTGGCATGCAGTCTCCGGTATGTGGTCTCCAGTATGCGGATTCAAGTATGCAGTCTCCAGTATGCGGTGGCAGGTGTCCAGTATACAGTGTCCAGTATGCGGTCTCAGGAATGTGGTCTCCGGTATGTGGTGCCCAGTATGTGGTCTATGGTATATGGTCTCCAGGATGTGGAGTCCAGTATGCGGGGTCTAGTATGGGTTTCAGGTATGCGGTCTCCGGTATGCTGTGTCTGGCATGCAGTATGCGGTCTCCGATATGCAGTGTTCTGGATTCGGTCTCCGGTATGCAGTCTCTGGTATGCAGTGATGAAAATTTGCACGAGCCTGATAGCCCGAGGCTAGTGGAGGATTGTAAGGGCTAGTGGATTTTCCTCAGAAATGTATGGTAGGCTAAATGATGGTAAGGGCTAGTTGAATTTCGCTTTGGCTAGTGAAACTAATAGTTGAAATTGCCCCCCTGGTATGCGGCTCCGAAATGTTGTGTCCAATATGGTGTCTCGGTATTTGGTATCTGGTGTCCAGTAAGTGTTCTCCGTTATGCGAACTCCAGTATTCGGTCTCCGGTGCAGTGTCCGGTATGCGGCGTCCGGGATGCGGTGTCCGGTATGCAGTGTCCAGTATGTGGGGTCCAATATGCTGTGTCAGATATGCTATCTCTGCTATATGTTCACAACAACAATAGTCTTTCCTCTCTCTCTACTCTCTCTCGATTTCTCTCGCTATCTCTTCTTTGTAATTCCAACTGTTATTTTAGTTGTCAAATGCAGTATTTAATCAGTTTCTACTAATGGTATTGAAACATTATTGTATAAACAAATTTAAATATTTGAATGTAAAGGGTGCTTAAAGGGTGCAGGTATGTGGAGTCGCCTATTAAACTGAACCGTCGTGAGTCATTTTAAGCAATAAATGGGCCAGAACTCGACATATCATCGAACCAACATTGATCCACATAGTTGATCCATAAAATCCGGTTTAGATCCAGAAGAACAACTGAAAATCCTTCGCAAAGTTTTAAGTACACTGTGAGGACCATTATCAACTACATTATAGCATTTGTAGATCGCTCTTTGTTCGTATTCGCCGACAATCATGCGAACAATTTTCACAAAGCAAAAATAGTATCCCCCACTCTATAATATAATTACAAATAAATATAACTATTATAATTATAACAATAATTTTGTAATACAATTCAATTCTTGCAATAATAGTCGGTTTAGACAAATGTTGATAAGTGTAACAGACATACGGCGATTTTATAAGCGTGAGGATCTGGAGAAAAATAGCACAGTATGGTTGTAATATACTGCAAGTATCACGCGCGGCCTTGAGAAGCTAGTTTATAGGTAATAAGGACATTATGTGTCGACCTAGGTCACGGCTCCTAATTTGTTAGTTATCCTGAGCAAATAAATGCACGCACACATAGGGGCAAAAGTCAGCTACAGTCCCAATGACTCTGTCTAACGTTAGCACTGCTTGCCTTATTTATGTTTCTGATCATAACCGTGTCTCCCGACACAATACGTAAATACGAGCTATACTATATGATGTAGCTCCAGTGGCTGAAACAGGTTTCAGCCACAGATTGACCGCATAAAAAATCGTGGGACATTTCTTTGGACTGTCATATCTGAAAATGGCGAAGAATAATCAGGTCAAAAATATTTTTTTTTAGAAATCAGTAACATTTCAGCTACAGGCCCGCATGCTCAGCTCGGAGGTCGCACAGTCATTAAATCATTTAAAAGATATGGACATCTATCTGGTCAGTTCCAGTGAATAGCATTAACATTAACATTACATGACAAAATAATAGACAATTATAACACCGATCTTGCATTTTTACATCGAAGATATCTCGTTGTGTCGAGTCCACAGCTTTGAGATGATTGCACCAGAGACACATATTATACTGTTTATGTGGCAATGCCTATTCGCAGCTGGATAAATTTAATCACATTTTCTTGAAATTTGTCTCGATTTCACGCATAATAATAACACTCTGTGATCTGTGTCACTCTGCCATCACGAAAATATGAATAACTATAGTTTATCGCATATTATAATGATGACGTCTTTCGAGCTATGCATTGTTACCAGTCTCAAATGAAAAACAAACAAAAAACGAAATACATGTCTCGAACACAAATAAAACGGCTGACACAGCATATTTCATGCTGTGAGATCTCTTGAATTTTGTTCATAGACTGGAGGCAGATAAGAAACAATATGTCCGATCTTGCAGAAAAATGTATCTGAATAAGACGCGTTGCTTTCTAATTAGCCACGTATATTATATATACCAAGTTTTAGTGCAATGTGAACTGACGTGTATGATTGAATTACAGCAACATGTCTTGTTAACTGACTGTTTTAATATCATTGCTTCGTGACATTTTTATGTCATTGTCGTATTTTATTTACCTGTTTACCTGACGTCTATGATCGTATTGTTCGTTAATTTAAATAGTTCGGTTGAAATCATTTACTTACAATCACTCAGATTTTATTTAGGCAGTTGGCCAACACTTTATTTTTCCGGTGTATTTATAATGCTTGCTGAAAAATTAAGACTTTGAATTCAGTTACTATTGTTAATTATAATACACTGCCTTTTTATATCCTGCGACGACTGGTGCATTATTTTGTTAATCGATTTTTTACCATTTACTAATAATCTTTTTACATTTAATGATTTTTTGTTGTATATTCAGCTGGCGTCTGTGATTCATTAGAGGTCTACTGTTTGATGTTCTAAAGCGGCAGAGTAGTTTGTGGTCGAAAAGGGACAAAGAACTAATATTTTTCGAGTTCGAATTTAGTTTAGAAATGTTTTTATTTGACAGGTTTAGACATCTCAACTACTGTTGAATGTTCTGATCTTTTAGTCTTTGTTTGATTATATTCGAAAATGTATTAATATCTGGTATTTCTTGTCCAAATATAATTACTGCGACAATTATTTCAACACGCCTCTTCAGTTTTCAACCAACATACCAATTTAATTATGAAAAGATTATGTTTTGGTGGAAGACGTTTATATTATAAGTGTCTATGGCGGGTTGTGACGCAAGGGTACAGCAATCAGCCCAATGCTAAGAATATACCAACGTCAATAGTATACACGTGTGCATTCAACGAGGGCAAATATGAACATACATATTGTCAATAAAAAGCGGGGTAAACGGCGAGTAGGCTCATAGTGCCCAGAAATTGCAAAAAATAATCCGTAACACAAATAAAATAGTGACCAAGAATTGGCGCTCCACCACTAAAACAAAATCAATATCTGCAACACAGTTCAGCACCCTGGCAGCGATATGAACATTGTTGTTCTAGAACCATTGATATGTTCTAATATAATGGCATGACCCTATAATCTCCTATCACAGTCATAAAATCTATTTTAGTCATAATTTACATAATCTAATCTTATTATGACAAAATGTGTTTCCAGATTATTAAGTAAAATAGTGTTATGCGCTTTAAATAATAAAATAGTGATAGATGTATATTTAGTGAAAAATGAATACCTCAGTCATTATCTGTTTCATGTGATAACCTATTTTGTGTGAGCTGTCAACTATACGAACCTCTACTCTAACGGGGATTTTACCTGTTACGTTAGCTCTATAGATTTGTCCTTTTAAGATCCCCCAAGGTCATGATCGCAGGGTTAATCTTATGTGGCCAACAGTCACAAGCAGGAGAGCATTAGGCTAAGCTTGCTGAAGCCAGTCTCCAGCCAAACATGCATGTGATTGTAACGGTAAATATAACTCACACTCATGTTAACCTGATACAATGCTACGAGTGTTCTTTTGTATCAACCTGACTGTGACGTAAAGGGTAGCTTACATGACTCATTACTATAGCAGCTTTCTTCTCGATTCAATGTAATATCGGATATGACCTGAATCATCGCCTTATTTAAATTATACTATATTATATTGATCCACAAAATTGATTGATGACCTAATTCTAGGGCTACAAAAATGGTACTGTTGATGGTATACAGATATGTAATATCCTTGCCTGCAGCAACGTTATATTTGAAGTTTTGTAGATGATTTTCTTGTGATTCTGCTCGTCTTGTCAAACTCTAGGATATGATACTGATGATTGATCTTTTCGTGGACGCCTGCTACCATACCATATGATTATCATTACCAATCTACAGGTCAGAATTAAAACAAAACACACGACGTGGGAGTTAGAAAACAGGATCTTAACCCTTTAACCGCCGGTGCCGCATATATTCGGGGTTTTATTTTTTATTAGCACATTATGTACAACCATGTTAAAAATAAAATGTGACATCCATCAGCAATATTTGAAAACAGTTCACCTCCATTTTGTCAAATCTGAATAATTTTCACTCACTTGAAGTTGTGGGTCGCGTCAGCGAGACACAACTTCAAGTGGGTGAAAATTCAGATTGAATAATTTGGCGGTTAAAGGGTTAAAGTAGATTTCGTTGATCATGTACGTGTAGGTTGTAGGCCCACCCGTATGCGCAGCATGATCAACGTTCTAAGGAGTGGGGTCCGTCAGAAGTAAATATTATGAATCAGCAAAGCGAAACGACTAACCTGCTTTAACATTTATCAAGGGTACCTGTTACTATCTGACAATCCTAATACGGAGAAATATTACATAATCAATATTTTTTCACCAAGTTGTGAAGAGCTTCCCATTTAAATTATCTATCAGGATATGGCTAGATTGCACAGGAGAGTTGCTGATGCGATGCGATATTGATGTAGTTTAAACATTCTACTTCAAGTTATAAAATGTAACTAAATAAGAAATGATGATAACTATTCCGTAGGCTATATCTGAGATGATGATGATGACATAACTATATGGTCTACGTGGTCAAGTTCAATATTGTAAATTTTGATCAACAAAGTGATATATAAAATATTACTTTTCAAGTGCCCTAGCAAAAAATACGTGATAGTGCTGAAATTGACAATTAAAATCATGTATTGCAATTGTTTCAGGTACTAAAAACTTTAAAAGTAATAGTAGAAAACGTCAATTTTGTTCATTAAATATTAGAAGAAGAGAAAATTTTAATGATGTTGGCCATTTTTCATTTGGGAGAAAAATGTGACTTTTGCTTCTATAGATCTCAGAAGATTTTTAATATTACATTCTTATGACCTTCCTGTAGCTTAAACAATTTGTGGTAGACTTGGCTGATAAAACTCATAGATTTACTTAGTATTTTAAGCTGTTTAGTCCACATTTTACCAAAATAGTTTTCCTATCCTTTCAGATGTTTCTATATACTTATAAGTACATCATGTGGCATGTTAAAAATAATTCTAAAATTAACTTTAGGACATTTGGCCAGTTCCATGGGGTGCGTATACAGGGGTATTCAAATGACATAATTATGTAAGCCTATTTTAAATCGTCTTACCAAAGAATGTATACAATCTTTGGTATTACTGATAAGTGTTTTCAATTATTATTGAAAAGAACCTGTCATTCAAGTAATTGATGTTAAAGGGGACATTGTTTGGAATATTGTTGATCAAAAACAATAATTCGTTGAGAAAGTATATGCAGCTCATTATTATTACCACACAGCTATATTTTGTTCCCATAAAAATACGTACCGGTAGGCCTATGCAAAATGATCAGGTATGAATGGCATGAAAAAAAAAAAGGGAATATATTAATAATATCGCGAATAACGCAATAATAATTCCGTGAGTGTCTGTAAATTTTATAAGATGTAAAATCAGATTTAAAGGACATTTGATTCACACTGATTACCGACGTAGGTTGATATATATAGTCTGGTAAATAAAGAACTGAAATAGGAAACGTTTCGGAGAAAGGCTTTTTTGTTGCATTTGGCTACATAAAGACTTTGTGGTTATAGAATAAAATGTTTACCAAATTCTATGGGTGGTCTAGGTCACAACGAGGTTAAATCCAAAATGGTCGCCATCAGGGTCATTTGTGCAAGAATATACCGAAATATAGAAAATATGGGAAAAGGTATTACACATAATTCAAGGGCTGAAAAAGTAAAACAAAAGGCATTTAGATTATGGCACAGGCTAATGCCGGCCTTATTGCATTAGACCTTGCTGTGACATTGATATAATTATGACCTTGATCACAAAAAAACCATGTAAACTGAATTCACCTTACAAAATTATATGAAAAATAGGTATTACGCTTGATGCTAGCGTTATAAGTGAAAAATACAAGGATATTAGAGCTTTATTGACCGGACAAATAGACCCCTTGGCATGTAGGAGAAAAACGGGCACAGAGGGCTACCTAACTTTTTTCTGGTATTTAAGGACAACATTTTAACTATTTTAAAACCAATGACTGTTCTATGTAGGATACATGCGATGTAGATACATAATGCAGACTTGCTTAGTGTTTCAAGGATACCTTATTTTAATTGTAAGCCAAATAGATTTGCTCTCATAGTGGCCGCTTTGCTCAATAGCGTGGGCAAAGGGGGCCACCCTGGGTACTTTTCATGATTTCGCTATACAAGTGTGAACACTGAAGAGAGCTTAATAAAACGGAAATAAAAAAAACTTTTATTTATTGTACTTGGTGACATGGTTTGCTGGACATAATCTATACTATAATAGAATAAGGGTTTGTATAATCGTTATTTCCCGCGACCCACTTTATACCTCACGCAAAGCTTTGACATTCAGGGATAATTGTAATGCTTATAAAAACTTCCTACGATATATTTTGTGAAGTAATTCGGCTTTTATTATATGTTTATCACGATTTTCAGTTAACCCTTTCAGAAAAAACGATACATCGAAACAATGTTGTTTTAATGTTGGCCCAACGTTTTCGACGCTGACCCCAAATTAAAACGACATTTGTTTCAATGTATTGTGTTTGCTGGAAGCCAAAACGTCACTAAGGTTATTAGTAGGCTTTATATTCTCAATTTTTTCTTTATCAGGCTCTAATTACACAGATTTATATGCCACCATTTAAATTTAAATTCACGCGGTCATCGACGTTTTTTTCAATTCTACAGATGTATGCCTATTCAGCCCTGGCGAAAATATTGATTAATAACTATCCGATTCAGTTTCTTATAAATTGTCAATATCTATATTTCTATTTTCTGTGGTCCAAAATTGCAGTGAAATCAACCTTTCTCTACCTTCCCCCGCAAGGCTCCCTCTGCCCAAGGGGTAGAGGTGGTAAACTAGATCTATTATATCTCCCCAAAGTGATCTCCTGAATAAAGTATTGACTAGAAAACAAAGGCAATAAAATGTACCATACAAAACAATGAATTATCAGATGAAATCACATAAATTCATCAATAGATTCCTACAAATATATAAGCTTATATTCATAAGCCGGTTGCCTTAAACTCCCCTTCGTCTATTATTTCTATCTACGATTTGTATGAGACGTCTATAAAAACATTATGTTTTTTTGTATACACCAATTCACAATTCATAACTTGTGAAAAGGGTAGATTCTTTACATCCTTACAAACAGAAAGGTGTCATCCATCATTTCACCTTCTCACAGTCTACCAGACTTAAAACACACTTGTACATGTATACACGCTTTTACAGGATTAAACCCTTTAACCGCCAAATTATTCAATCTGAATTTTCACTCACTTGAAGTTGTGTCTTGCTGACGCGATCCACAACTTCAAGTGAGTGAAAATTATTCAGATTTGACAAAATGGAGGTCAATTGTTTTTAAATCTTGCTGATTGATGTCACATTTTATCTTCACCATGTTTAAAAGGTGGTACTTAATGTGCTATTAAAAAATGAAAACCCGAAAATATTTGGCACCGGCGATTAAAGGGTTAGGTTTCACTCTTAACAGCCGATTATTTGCATGTAGACTTGTACAGTAACGCTTCGAGACCATAGGCGTCACTGTTATCAGGTTATGAGAGTGAAGATTTAAGTATGAATCATCGAGAACAGGCGCTATATATACATGTAATAGCAATGTATAACTTTACCATTAGGATAGAGGTGCACTACATCATGTCTGGGTTTTAATTGGATATATGCATATCGTCAGCAAGGTTTAGCTCGTCTGTTATCGCGCAAGAGGTTACCACGCGGAAAAATTCATTGGCAGTTTGCTGGAGAATGACTCCCCACCCGCAGCTCGTTGACATTCCTGTTCAAGGTCAACCTGCTGGCACAAACCTCATTCCCTTGTGATGCATGATTCATGAAAATCTACAATTGCGTTTATGGGTGCGTCCAAGAGATTGCAAAGCTAACACGTTTGACAGTTCTCGTTTAAAATGTGTTTCTCGTAGTTTATTCACATTTCAACTTAATTTTCACACTTTTACATGTCACAGCAATTTTAAAATGCCGTTTATGCAAAATTTCAGGAAAGAATTCTATTGATATTTAAGATAAAATAATTATTATTTACAACAAGCTCCGTTTTACGATTTTCTAAACAGGAGTAGGAAATATGAGGTGATCAGGAAAACCAGTTATGTAATTTTCGAAGGTTAGGCCTACATTAAATTTTTACATTTTGTAGATTACGCACGCACCTACTGTTATTATGAATGTCGGCATACCATGACTGAAAAAAAACTGGTCATTCAACCACAAATTCGATAAAGATATAAAATAATTTAAGGTCTCTGGTATGTTTTGTTGATCTCAAAATATTGGGAAGTTTTTATTGTACATCAAACACTCGTTTTGGTAAAAATTGTTGAGATGCATCTTATACAGTTTATAGAGCATAGGGCCCACAACTAATTTTAGTTTCCAGTCTGGTAATTAAAGTTGAACAAACCTCTGTGACCACTTTTGCTTTACTCCTCAGTCAGGTACTAATACCATTAGAGCCATGTTGATATTTTCTATAGAACTGTCATTTAGTCTCTTAATAATATTAGCTTTCACTTCAGGTCATCGACTGACTGTTTGTCAGCTGCCCCATGGAGGCTGGATCTGGACCCCACCCCAACTCAACCCCCTACAAATCCCGAGCGGGATTTTTCAACCCATCTATCCCATGGACAAAACTGTTTCACAACGAAGGAATACAGCAGTACATTAGTAGAAAAATAAAATTGTCGGTCGTACGGTATTGTCGGATCTTCTGCATGTGTTCACCCCCTCCACCTTATCTGACTAAAAGTTTAGCAGCCATTTGGATCAATAATTTTTGTGCAAGGTTTCGAATCATGATCTGAATGATACCAAGCTGGCATCATTAAGCATTTCCCATTACTAAAGTTGGCGTTCAAGATGGCCTCTGTTGAATAGTACATTTTCGAAAATTGGTATTTTTTTTAATACACCACCATTTCAACTATTTTGGAGGTTCGTGAATCTATCTAGACCACTACCAGATATTTTTTTAGGAAACGTTAACTCTATAGCATGAGAGGCTTTTTAAGCAAACACCTCTGTGATGCCAATTAGGCAAATTTATGATTTATAATAACTAGAATGGAAGTTGTTATAAGTAGCATGTTACAAGTAACAACACGTTTCGAAACTGAAAAATCACTTTAAAGCATGAACATATTATAGTAATGTCCTTGAGACTGAACATGACGTTCGAACGGAAACCCGTTTAAGCAGTTTCATAATGACAGGGATCAAAATTCGTATCAGTTATCTTGTTTATGTTCTTATATACCCACTTTTTTAAATAACGTCATTTTTGCTCAAGATCAATATATTTTACTCAGATAAAGACAATTATTCATCCAGGCTCGAGCCAAGAATCCCGTTTTGAAAAAAAATGAATGAGGATTCAAGCCACCTTTGTGCACATATAGTCTAAACTGGGCCACGAGAATCTCCTGAGGATGATTGAGTTGACACTGCCCTCCAAACATTCGAAATTCGAGCCCTGGCGCGGTCTCTCGGTCACGTAGCTCCCCACAATATTGAATCTTCGCGAGTGAGCGGAGAAAGAAACATTTTGTTTCTTTGAAACGTGAAGGTCAGAGTGGGGTTCGAAACATTTTTCTCGTACCCGTGATATCCGACTTTTAAAGCAGGCAGATGTAACCACTGTACAAGGACGGCCCGCCCTTTTTGAAGGTTCATTAGAAAAAGATTCAAAATTCATATCAGTCACATTGTATATGTTCTTCTATGCCCTTTGGGACTGAACATTCTTACGTCCCTAAGTAAAATGTGAGCCACCTCCAAAACAGAAAACATCCGCCATTTGAATGTATTTCTTGAGCCACTTGACCTATAAGCTTCTCAGCTATTCTCCAGGTCTGAATGCGAGCAATGATGTTGGAATTCCTGATGTTTCAAAGGAGCTGCTGCTCATAGTATCACTTGCTTGCCAGCCTTCATCTTGAACCGTTTTTCATGTTGCAATTAATCCATGAAATCAGTGTCAGTAATGGTCGGGTCTGGTGGGGCGGGGGAGGGGGGGGTGGGAGTGGGCTGCGGATTGTGCACATTTGTCTACAAGCATGAAAATATGCACACTTATAAATAGTTTCTGACCTACTGAATTCAAATCTGCCGGGAGCCAAAGCCAATTTTCAATGTGACGCCATATTTGGCAATTAAAAAAAACGCCACCAATTTTATTTTGATTACTAGCAAGCCCAAAGTCACATAATCAGAACTAAAAACATTTTTTTTATAGTTTTGGACCTCACTGGTTCAAAATCAATAGCATTGATTGGGCTCGCCATGCTGGAAAATCTAGGATGGCTGCCACCCAAAAAAATATTTCGCATTGCTGCCTTAACAAAATTCATACAATTATAATTTAAAAACTTTTCTTTAGTTTTCTACAACACTGATCTTATGCTTATTTGAAAGTAAAGTGGACTGGAACCGTAATATTATAAAATTCAATATGGCCTCTAGCCAGATTATCCAATTAACAGTAAAAAAAATGTCACATAAATGTATATGTATTTTTTCTTTCAATTAATAAAAGTCTGATGCATATTTATCAGTAACCTCGACTGAAATGACTATATTGCAATATCAGATGGCGGCCACCTAAATTTATCATCAGCTGAGCAAACATCACATAATTAGAGAAAGTCAAATGTTCTGTGTGATGGTGTAAAATATCCTGTGATAGGCTGCTAGATTATGATTACAGTTATACGGTGCAAGAAAAACGCTGCTAACGCTGCCAACACGGGACGTAATCGGACGTTGTTTCATTATTAATTTAGCATGTGGCCGACGTCTCGTTTTAGAAGGAACATAACTGGGAACGTCCTTGGTAACAATAATACATTCTAGTCGTCGCAAAGCAATCAGCTTGCATAACACCGTGCACCTGCTCCAGCAGAGTTTTTTTTAATTATTTAACTTCTCGATTCTGTTCATGCTTTGAGCTTTAGATAATCTCAGAACTTAATTATATCCCCTTTATTCAATTTATTTCAAGTTATTGTCAATAATGAGCCAGGTCGCACTCCAATAACATCATCATATGTTATGTCATCATCACTATAATAATACTAATAATACAGTGTATGCATACTATTAAAATACTGGCAGATAATCGGTGTAAGCAATTTTGTTTACATTGCAATATACGACTTGGAAATTAACTAGTTTGTCAGTGCTTTTGAATTTTTTATGATTTGTTTGTATTTTCAATTCAGATCAGTAGGATAATAACTTCATATAAATTCAGCATGGCAAAATATACTTTCCCTGTAATAAATAACGTGTAATGTTTTTTTGATGACATAATCATCTAATATTTTTTTCACAGTGGCAGTTCTAAGAAACATAAGCCATTGGCACTTCTGAGCCGAACCCATTGGTATGGCCTGAGATAGGTTTGCAATCTCAGATACACTTTATATTGATCACCTAACCGTCGCAAATTAGTCTGGATAAATTGCAATTCGCAAACTATTCTGCAGAAAGTCTCAGAACAGCCCGCCTTTGATCGACGAATAATAAAATAACTTGAACTATGTCCACTATCTTGCATGTATTTGCAGATCGTTCAGAGTATTCGGAGACAGGATGCAAGCTGCCAGCAGATCCGGTGTACACCTATCATCGTGATATTAAACGTTATACTAGTTAATCCAAATCCAAAATTATTCAACAAAACTCCAATCATGAAAAATAAAATTAATCATAAATTGTATAAACAGCTGATATATTTGCAGTGAGAACGCTAATGATTCTATACAGACTATCGGCAGATTACCAGAATAAGACGCAAACCAGAACATTATTTTTTCCTAGTTTATATGTTTTCACCGATTATTTGCATACTGTTTGCCTAATTATTCGCAGAATTGATTGTTTCTTTCAACGCCAAATAATCTGCGATTTGTCGACATCTCATCCTGAACGCATCAGAACCTATTGTGAACACGATTATCATGATCATAGCATTTCGATTTAGTGTAGTCATTCTGGCAAAATAATCTGGACAAATGGCTAACAAAGGTTTTATGATGTATTATGGTAGATATAGGTACCGACTAACATTTCCGAAAAGTCCCAAACAAAACTCTAATTTTTCAAGTTGTTTTCCATTTTGCAAATGTGAAGTATCGTTACTTATGTTTTTGGACACCAGGAATCAATTACAGCTATCAGTTTGACTTATAATGCCACGAATGGTTGATAGTTGCTTTGGCGATTTTTTAGAAAAAAATAATGATATTTTAGGTGATTTTTTTAAGTATATGAGTATATGATGTATTCTTGTTTAAATTATTCTTGTTAGCCTAGATAATGCTCTCATTTTTAATGTGTAGCTTGTGTGACGGAGTGACCACCTACAATACTGGTATTTGGTTTATCTGTCAAGTATTAGTATTGATCACATGAGTCTATTAAGTGTATATTTTAAGTCAAAGGAAAAACTCAATTGCGAGTGATCACTAGATGACCGTGGCCAAGAGTTATGCTAATTATTTTTCAAATTCAGTGTCATCAATTGATACCGCTTTTTTTATTACAGTTCAAGATTTTTGGATAATCACCATTTGTCGACTGATAATATCAACCTCATGAGTCAACAAGTTAAAATAGCGAGGTTAAGGAGAGTGTTTGAATCTGGGATCGAGCTCTCTTAGTGATCTATGTCAGTGGCTACAACACAAAATCCAAGTATTCTTCCTTTACCAATTTCGCGTTTATGCGAAAACTACCTTCCTTTACCAATTTCGCATGTATGCGAATTCCACATGTGTACATGCATTAATTGCAATGGAGATATTTCATTACATGCGTGGTTGTAAATCACCAGCCAGAAGGGTCAGTGACATGGACGCAATATTCTCTTGCATTTTAAATTTGTACGATGTGCGCATGCGCATATCTATAACCTGTATTGTGCCCAGGGGCTGCCTCTGGGAGTCCTCCTTAAAAAAGTCGGTTTCTGGGGGTAGTTTTATCAGGGGGAAGTCGGTAGAGGAAGAGGATATTTCTTGTAGAACATGCCTCTAATGGCAAAGGGCAAAGGCTCTCACCGCAGCGTTCTAAATAAGTGTTGTTTGTCATTATACTATTTGTGCTTTGCCATAATTTCCTAAACATCGAAACTAACAAGGGATGGATTTTATGGAAGTATTCAAGAAAGCATTTAGAACAAATGTAGCTTGTGAAAACATTTGGGTAAATGTATAAAGAATGTCCACCGACATTTTTTTTATCTTGAGTGTATCAGATTACACAATCTCAAACACTGAGTTAAAATAATATACATCGCCATATATTATCAACTAGTAAATGCAATGTACATGGGTTTTCATTGTTAAAACTTGAGACTCGAAGGGTTAGAATTCTTATGCTAATAAGATAGCATATATACAATGCAATTGTGGAAATTACCCATGTAAGTAATTCGAATTGACATTACAAATGTACATAACTAATATAATATACGCATAACAACTGTTGGTTTGAAATCGTCTTATACAATTAGAGTTGCAAAAAACGTTTCAAATGTTTCTTTTTTTGTGATATTCAGATTCCTTGACCCTCAAAACATACATATCCATATATTACATTAACAATTTGCGTAGTTATTGGTGATGATATGCGATTTTTAGCATAATAGCTAGTGCATATTGCGGCCATCTTGAATTTCGCCATTCTGCGAAAAAGGAGACATGTAAAACAATGTCAGTCACCCAGGTATTGTTCTTTGACAATTACTAAACACATTTCTGAAGTTAGTTTGCTTGTAACGAAGATTTGCCATCACCCCATTTTTTCATCACATTATGTACCCCTGGCAGGCTGACTATTCGTCAATTTAACAAATTTCGAACAGGAGTTTTGCTTGGGACTTTTCAGGATTGCTAGCTGGGACCTATATCTACCATAATAAATCACCAAACCTTTGTTAGCAATTTGCCCAGATTTCCGTGGATTTAGAGCCGGAATGACTACACTAATTGTCGTTGTAGTTGACTCATTTGATTTCAAATTATTTTCTATTTCCACACATTTTCATGTGAAATACACACCACCTTAGCACTGGCACAAATTGTCGATATTAGTAACCACCAATAAGATAAGCAATCAATCAATCAATCAATCAATCAATCAATCAATCAATCAATCAATCAATCAATCAATCTATCAATCAATCAATCAATCAATCAATCAATCAATCAATCAATCAATCAATCAATCAATCAATCAATCAATCAATCAATCAATCAATCAATCAATCAATCAATCAATCAATCAATCAATCAATCAATCAATCAATCAATCAATCAATCAATCAATCAAGCAATCGATCGATCGATCGATCGATCGATCGATCGATCGATCAGTCAATCAATTATTCACCTTCCACAACAATGTCTATCTATAACGCATCCTCGGAATATGATGACCAGCTCATGACTGTGTGCCAAAGTAATCGATCAACCATAAAACAGAGTAGGAGTTGACTTCACATTGATACAACGTTGTATGCATTGTTGGGAGGACATTCGTGGTATAAATGTGTCTGCAATATCACCATTGTACTGTTGTTAGGTTGTTGCTGATCATATTAGTCATTCTGTTGGCAGGACTGCATCTGTGTAGAGGACGCTACAGGAAGGAGGTGTCGTAAAACGAGACAAGCGGTTAACAGGTTAAGCCAGAGACAAGAGATGAATGTGAAGGAGACACCACATGGGAAGTAGACTCTGTCGTACATCAGGTCAATTCCACTATGCCGTGTGACAGATAACGTGCTCTTTAGGGAAGTGACCCTACATAACAGTGGGCCTAAGCATAAATAAACTGGAAGAACTTTGTACCAACGCCCGAAATGCGAACGTAACTAAAACGTTAGTTCAGCACGGTTGCACGACGTTGTCACTGCGCTCAACCAATGCATTTTGGGCGATGTGAATTGTGGTTTCTTTTATAACTCAGGTGCTGTATTCTTCCCACTTTCGTCCCCTATGCCCCTATGACCTGGCTGGCATCACTTTCTATGCACGCTTCCCATCACACGCCGCTGGCATCAGTTGACTCCCTTCTCATCCCACATCTAGCAAAGTATCTTCTATTATGTAATTTTAATAGCGCTAAATTGTGCATCATTTTGCAAACAAATAATAATCGCCTACTAAGATAGACACACGTGCCAGAATACTATGGTCACGGATTTTAACTTTGTTAAAATTTAAGATTTATTTTCAGCATGCTTCCAGCAAAGCAAACACGAGAGGCTGATTTAATGCTGGTCTACTGTCTGCAATGCTGGCCCAACGTTAATTAAACATTAGGTCAATGTCTCGTGTTGAATGCTAGCGCGGTGTTCATGATATTCTGGGGTGTTGTCAGTGGCAGTTTTACTAAAAATTCCACTGCATAATATTATATAATGTATAGGCTCCTATCAATTTTGCATTCATATTTAATTTTAATTATTATTCATTTGTCTGTTGTCATATGGCTTCTGGAGCCCAATTTTAATATTTGAATCATAATCATATTATTTCAACATAGAAAACCTACATCAGCAAGTATCGGAGCTAGCTCATTCGATTCAGCTGTGGACTTGTAAGGCCTACCCATCTTGTCATTTTGAATTTGCTTCAGCAGAGAAAAACGATATTGAAGATTTTTATTTTAGTAGTTTCATGTATTATTTAGAAATAACACATATCTTTTTGGAGAAATCTATATTTTCCTTGTACTTGACTTTGATATGTTTATAAGATATCAATACGCGGCTATACTATTGAGCTAAAACAAATTTGATAAAATATTATTTACGCTTGGTGACATTTTGAGATTTCTAGAGACCTTACGCATGGTCTAGGAAGGTGACCAGCGCCCTATATCTGCATTTGGGGTGAGCGAAATTAAAAAAAATAACAGTTCGCCTCCAGACTAAAGTACAAGTTTCCCAATTTTGTTAGCGTTATCATCTATTTTTACCTTTCAGGTCAAAATGTTGAGCTTATTACATATACTACAACCTGAATGTTCCACAACACCACTTGGTGTGAATTCACACACATAGCCTTGTCATTATTGGAGTTACCAGTCATAAACTGTAACTGTACATGATCCCAGCTGGGGTCCAGGAACCGCGAATATGGAACGTTTACAAATCCAGGCTGGGGTTCCGGGAACCGTATGGAAAAAGTTAAGCGCCTTAGCCCCGCAAAAGTTTTTGGACTACTCAGTTGTTAGACTGTGGGTGGTATGATAACATGCGGACCGTGTTTATTTGCGTGCGATATGGGAAAATACAACACTCGTCCAATTAATAAGGCGTGAGTCTGATTTGGGCGAGCACATTATTCATTGGACATGTGCTATATTTTCCCATATCGCAAAAAGAAAAATATACAACGTTTGTATTATCTTAAATAATCAAGTCACATTATTATGATATAACTGAGAATTTTTGTTTATATGAGAGATTTTATAATTTCAAGCACCAGCACTGTCCGCACCTTGTAATATTTATTAGTGACGCAAAAAATTCTAACATAAATGTGTTTTCTGAAAGAAATATTATGTAAACTTAGCCAATTTTAGTCAAAAAACCCTATCTTAAATTCTAAATCCCACATAAACAGGCGATTTACTCTAGACTTCCTGTGTTATATAGTATATTTCTTCTGCAATCTGTTAGTGTATAACACTATCTTTAAGATTATATAGAAGTTTTCTTTAAACAATGTCTTATTTTACCACTTTTCATGCATTTTATGTCTGTCCGACGTTGCAGAGACTTTCCGTAACGTAAAGTTTTCCGATATTTTCCGACTTTTTCTGACCAAAATATCACTTGTCTGGTGCAAAATAGTTGCACGAGACCTTCATTGAATGAATCGCGAAGAAAAAGTATAATACATGGGTTTTTTGGTTAGAAATAATGTAAGGTTTGTGCAAATCTGTGGGCGAGTATTTTTATTCAACGTTTCTCCATAACGCGAATTTTTCCACATAAATACTGCCAATAAATTTTAAAGTACCCTATAACCTTCAAGCCCACCACAACCTCATTTGATTTTTTTTAATCATACTATAACATAATGCATAGATATGTCTATTCCATTAGGCCTAGTTGATTAGGTTTAAGTTAATACATTAATTTCTAAGTTAAGTCTTACTCACCGATCAGTTTTTGCAGTAGGCCCATGTGATCGTGTTTTTACCTGAAAGCCTACATTGGTCAATCGCATGGTTTCTTCATACCCTGTAAGCACCATGCTGCGAAGACGCTAATGAATGGTGTGACAATCCACAGCAATCAAACGTTGTATCAATGTTAGCTTCACTGTTTGTAGCACTAAACAAACATAGAACCAATAATTTTCAGTGCTTCACAAGACGTTGGACTAAATCACACGACTAAGCTCCTACGCTAGTATTAACATACACTCATTATCATTGTTCTGTCTCCGACCACACACCGAAACGAGGCATTTAAAATTGTGCCCGAGAAACACCGGCTGACGCATAGGCAACAGACAATCAGAGAGCGTTTAGCAGGATAGCGTTTTAAACTGCCCAATCACAAGCTTATTACGATACGCTGAAAAAGAGAGTTGGGGAATTGTGACGTCTGTCCATCTGCACACTGTAGCATTAAAAGATAACAGACTGATGGTTAAAATAATATATAGGTTTATTTCCATGACCTGAGCATAATAATAGGCCATTGAACATGTACGTCTATGAGACGGGTATTATGTGTGGTGAGACACAATATCTGGTACTGGTCCCAGGAGGAGCCCCACAAATCCCGAAGATATTCGGGACTGGTCCCCAACGGGTTAAAATAAAAAATGGATCAGTGGTAGCAAATTTTTCCTAGCTTCGCTCATATTTCGGAAACATTGCATTTTAACGTTAGTTAACCCTTTAACCGCCAAATTATATAATCTGAATTTTAAGTGAATTTTGAGTGAAAATTATTCAGATTTGGCAAAATGGAGGTCAACTGTTTTCAAATGTTGCTGATTGATGTCACATTTTATCTTTGTCACATATTTAAAAGGTGGTAAATTAAACTTAAATGATTGAATTTAAATAATAATACAAGTTTTGGGGGATAAATCTTGTGAAAATGTAATTTTTTAAAGCTTTTTAAAAAAAAATTTTTTTAGCTTATAGTTTTTGAAATAGCCTTACAAATTCTTCTTAGCTTTTTTAGTGAGGGGGGGGGGGGGGTTGAGAAAAAATAACCAATTTGGATTAATTGAATTTCGCGATCAGCGAGGGCGAGGTCATATTTGCATTTTAATTCGCGCAAATGTTGATCTATGTTTATTTTTCATAAGTGACCAATAAACACTTCACTATTATTTCATAACATTATACTGATGTGGTGATATTCAAATATTTTTTTTATACTCTGGGCCCGTATTCTTGTACAAGTTTCGATCTATCTTAGGCTTCCGATTGGTCGAGGTAGCCATCCTGACCAATTCGAAGCCTATGATATATCGTAAATTGTACGAGAATACAGGCTCACTCCTTAAAGTAGTTGATACAAATAAATTGGATGATGTATGCGGAAAATTGTAGTGATCGAAAAATCATGTGGGGTATAGTATTTATTTTCCCTTTCATAAAAGTTATACAAAACATTGACTTATTGACTTGCGGATGACTTTATAGTTGGCAGCCAGATAGACGACATGTCAGCCTCAATTTGATTGTGGTGGATGTGATTTGAAAATCTAACTATATCTCTTGCATTTCAGCAGGAACATAGAATCAACAGAACTATTGAATTGATTTGCTATTTATTTGATTTATTATTGTACACAGGCTATAACCAGCAACCATTTTACCAGGAAGTGTTATCCAGCTTTATTATAAATGACCCAGTAAACACAAAACATTTGTATAACATTTGTACAATTTTGGACCAGCGTCGAAGACGTTGGGCCGACGTTGTACAAATGTTATGCAAATGTTTTGTGTTTTCTGGGGAGGCTCTTCGTAGACTGTCCATGAGCCCAAGCTATCAATGCCAAATGTCCCACGGCAAAAATACAATAGACTGCATGCATGTCATTGTCGACATAATAGAATCGGTATCCATTATTCAAACTATACTACACAATATGCCAAGTGTCCGGTTACGTATAGGCCCTATGGGATAAAGCCCGAGCAGCTTCCAGCTCTCCATTCTCAGCTGTGAAAAGGTCGCAGCCGAAGGCCGAGGCCTTTTTCACAGCTAAAAATGGAAAACTCCGAGAGTTTTAACCGACTTAAAACACATCCGACCATAATGAGGATCCCTCATAATCGACAGCTCGGTCACACCTGAATGGCTATGGTACCAATAGGCCTACTATGGTAATTGGCCTGTCCTTGGTCAATAATAACTCTTTATTTCGGACAAAGAAAATTATGTAGTGGTGTGTTTAACACCAGTAAAAGAATACATGATTTGATCAGTGTGTACAGGTAATAATGTTCATGATGATATGTTGCCCATTTTACTCCTTTAAAATTATGTAGGAAATATCATAGACCTAGGATATAATTTAAAAGGGTCTGGCTATGTGACACCCCGCCCCCATATATTCATGGCAATTAGTATTCATGGCAATACTATTTTATGGCATTACAATAACCTGAATGGTATGAGAATTTTACGATGTATATAGGCCTACTTCTTGTCTTTCAAACAATTTTAAAAATGCGAGCCCAGCCACAGCTCGTTTATTATTATATGCAGTGCGAGTGCAGTCTATCATATTATGTGAGTTGACACTAGCCCCGGCATGGCTGGTACGGAGATTGAGACTGATGGTTTCAGCCACAGATGGCGCCCGACATTTCTTTGTGGGGTCATCTGAGATTTAGCCTCAATTAATCAGATCGACAATAGGTTAATTAGAATCAGTAACATTTCATTAAAAAGTGATGGGTGTTTTATGGACATTGGGGGTCAAGATCGCTCTGAATCACTGGCGTGTTGAAAAAAACATTGATTTTCCCAAGTAAAACGAATAGAACAATCCACTGCCCACAAAAGACGTGGGCACGTTCAGGGTCTAGGTTGACACAGCATGCAGGTCCGTTTTAGTCGTGGGACTACTTTGAGACCAACTTCCTGTCACTTGATCCGGATATAGCCAGCCTGACCTCCCTGATCCGACTGACTTATATCCCAGAGTTATGCTGCAGTCAAAATTATATATGCCATTCGGCTGCTCTTCGATGGGGATCCGACGTATTTTTTAGCTCATTGTGCCTGTGTTAAAGTTAAAATACGCGGGACATGGGTCCCCAGAATGTAATAGTGCCCGATGGTATACCACAATAATACTATATGCATTTCATATCCAACACCGCATTAGGAGCAAGTTCCAAAGACATATCAAGTCTATATACTTGAGCGACATTAGGCCTATGACAAAGGGGGCATTTAGTGTTCTAATCCTGTTGCAGCTGTTAGAACACGTAAATGTCTTCAAATTAGAAAGCCACAATAAACAGGTAATGACACTGGTGTCGCTAATATTGAAGCCCTAAAATACGTGTTCAAATTAAAATACCAGCATCTTACGAGTGATAATAATGTCTCTATTCAAAATTGACCGTCGATGTTCAAAAATGAGCACCAATGTTAGATTTGCAATTTTAACACCATGACGTGTTTTAATCCTGTTACAGTTTGGTCTTCGAGAATGAACACCAATGTTCGCGTAATTTAAACATCATTACAGTTGAGT
Source organism: Flabesymbios commensalis (assembly GCA_964017125.1). Taxonomy (NCBI): domain Eukaryota; kingdom Metazoa; phylum Annelida; class Polychaeta; order Terebellida; family Flabelligeridae; genus Flabesymbios; species Flabesymbios commensalis. The sequence continues at coordinate 54,534,143 of OZ024905.1, forward strand.
CAAATGTTCATGTTATTTGAACACACTTACAGTTGCGTGTTCAAGAATGAACAATATTACGTATTCTAATTCTGTTACAGTTGTTAGGTCTTCAATATTGTCGTTATTTTAGAGTGCGAACAGCCTGAACCCCCCCCCCCCCCCCTTAAATAACTAAACAGCCTGCTGAGAAGGAAAAACCCGTCATCAACGAATACTGACGAGTAAGCTGATGCTATTGCTAATTTCTTTGAAGGAAATCCTCTGTATTACGATCTCGTACACATATATAACAGGGATTAGAAAGATCAAATCGGACGCACTGACGGGCAGCCGAGTGTTATGTAACTGAGACCTCCCTGGGTGAGCATCCCCCTATGGGTCTTAGCTCGTAGACGCCACCCCCCCTATCTTGATCAGTAGCCTGACCCACCCATCGAGTCTGTGTCGCACTCACTCTAGGTTGGGCGCATGTCCGATGTGAAATTCGAACCCACAACCTCCCGATTTTGTGCCCTCAGCTCTAACCACTATGAAGCGTCGTAGATGGTGGACCTACATTGACCTGGTATGGACGACAGCAGTATCAATGTTATGTATAAAGCTTTGGACCAATTTATTAGGCCACGCGGACGTATTCTACTTTCTACTGGTGGTGTCATGACCCCCAGACCCCCTGCAATAGTGCCAAAAAAACAATAGTATGCGTACAAATGTATATCCCCTTTCACAAAATGATTTACCATTTTTATGTTGGAGCGAAATTGTCAACATTCAACCTGCTTCTCTACAATCGTCTATAAAATTATAATCAATTGTGCCGTTCTTGATTCATCCGCTAGCTTCAAATTAATGAAACATGCCACAGAGTAAAGACAAATTTCACGAGGTAGATTGGCCTAAAATTAGCAATAAAAATATCCACAACTCATATTTTTTTTAAACCACTTCAGAACCTGTGAAATATATATTACATCAAACCATCTCAGTCTATAAATAATATTTAGAATTGTAAGGTTGACTATATATACTTGTACAAAATAAAAAAAATATACCCTAACTACTATTTGAACAGTTGTTGATGGCGGAATACGCCACATCGATCATAAGCAGTTTGCCATGTATAATGTGGCAATTAGGGTAAATCTGTCAGTCACAACATAATTGATAAATGACGGAGTTCCGTGTTCAAGGGAAAATCACTACTCTTTCAGATCAATGCATTGTGCCTCACTTCGTTATTATCTCAGCCTCACTCAATAAAACACGGGTGTGGCGGGGTAGGCCAATACCACCAGAGAGCTTATCGGAGCAAAAACTACAAAATCCCATATGGTATCTCCTGCTTTCTCAGTGGCAGTTCCAATAATCTTCAACCTGCAATTAAAACATCTGTCAACCTTACATTCTTTCGAAAAGTATTTTTTTTTGAACAAGCTATTTCTAAATAACCGAGTACCCAAAAACATTAAAAAAAATGCAAAAAAAACTGGAATAGAAGCTGAAATTTTCAAAAGTGATAGAGACCCTAACAATCCGTGTCGGCTTTTTACTTTTTTAATAAAAAAATTATATGTATTTAACCTCAAATATGCAGATTAACCGACATTACCAAAAATACAAAAATACATCTTCAAGCAATATCAAGAAACTAATTGACTTTGAATCCTAGCGATCTTAGGCCGAGCACACTATCTCTCGGTCACAGAGGATCCCCGAAATACTGAATCCGATGCCCCTATGAACTTGAATAACAATTAGCTTTTTATTTCCTATCATATCCTATGTTACTAATTAGTATTTGAAACAAGTTCAAGACTAGATCAATTTAGGCTTGAATTTAAATTGAACTGTATCAGTTGATCACCCCAGCTGGTAACCCAACAGTGCCGCTTAATCTAGCTTTTTTCACCACCGGATAGGGTCTTGGTTATGCTGTCAAAAAAAACCCATGTTTTACAAACATGTGATCTCTTTTGACCTAAGGTATTGTTACGAGCAATTGGGTATTATTTAACAGGTTAAGGGATCAACCAAAACATTTCAGTAAAAAAAATCATCGAAAAGGCGTTCATGCAGTAATTACGACTTCCGAACGTAGGCCTACACTCTAAACAATATAGGTTCTTCAGAAAGAACCTTTCAGTACTATTACCATGCAACCCCAGGAGAACCCTGCCAGGGTTCTCCTGGGGTTGCATGGGAATAGTACTGAAAGGTTCCTTCTGAAGAACCTATATTGTTTAGAGTGTATTATTATGACATGAAAACCGGTCCCCTCATGTATCACAGGGACAACATATTTCACTTAAATAAGTCGCATTCATTCATTCATTCATTCATTCATTCATTCATTCATTCATTCATTCATTCATTCATTCATTCATTCATTCATTCATTCATTCAAATAAGCAGGAATATGTGGCCCTACATAGGCCTGCAGCAACCATTCCCCAAAATATTCGCTTTAACTCTTTCGCCGCCAAATTATTTAATTGGAATTTTCACCCACTCGAAGTTGAGTCTCGCTGACGCGATCCACAACTTCAAGTGGGTGAAAATTATTCAGATTTGACAAAATAAAGGTCAACTATTTTTAAATTCTTGTTGATAATGTCACGTTTTAAAGCTGATATGCAAAGCTGATATGCAATATCCTAAGAAAAATGAGAAAAAAAACACGAATATAATCGGCACCGGCGGTTTAAGGGTTAACTGTTAGGCATGCGCTAGAGAGGACAGTGGCGATGCACCAGAAAACGGACGAGATATGAAAAGAATAAAGGATGTGTTGCATTATTGCGGCCATTGTTTTTCGTCAGATTTATGGGATGCCGGGTTACGTAATCTTGCACCCGGATTAGACTGGTAATGCCAGCCACATGGTGGAGCTGGTGACTGGCGCTGGTGGGCTGGATGGCACAACTCCTCATATGGCTGAATAATGACGTGCTGGGAGGTAATGCCGCCATGTCATTTCAAGATCAGCCCCATCACTGCGTGCTCTATCCATCCTCTGACTACTTGCTCAGGTGAAGTATGAAAAATCGACTGCACCAACCAAAGGTCCCCTCTGCCTGGCGTGGAACACCGATTTTATGTTGTCATTTCGCCACTACAATTTGGAAAGCTATATCCTGCATACGCATATCCTAATAAAGCGACGTTGACCAGCGAGATGCAATATTTCATCACCGTTTTGTCATACCAGCATGTACTGTATACATTAAGAACCATGATTCCATGGTTCCATGATCATATATCGTCGCCTCGGAGCTAAAGGATCCTATCTGACACTCGTCAGAGTGGTAGATAGGATCTTTTAGCTCCGAGGCGACGATATATTAAGGCTATTAGGATCCAGGGTAAATAGAAAAGCATAATCATATCAAAATAAAAAAGGGAGATGCTCTAAGATTTTATAATATGTTTTTTTTTTGTGTGAGAATAATACTTGATTCATCCTTGACCAACGTGTAAAATGTGATTTACTATTATTGTTATTTTTCGTTCCTGAACTATAACAAATATTTTACTGCATAAACTAATCTAAACTAATTTAACTAGATCTATAGTAGATGTTGATGCTTATTATTTTTTTCTACATATTCGTTTTATTTACAATCAATGTGGCTTGGTCTACTTGTACATAAATGAAAATCTTAAATTTGCTGTCTCATTTCCTTTACCTGTCAAATATGTCCATTAGACAAAAAGATCGACCTAAATGACAAAAATGTAATGATGGACATTGGTTATAATCTGGTAATATGGTAAATCAAATTACGTTGCCAACGGATGTTTCTAAAAGTTGTAATCAATATTCAAACACTCAAAAAGATAAAACAGAGCTAAATTAAAAATATTCTATTTGCCTGAATATGTTCCTTTAATATAAATCAGTATTTGCATAAATACACTTTGATGTTCAAACGAGATGAACCACATATACTAAAATTGAAACATTGAAAATCATAGATTTGTATTCACATCTAAATATTTATTAGATGTGAATACAAATCTATGAGTTTCAATCTGTTTAATTCAAGAAAATTGAGTTGAGGCTGTTTTAACATGTAGAGTTGAACAAATAGGACATCTTTTTTCCGATGTGGGTGCCTTTATCGAATTTCCAGTCAGTCAAGTAGATGTAGATTATTTGATGAATCTACACTTTACAGTACAGTTGTCAATATTCTAGAATAACGTTAGGGGCCTACCCTACATTATTAGACACAATCATTACTGAGAATAATTAGGATCCTACTTCTTGCATCCAGATCCTACAAATAGTAACCGTATCCTACATCTTACATCCGGACCCTACATCTTGCACCAGTAATCGACATTACGCATTCTACAGTTGCAGGCCCACACGTAATCTCGTTAGTGAATTGCCTTCACGACCATATGGGACAATACATTATCCATGTTTGTCATTTGCAGCCATTAGTAGGTCTTGACCTTGTACTAAGTGAAAAATTCGAACACACATGTCTGCGTCTTTTGTTCCGACGCTTTGAAGACGGTCATATTTGTAAATGTTGAAGCCGACTTGAAAACCCACGTAGGCCATAATTATAAGGCTTGGAGATTGAATCATTTGCTGGTTACAAATTAAAGCGACACAATGAGGCAAAAAATCATCCAAAAGCCAAAATTGTAGTTTCGCTTTTTGATATGTCCATAATATGTGAACATGTCTATGGACTAGAATTGTAGAAGTGTTTTAAATTCTGGATTAATGTGGCATCATAGCAAGTATGCCGATAGCCCCATTTATCAGTTATTCCCGTATTTCTTATTTTGAGCATGCATGTCCGAAATTAAATCTCATTTTTTTCTCGTTTAACTGGTAAGCACGCAACACAAAATTTAAAAAAGTGACGCAATTCTAGTTTATGGACATGTTGACATATTTGGACATATCAAGGAACCAAAATAGCAACTATGACTTTGGCCTGACTGTGTCGCTTTAAAGTCATCCAAGTTCAAAATTAATTATTTTTATGGTTTAATCTGTCATTTTGGGAAAGTTGAGTAAAATAGGAAATATTATATTAAACGATCTAAACGCTCTACAGTCGCCGATATTGACCCGATCTTGAACAATTATTTTATGAACATTCTCTAACGCATCACCTAGGTTATCAGTTCGAAAATTAGTTGGGCTAATTCATTTTTCTGAAAATTTGTTTATGATATTATATTGTTTTTTTCTCTTAAGAATATTATATACATGTTTACATTGAATGAATTAGTTGTGTTTTAGTCGTGGTTTTCGTGTTAGTCCGCTCTATATTTTTATATAAATTTCCTGGGATAAATAAGATACTGTTGCAATGTGAATATCATACTTGTGTACCAGCGTAATTAGAGTTCTGGTTGATTTGACAGACTAGGCCGTGCTGCTGGATAATGATGATTACGCTTGTTTTATTTGTAATACCCATGCATGTAATTTTATTTACATATTTTTATATTCTTCAAAATGATTCAAATTTGTGTAGCGGGGACTTTTAATGGTTTTAATATAGTTTATTCAGGTTGCTAAAACGCCAAATATAATCGTATAGGCAACCTGAACAAGAATACGCCTAGAGGCTCAGCTGCCCGCGCTAGAGATCAGTGAGTGATCATTGTTACACCACATTTCTTTCAGGCCCAATACTGTAGATCTGGTAATATTCGCGAGATTTTAATTTTCGCGAATTTCGCGAGGAGGGCACATTCACGAATTCAAGAATCTTGCGAAAATAGTTATTATAATAGCACTACTAAAAAATAATGAAAATTTGCGAATTCTAAACTTCCTCAAAAGTCCCAAAATCATAATTTCGCGAAAATTTAAACACGCATACATTACCAGATCTACATTATTACAATCTAATCAACTCCTGTGATAGCGTCTATAGTAGGCTTAAGCTAACATATGATGTGTTTTGATGTATGCATATAGTATGTTAAAAACAAATTATGCCACTCTCTGATACATGTCGTTTTTTTATATTACTGGAGTTATTCGATACAATGCAATACTAGCTTGCATGCCATTTCGCAAAATGAATCTATAGGCCTACAAAAAAGCAAAAAATCTAAAATCTCGCTCCATGAATTATTGTTACATACAGTTTCTGACGCTAATGCCACCGTTTTGTACTGAGAACAATTTCAATCACTAGTATTGTCGAAAATAAAACCTTTCATTGAATGTGACAAGTGCATGTATTTTCAGCAGCCTCTGATACAATCGTCGTGTGGGAGCCAAAAGGTTTCAGTTTCCGCTTTTTAAATAAATTATTCGTGGCATGTGGGATTGTAGCAAGTTTTTGGCTGCACACACACTGCACCGTGATGGAGACTGTGAAAGCCTACCATTGATTTAGGATAGGGAGTAATTGAGGATCAGCCGACATTACAGAAATAGGAAATAGAAAGCTCTGTCTGACTGCGGGATTTATAGTTTTCCGGAGCCATCACACGGAATTAACCCTTCGTCTTCAGAATTTTTCTTTTTGTTTTTTTTTAGGCTGAAATTGCTGATGCAATTTCCAATTTCAAATAAACAAAGAAAAATACAGTTTAATTGTTAACCATTTTTTTGAGCAGTTAAACCACCGTTATTGGGAATAAAATGACGGTTTAAACATCGATATTTTGTAAGTGTTTGGTCTCAAATAAAAGACATATGAGTATTTTTCGACCCCTTGAGGTGGTGGATCGCGGTAGCGAGACACAACCTCAAGTGGTTGAAAAATTAATTTTTTAATTTAGTATTGTATTTCATAAATTATATTAAGATAGAAATACTGAAATAATAAGAATCAATAAATTGGTCATATTATAAAAATACAGTTAAATAATACAGCTTATCGTTCATTTTATTTGTATCACCAAGGAATACAGAGAAGTCCTTCTAAATTCCTTGGTATCACAATGCTTTTAAGGGGATTTGCCGGATCGTAACACATCTGGTCTAACATAATTTTACCGAGTTGTGTCTAGAATTATCCCTCGACCATTATCCAGTATTACTTAATTATATTTTCTTCGGTATAACTCATTTTACAGTCAGACAACCGTGGTAAACAAGTTATTCACAAAGCACGATGTCGGGAAACTGTATGTGATGTGAGCATGCGTGACAGGTATACAATCTCATTCTGCACATCCAATCTGCCGTGCAAGAGCGGTAACAAGTCAGTGACAAGCCAACAGTAATACAACGTTGGGCCAACGCCTCATGTTTGCTGAACATACAGCTTACTTTTCAGGTAATTTGTTAGGCCTACTACATTTGGACGACAGGGGACCTGATGTAGTCACAGTGAACTTAATTATTGAAAATATTAAATGAAAGACGTTATAATAACCTATTACGTCTAACTGTACACTCACTAATGCCAACAATAGGTAAATAGTTGTATTTTTCAATTATTGAAAACCAGGCGACAATTTCCTTTCAGTCATATACACACGCAGAGCTCTTGTTAACATGGAGGCTAACAAGTTTGCGTGACAGTCATCGATTGACCAACTGACTGGTCACTTCTCATAGGGAATGAATGCAGCTGGAAAAGGTCAAGGTCAACTGACCAAACGAGCATGTTCCGTTCTTTGCATTTACAAATTTACTTGTAAACACATTTCAATTTTATCGAACATAATACAATGATTAGGCACACACACAAACATGACAAACATCAGCTCATATGACATTGATATTGAAATTCAAAGCCCGTGTTATAAATACGTCCCGAATGGCCCATGCAGTGCTCTAGTCAGAATGAGCTTTTGCTAAAGAGCCGTCAGAGTCAGCCAGTTGACCCTTTAATCGCCAAATTATTCAATCTGAATTTTCACCCACTTGAAGTTGTGTCTCGCTGACGCGAGCCACAACCTCAAGTGAGTGAAAATCATTTAGATTTGACATAGTGGAGGTCAACTGACTGTTTTCAAATATTGCTGATTGACGTCACATTTTATCTTTAACATGTTTAAAAGGTGGTACTTAATGTGCTAATGAAAAATGAAAACCCGAATATATGCGGCACCGGCGGTTAAAGGGTTAAGAGCCACCACCGCTGAATTTATACTTGGCAATAACCTAGCAATGGTCGCCAGTGAAAATATAAACGGAAATTTTGTTTTGTTACAATTTTTTTAAACAATACAAAACCTGCGCATGCTGAGTAGACTTACTACAGAGCTTTCACCCACCATCACCACAGCTCTAATTATCTCTCCCTAGTTACTCGTGTGCAGCACCGTTGTTGCTAACCGCTGATATAATAGTGGGCATGTCATTTCTGGAGGAGCTCAGCTGGCAGTAGCCGTGTCGTCCTCTCCGAGGCCGTGGATTGATGTCTTTGCTTTACCCGAAAAAATTCAACATAGCGGTGACTGAGAGCGATCTTGACCCCAAGACTCGAAAAATGTCCATAACTTTTTATTGCCTGTGCGACCTCCTAGCTGAGCATGCGGGCATGGAAGTGAAATGTTACTGATTCTAAAAACTATTTACGACCTGATTATTCAGCGATATATTCCGATATGACAGTCCAAAGAAAAATCCGACGATTTTGTACGCGCTCAATCTGTGGCTGAAACCTGTTTCAGCCACTGGGGCTAAGCTGGCAGCAGTTGATAGTGAGGGATGACAAGGACAGAGTGGTAAGCCCAGTAAACACAAAACATTTGTATAACATTTGCATAATGTTGGACCAACGTCGAAGACGTTGGGTCGACATTCTACAAATGTTATGCAAATGTTTTGTGTTTGCTGGGAGCCGGGAATGAAGAAAAACACGCGTATACAGTCAAATGGAATTGTCAGTCGCCAAGAAAAACAGTCGCATACAGTCGAAATGGAATTGGCAGTCGCCAAAAAAACACGCGTAAACTCAAAATGAAATTGTCAGTCACCAAGCTGCGTGATTGCCACTTAAACTCATAAAGTGCTGAAATATATTTTAGAAACCAAGATACCAAAGCTTTTCTTCAATTTGAAATCATCATAAATGTCATAGTTAGCTTTCCGCTTTTCATTTGAATATTTATGTTTTGGGTCTATTGTCATTATAAATATTTTACTCGGTTAAATTACATGATAATGGGCCCCCATTACATCAGTTTTTATCGGATTTAAGGACGTAAAAATCTCTGAGAACTGAAAGTCACTATTTTCTAAGGAACAAACATCATTCACTTATTTTGTCAAGTGTCGCCTTCATTTCCTGTCTTCTAAGTTCTAACAGGGCGTTGTAACCTCACACTATAGAGACTGGAATAATTACACACAGATTTAATAAAAGTGTTCAGATACCTTCTGATATGCGAAAATGGTAGACTGTGAGGCTCGAGGAAAGCATATCGTGTGTCTTTGTTTGAAATAATAATATCTACAAAATAGGTTGAAGTTAGCTGTTTTCTAATAAGTGTTGAACGTTTGACAAAACTTTCAGGCACATTTGGGACTAATGACGACCCACCTACTTTAACCTTTTCAGGCCTGAATTTACCGTTGTCATCTTCATCCACTACAAGACGCAAATTGCTGTCGCAATTCTCAACTTGTAGTGGATGAAGATGATTTGATGTGGTTTAAAAATTGAACAAAATTGCCATGTATTGGTAAGCCAGTTGCATGGAGCTTTTCATTCTAAAGCCCGTATTTGTAGGAAAATTAAGTGTGTTTTCAGAGATGTAAAATGATGCTTTAATGCATCGTGAGGCCTTAAAGGGTTAAGCGCAAAACACACCAACGCGAGCACGACAATTACCAAATACACTATTTTAAAAAACATTTCAAAACACACTAGCCCGAACAATGGGAAATATTTCCATCTGGTTTAATTTTTCGCGTTCCCGCCGGTAATGCATAAGATTTTTTTGCAGGAAACGTATAAGCGTCAAATTTCGCGTCTGTTCGCGTGCTGTATAAGCGACTGCGCTTTCGCTCTCGCGATCGCCTGTTTTGCGCCTCATGCGCAAAACTAACCAACGCGCGCCCGAATTGGTTTTTCGTGTTGTTGTGTAGACGGTGAGGCGAAATTCGCGCCTGTGTGCGTACTAAACTTCTAAAGTCGCGTGCATATTTCTCTCGCGTTCGCGTTGGTGTGTTTTTCATTTAACCCACATCACAAAACTTCATTTATTATTTAGTTTCTCATGTAGTGCCAATAATTACGTGCATTGATTTAAGATGATCTACTTCCATTAATAGACGGCTGCTGCGACCACGCCTAACGAATCAGCAAACCACTGAAATCTGGTCAGCGAACTAATCAATACTTCACAGAATGCTGATTCTCTACCTGTACAGAAAGCCGATTCAACGTTGTAGTAGTATTGGTAAGGTATAGTAGGCATTGATTTGACAGGATATATAATAGTGCTAAGCCCCCTTTTCACTGTAGTGGGGAGGGAGATGGAGGGGAGAGCTTGTCTGCGTGCACAACAGAGACAGAGTTTCTCTTCAGATTTGATATAATTATATTTCCCTCACAAAACGCTTGGCTAGACATCTGGGAATGTGGATATTCTCTCAAATAACACTAATGAAAATGCTACAGGGATCATGGTAGTAGTAGTATTTGAGAAGATGGAAATGTCCGCTATCACCTGAGATAATTATGGTGATTAACCCAAATGGTGTATGTTCGGAAAAATCAATCATATTCCGGGAATTCTGCTATTACTGGAGGTCATTGAGGACAGCGACATTGATTTACATATGTGATGTAATTATGTATCCTCAGCTAATCTAGGTATTATGTGAAAAGTTACTAGCTCAATGTTGAAAAGTGTGACTATTATTAACACCTAGTTCTAGTTCTTGAACCTTTAAGTGAAAACAACACATTTAATTGCGCAACCTGATTTTGTAAAATTTATTGTCTTGAATACTTGAACTTCTGGTTAATATTAGCATAGAATTCAGCTCACACAAAATTGTATGTATTGAAGCAGTTATGCTCCATGTTAAATCATTCCATGCAATACGTACACCCCCTGCTGTCAAAGAGGGATGGTATAACATACAGACACATATTTTATTGACATAAATAAAAGTATTTACAGACTTATTTGTCATAGTAATATACATGTATAAACATGATTGTTAGTTTGGTAAAATCACACGAAAATATACTTGTTATTGCATACAAAATTGAAATCATGTTACGGGGCATTGCAAAGATAAAACACTGGATAATTTGAAAATGTGAATGATGACTACTTAAAATTAAATTAAATGACATTACCAAAATATGAAGTCAGATGTTTCCCTCACCAAAACCAGAGATAAAATAGCTACTCTGTATAATATACAAATAATATGTAGTAGCAAAAAGTACACTCTGGAAAGCGTACAAACCTAAAGATACATACAAATACATAATTATGTTACTAAAGTAATTATGTATTAAAACATTATAATGTCACTTATAAAACAAACACATTTCATTAATGTATAATTAACATTAGTCGGCAATAGTAGTATAATTCAAGTCCATGATTCCGTGACCCTCCTTCGACAAGTACGATTTGACAATTGTTTTAGGTAATTTAACAGTTTAAGGTATTTGTCAAAAAATAAGCTCCTACACCTTTCTGGAGAAGGCGGGCGGAATTTTGAAGAACGCGAAATCTAAAATGGCCGCCTTCGATCATAGTGAAAAACAAGTATCCACCTAATTTCATCCACTGGTCTACCAGTGGACCTAATTTATAAATGTATTTAGGTAGAAAATGGATTGATAGAGGTCAACCAGTTTACACTTTAAGCGAAGCATGTCGCGTTTGAGCGAAAACGGCAATCCAAGATGGCCGCCAGTGTCCTTTTGAAATAAATATATTTTACAACTAATACTTTTTTTATAACTAATATTCCCATAATCAATCTGGCTAACTGTGTGGCACATGATGTTTTTCTGGTATCCATAATGTCATTTTAGGCAACAGTGATCTTAAAAATCTTATTATATGACTTTCAACCTCCATATGAAGGGCAGAAATGAGTACCAGCGGTCATAGAGAAAATACAACTTATTCATGAGTGATCCAATACTTACATGTGATATATGTACGTCGAGCCGTTACTAAATGACATGTGTCATTCCAAGGAATATTGCTTGGTCAATCTAAGCATCGGTGACCATAAAAACCTTATTGTGTGTGACTTTCAAACACCATATCAAGGTACAAAATGACCAGTAGTTGTCACAGTAGAGATACAACTTTCTCATAAGTAGTCCAACTGCTACATGTGATTTGTCGTTTATCACTAACTTTGGAGCACATAATCCATTTCTGGTATCAATCAAGTGATTCGATAAAAAATAGCTGCAATGTGTCATTTCAGATGCATTTGGTGACTGTGAATCAATATGTGGGCTTACAAGTACAATTCACGTTGAGTAATTATGACGATATAATAGGTCAGTTTTATTCTATATTTCCTTTTATTTAGTGTGTTGGAGCACATTAAGAGATGCAAGGATTTATAGGTGGACCAAACTCTGGCATCTAGTGCCAGAATACAGCTGCTATGAATCAATCACGTATCCCACAGATATAGGCTACATGAGATGCTACTACAAGTACGCTGCCTATATGGTTAACGTAAATCAGCAGCATGGTATATCGGGACCTTGAGTATATGAAAAGACCACCTGGCTGTCACATTAGCAAAATGATGGGTTAACGTTGGAGTTGTCTGCCCAACGTATGGAGAATAGCTCCTATAACTGGAATGACCACCTACAATCTACAAAGAGTGTTCAGAAAATGGTACAGCCTAATGAAACATCCTCTCTGTTAATTTGCACGTCCAATGGACGTGTCTTCTAAGAGTTGTGATGGGAGACGAGTCTCCAGTAATGGCTGCTAAATGACGATGAAGATGGCGATATCAATAACAATAATAACAATAACAAACAATAAATATTTAATATAAAAATAATAATACTTAAAAAATATACAGACCTATAAAATATTAATAATAAAATATATACTTCAAATTCGACCTGATGTGAGTTAATCGTAGGCTTTAATATGTGCAATACCACCAGTACACATCCTTTATTGATGATAGAGCTCTTTGTTTTCTTTTCGGTTTAGCTGAATAATTTAAAGTCTGCGATGTACTCTACAACATATACTGATGTATCATTCGAAATAAATCGTATGAATGCGAAATATCGCACACAGATCAACGCGTTTATTGTATAATTTTAAAACATATATGGTGTATATATGCATCCTTCACCCTTATTGATTATTATTGATTATTGATATTCTGATAATATCACTACATAGCATGTGTTCCTCATCGTCTATAGATGAACGCATCTACCACTTCTAGAAGAGGAAGATACATTTATTTCATTCCGAGATGATGATATTTGGCACACACGATAGTGACACCTCTTAAATTCATTCTTTATTAGGTCATTTCCTGACGGTTATTATATTGGTCTTCTAGCTTTAGCACTCTCATGTAATGAACATTATTGATTAGATGGAGTGTGAAATGGAAAAGGTAGAGGTCATAATGACATTTCCCTCATATAGTGAGACGGGTTGATGGAGTGTGACGGTGAATTATTGCTTTCATCTATACCTATATGAAAAGATGTTTGGTTGGGTGCCGTTGTAAGCACGTTGTTTCCCGCATAGACGGGAGGTGGATTGCACACAATTTAGTGTTGGCAAAATCAACTTATATAACGAGCGTAAAATGGTAGTTTATAGGGCATTAACCCAATCTCACCTGTTATAACCTCCCTCGCTGACGATATGTCCACATGTATGAACTACTTTTACGGGCGTATTCACAAAGCAAGTTTAAGACTGGTTTAACAAAACTACTGATGTAAACACGAGTTTAGCGTTAAAGGAGTTTATCGACCGAAAGTTGTTAAACCTGCTCAGGGGGTAGTTTAAGCACTGGTTTAACATGGAGTGGAATGAACATTATAATGATAATGAACGCAAATATATGAAATGGAAGAGAATGGGATAAAAAATACACAGATTGATTATTTATTATAAATGATTTTTTCTTTCCTTTATTGGTAAGCATTTATTTGAATTGAATAATAAATGATGAAAGATATAAAACACAGATCTGAGAGATAAAAACATTTGGCGTAAATAGTATTGTCATTATATATTTGGTTTAATGTGTATTATTAACGGAAGACATTTTACTACTATATTCGTGCATGGTCATATATTGACATAATCATACATAGTACTACTTGCATCGTTTCTCATTTTCTAGTATTTGTAGGCTTACTTTGTTGCGTTGCGCAATTTACAGTAAGCATATAGGGTAACAGTATTTTGCGCAACGCAACGCAACAAGGATACAATTTTAAAAGTGATCAGAATTGATTTTTTGTTAATTTAAAAAAAAGGAAAAAATATTTTGTTCAGGGGGTGTACAGACACCCCCCCCCCCTATGGCCACTCGTGTACTCCCACCCACAGGGAAATTCACCATCACATATGTTTAGGTAGGACATGTACAGTGTTAACTGAAGGTTTTGAGGCTGTACTAGATGTATTTGTACTTGTTGTTTCTGATGAAAATATAGCAGATGGCGTTGCGTTGCGCAAAATACAGTAAGTTCATTAGATAAAACACCTGTCTTGGTGTCCCCGGTATTGTATTTTAAGCCCACTCAATGGCAGAGTAACAGACATTCCGTCATTCAGTTGTTATTCTTATTTAAATTAGGGTGCAGTATACCATACGTGGGCTGTATTTGACGGGTTAACAATACGCGGATCGCCAAATAAATGAATGAATGGGGCGGGGGTTTAGGCCACCTTTGTGCAAATATAGGCTAAACTGGGTCAGGAGAACCTCCTAAGGATGTTGAGATGAATTATAAGATGACGCTGCCCTCCAGACACAGAATTCGAAATTCGAGCCCTGGCGGTCTGAGGCCGAGTACGCTTGGTTACGGAGGCTCCCATCATTATTGAATCTTTACGAGTGAGCGGGACAGAAACCTTTTTGTTTCTTTGAAAGTTGAACCCGCGACCTCAGACTTTCTAATTAGGCAGCTTTAACCACTGAAAGGATAATTATAAGAAAGTTATGTTTAAAATTGTATCCAACGGATATTTGAATTCTGAGTAACATGTATAATTAAAAAGTGACACAAAGAGATGTCTTTAATACTGCATTAAAACGATAATAAAATAATTATTTTCTATATGATATTAATTACAGGCTCTATAAAAGAGTAAATTATCTGTTTTTTCGACTTAGTAAGCGATAGTCCTTGGCCCATAACATAACATAACATAACATAACATTTATTTGCCATATAAACACAGTAATAATAAGAAGCATATATGATTAATTTAGCAGGAGACCATCATTAAGACTTTTAAAGTCGCTCACATGATAGCCACCTAAAACATTGTAGTGAAAATGAAAATAAATAATTATTATCAGTGCGGCAGTAGAAATGAAACAAACAAACAAACAAACAAAAAAAAGACACAATAATTTAACATACCAGTAACATTTAAACTGGTATGTTTAATGTAGAAAAACTTGATGTGTGAATACAAAATAAACAGAAAAAGACTAGCTGTAAAGATATTTTCAAGTGTGAAATAAATGAGTGAAGGTGAGAAAAATTAGGCATTAATTTTTTGACATACATAACAATTTTGAATAATGCAGGTGGAATCATACTTGGCAAGATAATATTTTTTAATATATTGACAAAAACCAGCAAAAGAATGTGTATATATTTTATCAAGAATGATACTAGGAGAAAGATTAAAGGTATTAACAATACTGAAACGTAAACACTTTTTTCTGAATTCGTGTTTTATTTTAGGTGTTCGAATATTATGACGATGGCGAGTGTTATGTGTGTGAACATTAAAACCAGTAGCAGATACAAAGTGATAAAAATAAACAGGTAATGAGCGATGTGATAATTTAAAAAGAAATTTTAGATGATTTTGTTCCAGAATATCTTTCACTTTCAGTACATTATATTTTATAAACATGGGATCAGTATGGGCCAAATAAGGACTCTTATTAATTATTCGTAGGGCTTTCTTTTGAAGTTTATATAATCGCTTTGAATCATATCCCCAGGCCAGTATACAATAATTTAAATGAGGTAAAATTAACGAGTTGTATATAGTAAGTAAAATCTGATCTGGTATGATGAACTTCAATTTATTTAGCACACCTATTATTTTGCTTATTTTATTTGATATTTTATCAATATGTTTTTTTCCAACTCAAATGTTTAGTAATTGTAAGTCCCAGAAAATTAAATTCATCAACACAACAAATTTTCTCGTTATCAATTAAGAGCTCTGGAATAACTGTTTTCCTAGGTGGTTTATAGAAAACGATAAATTTAGACATTTTACAATTTAAAGAAAGTTTATTAGATTTTAGCCATAAATTAATTATCTGAAGTTCGGAGTTTATTTTGCGCTCTTGTTCGTTTTTCGGAATATTATCTAAATCGGCTATGAACGTTGTATCATCAGCATAGATAATTGTTTTTAAATACTTAGTGATATCAGCAATATCATTGATATACAATAAAAACAGCAAAGGTCCTAAAATTGAACCTTGTGGTACACCAGTTTTAATATTAGACAGATTCGACTTAACACCACCTATTTCAGTATATTGACGTCTGTTTGTGAGGTAATTACGAAATAAAAAAAGAGCTTTGTCTTTAATACCGTAATATTTCAATTTATATAATAGAATTTCGTGATCTAAAGTATCAAACGCTTTAGAAAAATCCAGAAATATTGCTAACGGTGGTTTAATAAGGTACCGCTGTCTGTGAAACCGGCCCAACTGTAAACCAACCTTGTGCTGACGTCTCGTGCGATCTGGAACGCGCGTTCAACCAGAGTATTCAATTGCGTATGCTATGTACTGGAGGAGCCTCATGCGCAAAACTAACCAACGCGCGCCCGAATTGGTTTTTCGTGTTGTTGTGTAGACGGTGAGGCGAAATTCGCTCCTTTGTGCGTACTAAACTTCTAAAGTCGCGTGCATATTTCTCTCGCGTTCGCGTTGGTGTGTTTTTCATTTAACCCACATCACAAAACTTCATTTATTATTTAGTTTCTCATGTAGTGCCAATAATTACGTGCATTGATTTAAGATGATCTACTTCCATTAATAGACGGCTGCTGCGACCATGCCTAACGAATCAGCAAACCACTGAAATCTGGTCAGCGAACTAATCAATACTTCACAGAATGCTGATTCTCTACCTGTACAGAAAGCCGATTCAACGTTGTAGTAGTATTGGTAAGGTATAGTAGGCATTGATTTGACAGGATATATAATAGTGCTAAGCCCCCTTTTCACTGTAGTGGGGAGGGAGATGGAGGGGAGAGCTTGTCTGCGTGCACAACAGAGACAGAGTTTCTCTTCAGATTTGATATAATTATATTTCCCTCACAAAACGCTTGGCTAGACATCTGGGAATGTGGATATTCTCTCAAATAACACTGATGAAAATGCTACAGGGATCATGGTAGTAGTAGTATTTGAGAAGATGGAAATGTTCGCTATCACCTGAGATAATTATGGTGATTAACCCAAATGTTGTATGTTCGCAAAAATCAATCATATTCCGGGAATTCTGCTATTACTGGAGGTCATTGAGGACAGCGACATTGATTTACATATGTGATGTAATTATGCATCCTCAGCTAATCTAGGTATTATGTGAAAAGTTACTAGCTCAATGTTGAAAAGTGTGACTATTATTAACACCTAGTTCTAGTTCTTGAACCTTTAAGTGAAAACAACACATTTAATTGCGCAACCTGATTTTGTAAAATTTATTGTCTTGAATACTTGAACTTCTGGTTAATATTAGCATAGAATTCAGCTCACACAAAATTGTATGTATTGAAGCAGTTATGCTCCATGTTAAATCATTCCATGCAATACGTACACCCCCTGCTGTCAAAGAGGGATGGTATAACATACAGACACATATTTTATTGACATAAATAAAAGTATTTACAGACTTATTTGTCATAGTAATATACATGTATAAACATGATTGTTAGTTTGGTAAAATCACACGAAAATATACTTGTTATTGCATACAAAATAGAAATCATGTTACGGGGCATTGCAAAGATAAAACACTGGATAATTTGAAAATGTGAATGATGACTACTTAAAATTAAATTAAATGACATTACCAAAATATGAAGTCAGATGTTTCCCTCACCAAAACCAGAGATAAAAATAGCTACTCTGTATAATATACAAATAATATGTAGTAGCAAAAAGTACACTCTGGAAAGCGTACAAACCTAAAGATACATACAAATACATAATTATGTTACTAAAGTAATTATGTATTAAAACATTATAATGTCACTTATAAAACAAACACATTTCATGAATGTAAAATTAACATTAGTCGGCAATAGTAGTATAATTCAAGTCCATGATTCCGTGACCCTCCTTCGACAAGTACGATTTGACAATTGTTTTAGGTAATTTAACAGTTTAAGGTATTTGTCAAAAAATAAGCTCCTACACCTTTCTGGAAAAGGCGGGCGGAATTTTGAAGAACGCGAAATCTAAAATGGCCGCCTTCGATCATAGTGAAAAACAAGTATCCACCTAATTTCATCCACTGGTCTACCAGTGGACCTAATTTATAAATGTATTTAGGTAGAAAATGGATTGATAGAGGTCAACCAGTTTACACTTTAAGCGAAGCATGTCGCGTTTGAGCGAAAACGGCAATCCAAGATGGCCGCCAGTGTCCTTTTGAAATAAATATATTTTACAACTAATACTTTTTTTATAACTAATATTCCCATAATCAATCTGGCTAACTGTGTGGCACATGATGTTTTTCTGGTATCCATAATGTCATTTTAGGCAACAGTGATCTTAAAAATCTTATTATATGACTTTCAACCTCCATATGAAGGGCAGAAATGAGTACCAGCGGTCATAGAGAAAATACAACTTATTCATGAGTGATCCAATACTTACATGTGATATATGTACGTCGAGCCGTTACTAAATGACATGTGTCATTCCAAGGAATATTGCTTGGTCAATCTAAGCATCGGTGACCATAAAAACCTTATTGTGTGTGACTTTCAAACACCATATCAAGGTACAAAATGACCAGTAGTTGTCACAGTAGAGATACAACTTTCTCATAAGTGGTCCAACTGCTACATGTGATTTGTCGTTTATCACTAACTTTGGAGCACATAATCCATTTCTGGTATCAATCAAGTGATTCGATAAAAAATAGCTGCAATGCGTCATTTCAGATGCATTTGGTGACTGTGAAACAATATGTGGGCTTACAAGTACGATTCACGTTGAGTAATTATGACGATATAATAGGTCAGTTTTATTCTATATTTCCTTTTATTTAGTGTGTTGGAGCACATTAAGAGATGCAAGGATTTATAGGTGGACCAAACTCTGGCATCTAGTGCCAGAATACAGCTGTTATGAATCAATCACGTATCCCACAGATATAGGCTACATGAGATGCTACTACAAGTACGCTGCCTATATGGTTAACGTAAATCAGCAGCATGGTATATCGGGACCTTGAGTATATGAAAAGACCACCTGGCTGTCACATTAGCAAAATGATGGGTTAACGTTGGAGTTGTCTGCCCAACGTATGGAGAATAGCTCCTATAACTGGAATGACCACCTACAATCTACAAAGAGTGTTCAGAAAATGGTACAGCCTAATGAAACATCCTCTCTGTTAATTTGCACGTCCAATGGACGTGTCTTCCAAGAGTTGTGATGGGAGACGAGTCTCCAGTAATGGCTGCTAAATGACGATGAAGATGGCGATATCAATAACAATAATAACAATAACAAACAATAAATATTTAATATAAAAATAATAATACTTAAAAAATATACAGACCTATAAAATATTAATAATAAAATATATACTTCAAATTCGACCTGATGTGAGTTAATCGTAGGCTTTAATATGTGCAATACCACCAGTACACATCTTCTATTGATGATAGAGCTCTTTGTTTTCTTTTCGGTTTAGCTGAATAATTTAAAGTCTGCGGTGTACTCTACAACATATACTGATGTATCATTCGAAATAAATCGTATGAATGCGAAATATCGCACACAGATCAACGCGTTTATTGTATAATTTTAAAACATATATGGTGTATATATGCATCCTTCACCCTTATTGATTATTATTGATTATTGATATTCTGATAATATCACTACATAGCATGTGTTCCTCATCGTCTATAGATGAACGCATCTACCACTTCTAGAAGAGGAAGATACATTTATTTCATTCCGAGATGATGATATTTGGCACACACGATAGTGACACCTCTTAAATTCATTCTTTATTAGGTCATTTCCTGACGGTTATTATATTGGTCTTCTAGCTTTAGCACTCTCATGTAATGAACATTATTGATTAGATGGAGTGTGAAATGGAAAAGGTAGAGGGCATAATGACATTTCCCTCATATAGTGAGACGGGTTGATGGAGTGTGACGGTGAATTATTGCTTTCATCTATACCTATATGAAAAGATGTTTGGTTGGGTGCCGTTGTAAGCACGTTGTTTCCCGCATAGACGGGAGGTGGATTGCACACAATTTAGTGTTGGCAAAATCAACTTATATAACGAGCGTAAAATGGTAGTTTATAGGGCATTAACCCAATCTCACCTGTTATAACCTCCCTCGCTGACGATATGTCCACATGTATGAACTACTTTTACGGGCGTATTCACAAAGCAAGTTTAAGACTGGTTTAACAAAACTACTGATGTAAACACGAGTTTAGCGTTAAAGGAGTTTATCGACCGAAAGTTGTTAAACCTGCTCAGGGGGTAGTTTAAGCACTGGTTTAACATGGAGTGGAATGAACATTATAATGATAATGAACGCAAATATATGAAATGGAAGAGAATGGGATAAAAAATACACAGATTGATTATTTATTATAAATGATTTTTTCTTTCCTTTATTGGTAAGCATTTATTTGAATTGAATAATAAATGATGAAAGATATAAAACACAGATCTGAGAGATAAAAACATTTGGCGTAAATAGTATTGTCATTATATATTTGGTTTAATGTGTATTATTAACGGAAGACATTTTACTACTATATTCGTGCATGGTCATATATTGACATAATCATACATAGTACTACTTGCATCGTTTCTCATTTTCTAGTATTTGTAGGCTTACTTTGTTGCGTTGCGCAATTTACAGTAAGCATATAGGGTAACAGTATTTTGCGCAACGCAACGCAACAAGGATACAATTTTAAAAGTGATCAGAATTGATTTTTTGTTAATTTAAAAAAAGGAAAAAATATTTTGTTCAGGGGGTGTACAGACAATCACCCCCCCCCCCCTATGGCCACTCGTGTACTCCCACCCACAGGGAAATTCACCATCACATATGTTTAGGTAGGACATGTACAGTGTTAACTGAAGGTTTTGAGGCTGTACTAGATGTATTTGTACTTGTTGCTTCTGATGAAAATATAGCAGATGGCGTTGCGTTGCGCAAAATACAGTAAGTTCATTAGATAAAACACCTGTCTTGGTGTCCCCGGTATTGTATTTTAAGCCCACTCAATGGCAGAGTAACAGACATTCCGTCATTCAGTTGTTATTCTTATTTAAATTAGGGTGCAGTATACCATACGTGGGCTGTATTTGACGGGTTAACAATAAGCGGATCGCCAAATAAATGAATGAATGGGGCGGGGGTTTAGGCCACCTTTGTGCAAATATAGGCTAAACTGGGTCAGGAGAACCTCCTAAGGATGTTGAGATGAATTATAAGATGACGCTGCCCTCCAGACACAGAATTCGAAATTCGAGCCCTGGCGGTCTGAGGCCGAGTACGCTTGGTTACGGAGGCTCCCATCATTATTGAATCTTTACGAGTGAGCGGGACAGAAACCTTTTTGTTTCTTTGAAAGTTGAACCCGCGACCTCAGACTTTCTAATTAGGCAGCTTTAACCACTGAAAGGATAATTATAAGAAAGTTATGTTTAAAATTGTATCCAACGGATATTTGAATTCTGAGTAACATGTATAATTAAAACGTGACACAAAGAGATGTCTTTAATACTGCATTAAAACGATAATAAAATAATTATTTTCTATATGATATTAATTACAGGCTCTATAAAAGAGTAAATTATCTGTTTTTTTCGACTTAGTAAGCGATAGTCCTTGGCCCACTGGTGGTTTAATAAGGTACCGCTGTCTGTGAAACCGGCCCAACTGTAAACCAACCTTGTGCTGACGTCTCGTGCGATCTGGAACGCGCGTTCAACCAGAGTATTCAATTGCGTATGCTATGTACTGGAGGAGCTAGCTAGGGTTGAGTAGGACTGTCGAGGTCCATTAGGTTTGACTTTAAAATTCGATTATATGATGTCTGAGCATCAAAAAAAAATTTGAAGCCATGTTTCGGCTGATGGTCATTTGACCTCAAGATGGGGTCAAAGGTCACAAAAATCGACCAAAATTAAATATTTATACTCAAATTGTCGGAATTTTTATGCTGATTACAAATATATACATTTTATTGCCAAAAAATGTCATATAAAGAAAATATAACATAATATGAGGTCAAAGGTCACAAAAAAAAAAAAAATAGTTTAATATAGTCATGTTTATACTGATTACAAATAGCAATCTTATATTTCACCAAAATCTCACTAAATAAATTGAGGGTGAGTGAGTGAATATTGCTTTACGTCGCTTTGTGCACAATCATGGCAATATCGCGACAGAAGGAAGCCCGAAGCCGGGACTATGCCCTACTTTTTTTTCGAAAGACTTCAAGGGTTCTTCATAGTGCACAGCACCATGGGCAGCACTTTACACTCCAGGCCTTTGAACAGTTTGGGGCACTGTATATACACAACCACGATAACAAATATCCGGCCCGACCGAGATTCGAACCTGGTATATACCTCCAGGTTACAAGCCCCAGTCGATACGAATGAGCCATCGGGGCCGGCCACTATACCCAGGGTATATTCCAGACTATACCCGGGGAAAATCCATAATATACCATTAAATAACGTAAAACAACCGGTAAATACAACCGGTAAATACAACCTTTTGTAAGACCCGCTATGCCCTACAAACCTTAGAAAAGCGAAAATGCTGGAGGGAGAAAGCTGTTCAGCTTCTAGAAGAGGAGTAGGCAGCTGCTAGAGAGGGATCAGGCTGTCAGCTGCTAGAGAGGGAGTAGGCTGTTCAAATGCTAGAGAGGGAGCAGGCTGTCAGCTGCTGGGGGGGGGGGCAGGCTGTTCAGGTGCTAGAGAGGGAGTAGGCTGTTCAGATGCTAGAGAGGGAGCAGGCTGTTCAGATGCTACAGAGGGAGCAGGCTGTCAGCTGCTAGAGAGGGAGTAGGCTGCTCAGATGCTAGAGAGGGAGCAGGCTGTCAGCTGCTGGGGGGGGGGGGCTGTTCAGGTGCTAGAGAGGGAGCAGGCTGTTCAGGTGCTAGAGAGAGATCAGGCTGTTCAGGTGCTGGAGAGGGATCAGGCTGTTCAGGTGCTGGAAGGGGATCAGGCTGTTCAGCTGTTGGAGGGGGATCAGGCTGTTCAGGTGCTAGAGAGGGATCAGGCTGTTCAGGTGCTGGAAGGGGATCAGGCTGTTCAGGTGTTGGAGGGGGATCAGGCTGTTCAGGTGCTAGAGAGGGATCAGGCTGTTCAGGTGCTGGAGAGAAATCAGGCTGTTCAGGTGCTGGAAGGGGATCAGGCTGTTCAGCTGTTGGAGGGGGATCAGGCTGTTCAGGTGCTAGAGAGGGATCAGGCTGTTCAGGTGCTGGAAGGGGATCAGGCTGTTCAGCTGTTGGAGGGGGATCAGGCTGTTCAGGTGCTGGAGGGGAGCAGGCTGTTCAGCTGTTGGAGGGGAAGCAGGTTGTTCAGGTTCTGGATGGGGATTAGGCTGTTCAGGTGCTGGAGGGGGATCAGGCTGTCCAGGTGCTGGAGGGAGATCAGGCTGTTCAGCTGTTGGAGGGGGAGCAGGCTGTTCAGGTGCTGGAGGGGGGGGCAGGCTGTTCAGGTGCTAAAGAGGGATCAGGCTGTTCAGGTGCTGGAGGGGGATCAGGCTGTTCAGGTGCTAGAGAGGGAGCAGGTTGTTCAGCTGTTGGAGGGGGATCAGGCTGTTCAGGTGCTGGAGGGGGGAGGCAGGCTGTTCAGGTGCTAGAGAGGGAGCAGGTTGTTCAGCTGTTGGGGGGGGGGGGGGGCAGGCTGTTCAGGTGCTAGAGGTGGAGCAGGCTGTTCAGGTGCTAGAGAGCGATCAGGCTGTTCAGGTGCTGGAAAGGGATCAGGCTGTTCAGGTGCTGGAGGGGGAGCAGGCTGTTCAGTTGTTGGAGGGGGATCAGGCTGTTCAGGTGCTAGAGAAGGATCAGGCTGTTCAGGTGCTGGAAGGGGAGCAGGCTGTTCAGCTGTTGGAGGGGGATCAGGCTGTTCAGGTGCTGGAGGGGGAGCAGGCTGTTCAGGTGCTAGAGAGGGAGCAGGCTGTTCAGCTGTTGGAGGGGGAGCAGGCTGTTCGTTCAAATGCTAGAGGTGGAGCAGGCTGTTCAGGTGCTAGAGAGGGATCAGGCTGTTCAGGTGCTGGAGAGGGATCAGGCTGTTCAGGTGCTGGAGGGGGATTAGGCTGTTCAGCTGTTGGAGGGGGATCAGGCTGTTCAGGTGCTAGAGAGAGATCAGGCTGTTCAGATGCTGGAGAGGGATCAGGCTGTTCAGGTGCTGGGGGGGGGAGCAGGTTGTTCAGGTTCTGGAGGGGGATTAGGCTGTTCAGGTGCTGGAGGGAGATCAGGCTGTTCAGCTGTCGGAGGGGGAGCAGGCTGTTCAGGTGCTAGAGATAGAGCAGGCTGATCAGCTACTAGAGGGGGAGCTGGCTGATCAGCTACTAGAGGGGGCAGGCTGTTGAGGTGCTGGAGGGGGGCGTGCTGCTCAGCTGCTAGAGATAGAGCAGGTTGTTGAGCTGCTAGAGGGGGAGCTGGCTGATCATCTGTTGAAGTGGGAACAGGCTGTTCGGCTGCTGGCCGTGAAGCTGACGTTACTTTACCGGACGATTTAAATATCCCTTAGCCACACCTTTTTTCCGGCCAATGTACAATGACCCCTATGTCGGGTGATCACTGGGCGATCTCCGTGCAATAATTCCCGATCTTGATCCGATCTCAACTCGATTCCTTCACATGAGCCAAACGTCGAGTAAAATAAGATTGACCTTCTCGATGATCAAAAAAGAGCCGATGTAGTGAGATTATTGATGGGCCGCAGGCCCGATGAGATAACAAATACGTCGGCTCCTCATCGAACGGCGGCCAGATGTGACGCTGGCATTACTTATCCTAATTGGATATAGGATAGATGTTGTGTTTGATCTGTATTACGAAAAAAACACATGGCAGACAACGACGTGCAAGCCATGATGTAATTATTGCACACTTCATTCTGATCAACCTCTTCCAGTAAAAATGGAAAGTTTTGTACTTCAGCAAAAGAGAGTTCAGGTTTACGAAGTGTTTCATTAAATGGTTATTGCATACATACAAAGGGGATAAGCCTGTTCACCCAGGATGCCAGCTTCTAAAAATGCCACCTACATCGTCGAGCACACATCTACATATAAAACAAGCTTACCTGCAATACTAACTTTGAGTTAAAACAGCATCAAAAGAACTGTCGTTAGCATATCTCTATGATTATGGATATCACAAAGTCCCACATGTCTTACTCCCTATAATTACTTCAAACAAACTTTTCCCAGTTCAAGTGACTCCCCTAAACCCTGCAAGTGCTTAAAATGCGCAAGACTTACAATTTGCACTTGTTCAAAATTAAACATTGCCTGTTGTGAGTTTTGACCAGAATACAAGAATCCAATGAAATACATAACGACAAACATACATGTATGGTATACGAACTTAGTTATTTCATTATAGTTTTTCAGACACTATACAATCGAGCCATATGGGCCAAGAAGTGTAGCACATTTTGTAGTCTTACACCCAAATTGGTGCAGCACCGCCTTGCACCCATTAGAATGAAGGTGCACAACGGTGCAGTAAATGACATGGTCAGTTTGGCTGATCTAAGCACTTTATTGCCATAATTGGTTATCATACTCTTCACTGGACCTTTGTCAAATCGTGCTCTGCTGGTACCACAGCTTGGTGTTTGTCCACTGCGCAGGTGCGTGTGGCATAATTTTTCGAAACCCAAAATGCCCAGTCGAATAAGCCTAATATAATGTACAATTTTCTTCAATTACACTGTGTTCACATCTCATAAAATTTGTGTATAAATAGTACAATATAACGAAGTTACGAAGTTATAATATTAGATAATTTGTGTGACCTTTGACCCGATATTGCGCTAAATTGTATTAAGTGACATTTTTGTGAAAATAAGGTGGATATTTGTAATCAGCATTAAATTTCTGAAATTTTAAGTATAAACATGACTATATTACGAGCGTTTATTATTTATTTATTTTTGTGACCTTTGACCTCATGTTAAGTCATATTTTCTTTAGATGACATTTTGTGGCAATATATTTGTAATCAGCATAAAATTTCTGACAATTTGAGTATAAATATGACTATATAAAGAAGATTTAATTTTTATCGATTTTCGTGACCTTTGTCCCCATATTGAGGTCAAATGACCATCAGCCGAAACATGGCTGCAAATTTTTTTTTGATCGCCAGACATCATATAATCGAATTTTAAAGTCAAACCTAATGGACCTCGACAGTCCTACTCAACCCTAGCTAGCTCCTCCAGTAGTTAAAAAACGCGTTACATAATTATTATTTATTATCATAAATGCAAAATCACCAACCACATGAAAGTGTCTGCCTGCAGAATCACATTCCAACATCCGCATGTTTTGTTTGTTATGATAATATGCTCTGGGGAACATTTATTATATAGGCCTATTACCATTATTTACAAAAAACAATTCACACAGCTGTACTGGCCGCTTTCCTGAACATAAAAATTAAAATCACCCTTGAAAAATAACCGAAGGAGTCGGAAATATAATAGTTCTAGACCGTAATAGCAATGATACCACAATCATTTAGCTGTCTCCACAAATGCTGCAAATAGATTCCTGCTCAGAAATGAAAATATTAGACGAGAACATATAAATAATAATTATATGTGATACTGACACGCATTGTCTGTAAATGTTGTGTGTAAATATAAGGTAGGCTACATTTACATGTAGCAGTGGTCTGCTAGAAGTGAAATATTACAATAATGACGAAAAAGACACATTTCGGCCCAAATATGGTATTCTAGCCCCTAATTTAAATAACAACTGAATGATGGCAGTGATTGACTGATCTTATCATGTGACAGACTACTTCATTGGTCGGGGTAGAGTACTACTTTGTCCCACATTTCTACTTTGGATATATAGGCATAATGGAATCGCCTAATTAGTAGTAGGCCTACATCATTGTATGCCTTTGACTATTATAATTATTTCTATTGCTGTGTATTTTTCACAATACTTTTTCCTAGTTGTCATTCTTGGATGATACTGGGAGATAGCAACAAGACCGAAAGATTTACATGTCGGTGAAAAATCAAGCATTTCTCAGCAGAACGATCAGACCGTCATATCCGATGAAATTTTAAAGCCTTGTCCAGTCTGATGCCCGCTTAGTTTATATACATTCACCAGGTGGCGCTTAGTCTTGCACTCTCTGTTACAAGGGTGATGCTTCATGGTTATACCCTTATTCTGCTATCAGGTTATTGGTTATCAGTGGATTACTATTTTAATAAAAATCACTAACAGAATAATTTTGTCAATCCTAAAGCGGGTACTTCTGCACGAACTTTAGAGATACTCAGATATGATCGCAGAAGAAAAAATGCGACTGACAATAAATAAACCCGTTGACACAATAGTGGACCAGTGTCTTTTACTTGATTTTTACAAACCCCCAGTTAATTTTGTGTTCCACCAGCGTTACAAACCTCTGCGTCCCAGTAGTATCGCTTAATATAGAAACAACCGATTCAGGTTCTCCTTGGTGTCTGCATAAGCTAATTGAGATTTTGAAAACTAATTTCCTGCTCGCATGATTTGCCCGGGAGTTTGCCCAAATACTTTACAAAGGACCACAGACTAATGTAACAAGAACCCAAATTCTACGACCATTTCAGAAAAAAAGCCTGTAAAAAGGCAGACATCATGAGTAGAATATGGAGACACCCTCATTTTGATAAGAAATTTCCCGTAGAATGCGAAAATCACTGTCTGCAAGCTGAAATATAGTCCGATCACTATCAAATTAGCTATTTTTTAAATGGCTGCCACAAAGTTACTGTAAATAATTTCCTTTCAAAATAGCCGGCCTAAAATACATTCTAACGCTATGATATTACTAATCCATTGGTGCAGAATTCATTGCCGGCAGAAGTTTTATTTTATTGCTCATGAAAATTGTCCAAATTCAAGATGGCCGCCAAAATTGCTGAGAAATCGTGTTACTGAACGTAACTTTCAAATCACGCTAAGAGGTAAAGGTTTTTTCACCACATCAGTTGACCATGTATGTGTGTTTGGTAAGGTTATCTGTCTGAGAGTATAGAAAATGAGGGCTGGGCTACCTGTAGTGGTGGAAGAGGTCACCAGATGTCATTTAAAGTCATAGTCCAAGGTCATTTCAAGAGATAAGGGTGATTTAACTGAAAACTGTGACAAATTTGTGTCTGGTATTATTGGAAAGCTCATCTATCTGAGAGTCTGACAAATGAATATCGAGTTGCTGGCAGTGGTGGGATTGGTCACCAGAGGTTATTGAAGGTCACTAAGTAACCAAGGGTATTTAAAGAGATAAAGTGCTTTAACTGTTACGTTTGTCCAGGTTTTTGTTTAATAATTATCAATATCGGAGTGAGATGGGGAAATGGGTGTTGGTGTGTCAGTAGTGGTATAATATGTCACCAGAAGTTATTTTTTATCCTTATCCAAGGCAATTTAAAGTGATAAGGTAAATTTAAGTGAAAAGTTAGACCAGGTTACTGTTTGGTCAAATCTCGTTATCATATTCGAATCAGACGCGGGATGCAATGGTTCATCTTCATTTGAAGCATCTTTTTCCAGAATCAAACGGAATTCCCATATTTCTTATTTTTGACATGGTTGTCAAAAAATAGAAATCAGAAATTTCGTCTCTATATCTAGCTTAACTGATAAATGCGCTGCACAAAAACTTCTATAAACATGTTTACATCATATGGTCATATTAAGAAGTCAAAATAAAATCACCGAATTTTCGATGATTTTAGCGTGGGCATGTCCCTTTAATATATACAGTATCTCATATTCATTGTGGTTGGAGCATCCTTGCTACCTTCTTCATGTATATGTATAATTGAAATGTTGTTTACTATAATTATAGTAGTGAGTATTGAGTAAGTGAATGCATTATAAATTTAGGAGGCACAGGGTGAACCAGGGCAATATGTAATGATAGACATCGGGTGCACTTTTCTCTTTGTTAGTGTTCCACTTCTCCACGTAGGTGTCCAGTACTTCTTCATAAACTGAATATTTATTGTGTAAATGTGTTCATATACTGGTTTGATTATTTACATCTGTTTATAAGTCCCTTTTATTTATAGTATCTATGGATCTAAAAAATATATGAAACTGTCACACTTAATAATCCTATCAGCTGTTCCACTTTTTTTACTCTTCGTCACGTTTTATTATACTTTTTTTCAGGTGGGAAATGTGCTTTCCATTACAACTCACTAAAATGGTAAATAACAGTGTGTAACAATATTTCCCAGTCTACATGATGGGTACAATCAAACTTACATCAAGGATAATTAGTTGGGCGCACTAAAGCATTAAAGTCTTTTATTAAGAATCCGACCCTCTAATGCGTGACTACAACTGCAACACCTGCTGATGCTTTGAAGGGCTGTACTTCAGTACATTATTTCATGTTAAAGAATCATTCAGCTTCAAAACGCGCATGCCTGGGACGGTCAAGTGTAGGCCAACAGTAGCCTATTGAGTACAGATTGACGGCATTAATATATAGCCACTGAACTGATTACAAGATACTACTCAAACGAGACATTGATCCAATGCTGTTTTAATGTTAAGCCAACGTCTGCGACGCTGGCCCAACATTGAACCAACGTTCGATAAATGTACAAATGTTTGAGAGAAAGTCCTCCTGCCCAGCAAACGCAAGTCATTTGTATGACATTTATGCAATGGCGGCCCAACGTCTTCGACGTTGGTCCAACATTGCATAAAGTCATACAAATGTTTTGTGTTTACTGGGTGACAATACAAACTTGGGGGTCAAGCAGTTTCCAAATCCCCCAGTAATACAGTCAGTTTGTTTGCAAGTAGGCGACCAAGTAGGGGCAAAAGACAAGGGCTTTGAATTATTAACTCATAGATGTCGCTCAAGTATATATGAACTTGCTGTGATTTGAGAACTTGCTCTTAATGAGGCTTTGGGTATGAAAAGCATATTTAGTATTATTATGGAATAGGGCCTTGGCTTACCCACGGGCACTATTGCCTTCTGGGGGACCCTTGTCCCGCGAATTTTGACAGTTGACTACACCTTTAACATCTAGTGGAAGACAATATAAACAGCTTGAGGCTGTTTAATATATAAATTTTATAATTGCACTTTAAAATATATTATCATACTTATTAGCTCTATAATAAGTATTTGAAATATTTAGTTCATGCTCATTTTATTGATGACTATGAAGACATATAAATACACCGATTGCATAGACCTACAATTTAAGGAAAAACGTGGAAAAACGAGTCTAAGTAATAGACTAAGTAATGTGACTTGGACTCGTTTTCCCACTGAGCCCTTCAATTGTCATTCTTTGATTTTTGAGATATTAGTAAAAGTTCAATTTTAGGTAATATGATAATTAATCGCATTTTTTTGTAAAATGGCGAAAATATCTAGTTTAAAAAAAAATAGCAACAGAAATTTTTTTATTTTATTTTTTAGTTGAGTGTATTTTTGATAATAATTTGGCCCGTCGTTATACCCCTGATGATATGGTTGGGGTGTCTAAGGTGTATGTAGTAGGGGGTTTGTAGGTTACCTTTTTTTGATCCCCTGATGACGTGATCTTATTTCCTCTAATCATTTTGAAAAAGGGTAAATTGTCCATTACTTGATAACTTACAATATCATTGCTACAAGCAGGTGCGGATCAAGAATGAAGGAAGGGGGTGGGTTGCGGGTCTGGGGTCCCTCCCCTAAATTTTTTTGAATTTGTAGATATGCTCACAGGCATTGTTTGGGCATTGTTTTCCATATTTAATGTCTTGCTGGCGGCCAACTAGACTGGGATTTCACAGTGGTGTTGGTGACTATCTCAGAGTTATGCAAATTGTGTATAATTATCACGAGCCATCTTGGATATTAGCAGGCATGGCAATAACTCCGTTGAGCGTTTTTTTTTAGTATTTATGCTATTTGTGTTTAATATTTATGTTAATAGCCTACATTCATTAAAAAACACTTCTCGTAGGCGGCCATTTTGTATTTAAGATTGTCTTGTTTTTGCAGGTTTTCAGGTACATAGCCCCCCTCCCCCACATTCAACCATTCATTCTATAATACGCATGTGTGTTGGGTTTTTTCTTCAAAGCTATGTCACACTGTCACGATCTGTCAGGTAGGTTTCCAAATTTTCTCCAAATCCCAGTAGGCATCAATAACAACACGTGAGAATGACGTGGGATCGGATCCCTAAATATTATATACATGAGCGTAACGTTATTGCGACGTCTCACAAAGCTCCACAGTAGATATAAAGAATGATACAAAGCCCGTGTCATTCCATTCCATCCCATGTCATTCCATCATGATGGAGTGGTTTTTTTTAACCGCGTGTCCAGAAAAGAGAGTTGAACGTTTCTCAACAGATATCTACACTGCCCTGCAAAGCCAGAAGGCAGTATATGTTTGCTTGTAAAGTAAGCAGATATAATACTGCCTTTTGGATTGCAGGGCAGTACAGTGACGATGAACATTTCAATGCATGTCCTTCTAATCCCCCCCCCTCTCCAATAAAATACAGTCCCGCTTCCGGTAAATGCAAATGTAAATTCCGGTAAAGTTTTCAAACAAATGCCACTTACCAACATGACTAACATAATATCTTTCATAAGGATAAGACGGCAGTAGTCACGTTCGCGTGCCGACTAAGCCACGTTCTCATCCTGTTTAGGTTTGCTCCATAAGTTTTCAAACAAATGCCACTTACTAACATAGTATCTTTCATAAGGACAAGACAGCAGTAGTCACGTTCGCGTGCCGACTAAGCCACGTTCTCATCCTGTTTAGGTTTGCTCCTATGACAACTCCGTTTGTTTTGAACATTAATCCGTGGGGCCACTGGGTCCCGTTTTATCAAGCTGAAAAGATACGAGATCTTATTAATTCTCGTGACCTTGGCCTGCCACTTACGAGAATATAAAAGCTCGTTGATTGCTCTCGTATGTCTCCCTCTTTAACATGTATACGGAGGATACGAGCACCCTGACCCACTCGTTGAATCTTAACAATCCTCATATGCAAATGAGCTATTGATACGAGCTCGTATCTTTTCTCGTTGATAAAACGGGGCCGTTATTTGTCACTATGCACTCCCATGACCATCCACGAGTGGTACCATTTTGTTCTCGAGCTCTAATGACATGAAAACAAAATTTTGGTGCAGTTGAGTAAGCCGAAAGCACAGAATGATGATGAAAGTGATAGCGAGGAGAACTATTCACAGGCCTCGCATGATGAATCTGACAGTGAAGAGGATTGCTTATTTTTTGTGAAGAAAAGTGACATGGATCGTTTTTCTTAGCATGCTCCCTATTAATATTAAAGAGATGGCCACATTGGTGATTCATTTGTAAATTTTATTGTTTTTCAGCTGAACACGAATTGAAATGAATTGACTCGTTGATTGCGCAATAGCATTTGACAAAACACTTTATATGTGGTTCACAGCGATGTAATCATGAGGTATATAATACTTTTTAGTAATGGTATTTTGATACAAAATACAAGATAAATGCACCGGGGTAGTTAGTACTTAAATGTGATTTGCTCCCAATATAAATGACACAAATAAACCCCAGATATTGCCTAGTTTCGTTCCGTCCTATTATAATCAAATCTTACCAATTATTGGGACATAACTATATTGTAGCTTTATTGTACTATTTATGACACTACAGGTGTTATTGATACTAATACAATACTACTTATCCGACAGTAGTCAGTAACACTAGTCAAATATTGTAGTAGCGTATTTATTACAAAAGAATCAATATTTTAAGTTATAAGCACTGCAGCTGATATATACATAGTATATAATGTAATTTATATGAGCAATACATAGTTTAGATCCTAATATGATTACTGCAAACTACACTACCCTCGCACATAAAAGTATCGCCCGACCGATGCACCCCCACACCAATGGTTGTGTTTTTTCTGGGTTTGAGGCAGGCACTCTGGTAGGAACCTCTCACTGCGTGTTCTCGAAAATCTAGCACGCCCATCACTGTAAGAGGGATTGAATTTGCTATCATATAAGAAGACGAGCACTTTATGTGCGAGGGTAGTGTAGGTATAAAACTAACCAGTCCTAATACAAACATAGATTCAAATAGTTCACAGACGTCACACCAAACCTGAGTCAACTTATTAGGCTACCGATGTTATCAATGGCGATAATCCAGGCATTGTGTCCGTGTCTAACCTGAGACAATTAATGCAGGAATGAATACATGTTACAATAAAAAGTACAAAACATGAACAAAACAACGATGTGAACAGAACAGTCAGAAATATACATTCCGGTATCATATTAAGGTGACTGTTGCGTTTGTGACCAGATATTTAGGTCTTGTGAAAATTGAAAAAATATATATATATATATGAGCAGCTGAATTGTAAATTTGGTATTAAGAATTTTTTCTTTTGTACGAACAACAAGTTTTTCTCTGATTGGTCAATATACCTTTCCGTTTTGTAATGTGATGTGAAAATCAAACTTGGAGTGATTTGGACGAGAACGATCGAGCTCCTGTCTGGAGATTTATATGCTACGGTTGTTGTTGTGTGATTTAAGCTTCCGCTCTCGTTATAGTGTGCACGGGCATTTATAAATACAGGTAGATAGACATGATTTGATTTAATAGGCCCTTACGTGATCTAATAATACATTTATAATTATATCTTAAACTTGTTGTCATTGAAACAATGGCGGTCATACCTACACCGGAAGTGCTAAACAGAAAATTCAAATCAGAATAGTTATCTTGAATTTAACTTTCACGTTATACATATGTTCGCGATGTAAATAGAGGGGATAGGATACATCGGACTATTGCTGACTATTTGTTTGTTTCTTACACAGTTTGCACCTGTTTTTTTCTAATTAAAAAACACTTTTCAAGGGCACATACGCCACAGGGCGTTCTGTACTTGATATGTTGCGATACTGCGCTTTTTCAATGTATATAATGTTGCCTTGCTTCTAAATCATGCGTATCTTGTACTACATATCATTGTGACAATGAAAACCTTTTGAATTGAAACTATATACCGGGGTAAGTAGTAATAAAATCAACATTATGAAGAATTGTAGCAATATTATTACTAGACTATTACAAAATCGGCTGATATGTTAGTTATACATATAATTGTTAAAGTCTTGTGGTGTAGGCCTACTCTATGCTATAAAGAGCACATAGTGTTGTTTGATATACAGTTTGTGAGCTTGAGAGAGAACCTTAGTGTGTCAATTCACAGCATTTTCTTTTCTCAGGATGAACTAGGTACAGAGACCATCTGACAACAAATCTGGATGGATTTCCCTGAAAAAAACCATACAATTTTATTAGCAATGTAATTTAAAAAAATAATTAAAAAAATGCATGCTATTCTGCATTATTTATTTAATATTAAGAATGAACATTTAAAATCTGCTTGCCAGTAAGCCTTAATCAGCCCCGTTTTTTTTTATATAAGCCACATTAATTGTGACATTCATTCTAACATTCTTTCTACTAAAATGTATTTGACTAGCTGAATAATAGACTAATTCTTAAGTTATACAGAAATGACTTACATGATGTCATGTGGTGGTTGTTGTTCAATCACTAATGCGGTTAAACCGCAATTACGGTTTAATATTCTTGGCGCGTACTTTAACGCATTGGCCCTGTATTTGTATTTGTATAGAAGAGTTGACAAAATTCCTGCTTCAGCAACATAAAATATTTATTTTCCAATTAGTATGGGGTTCAAGACAATTTTGTGTTATTTAAAGCTGTTACCAGTTACAATAGGCTAAGTTTTTGACAAAAAAAAATCATGTTGACAATAATTAAAAATATGTATATAGAAATAAGTGAAAAGGTGTCGCATTTGAAAATTAACCATTAATCCAAACTGTATCGTCCACATATTGTAATGCTAGAGAATGATAATGCACTAGAAATAATCAGTTGACTCTACGCCTATATAGCGCGGATAGGCCTACATGTATAGCACTGTGATAAGTAAAAATGCGAGCATCAAGGTATCTTGGTTGTAGTGTTAGTTGAGATTGTATGTGTTTTTAGGATGCCATTACTTTATTTTAAATGTGTTAGGTTAAATTTGCCATCACCTGATCACTAAATAATACACTGACACTGCTCAAGTATAGAGGCATAATAGTTTCCAATAATCTGCAGTAGAACCTAGAAGTGCATTCGTATGGTTACGTAAATCCACTTGAAATTATTATACCGGACTTGTTACCAGCATCATTATTTTATGGGCATCCTCAACAATTACATCACGTTAGCGAATAAGAAACAAGAACATATTATCTCATAGATAGTTGGGATGGATCATGCAGAAACTTTAACATAATTTGGAGTTGTTTTGCAAAATTGATATTTTTTAAAATTTCTCTTAAACCGTGAATTTTCACTTTGCTAGAATATTCTTACGCTACATGGATCCATTTTATTCCTCAAAAACGTGTAGCCTACATATTATTGATTGTTCATGTCAGTCAAGACTAATAAAAAGGAAGTATTCCATTTCGCAGTGTGTTTGTGTATTGTGCAATGCAACTACCTAATCAGGTAATAGAATGTTACATTAATATTTATTCTTTTTTTACAAGTATGCGATATTCCTATGTTAAGAATTGTTGTTCTTGGCACGTGTGCGATTTATAGTGGTTCGTTTAGTCATTTCCTGACTCGGCATGGCGCAAACTTGGTTCAGCATAAATACCTTGGTCGTATACTTACTGGCCGGTATTTGGTTGCCTTGCTGATGGGATGAAGCGAGCCCACCTGCTAATCTATAGCTACTTACAGTACTTGCAGAGACATTGGATCGGGCCTTACATTTTCACGGAAAATAAATGCTAAACTCCAACTTTCAATATAAAACACAAACCACTTGCATCCCAGCTAACACGAAACACTGACCCATTGTCTATTCAATGCTGGTACACTGTCTACGACGCTGGTACAATATTAAACCAGCTCGTGTTCACTGGGACATGACATATCCATGCAAGCACAAAACATTTGTATAACATTTATACAACGTCGGCCAAACGTCTTCGACGTTGGGCCAACATTGTATAAATGTTTTACAAATGTTTTTTTGTTTGCTTGGATGAGTAGTTTCAGCACTAAATCCTACTCACATGCACTCAGCCACACAGGGATTGTAGTATACACGGCCGCAGGCACATACAGGCATGTACTGGCGCTCACAGGCGGCACAGCAGTCATCCTCAGCTGTTATCCACTCCTCGCAGGCACCCACTTCATTTTGAATGCCACTGTAATCACGTGAACGGCCAAAATTAACGACTTTTTTAAATTTCTGTTTAATATGCAATGTATAGCTACTTCACATAAGGATTTATGGGGATGTTAAATTGCAAATGGATAAATTTAAGGCACATAATGGGATACTGTTACACCGTTGGCTCCAGATAGCAACATACGTTGATATATATAAGTCGAATTAGTGAGTGTAAAATTCCTGCTTACATATTATGTATACATAAAATATA
The DNA here is from genome assembly GCA_964017125.1 of Flabesymbios commensalis. Taxonomy (NCBI): domain Eukaryota; kingdom Metazoa; phylum Annelida; class Polychaeta; order Terebellida; family Flabelligeridae; genus Flabesymbios; species Flabesymbios commensalis. Next base: position 54,571,327 of record OZ024905.1, read on the forward strand.
GATTTTGGCATTAGTGACACAAATGTATATAAAATGGGTTTTTATTAATAGGCATGTCACTGGAAATTATTACACGTAGCGATCGGAAAACAGATTGCACATTTGGTATTAAACAGTAAAAGGTACATGTGTGGCACCAATTTCAACTAATTGTCCATTATGAGATCCCACCCAATTTCCACAATGACAAAAATATAACTTACAGACACAATGCGTGACACTTGTTACAATAGGTGAGGCCGTTGGAACCACAGACTGGTGTACAGACGCGGGGACAGGCATCAGAATATCTGTATGATCTCTTCTGTCTGACGTGTTCAATCTCAGATGGTGGCGGCTCTCCAAACCATACCGGATTCAGCGATCCTGGTCTCCAAGGATCCGGACTGCGAGCTTCACATGTTCTTACTGTTCAAAAAGATATAAGTTTTAACTGAAGGTGAAAATGTTGTCGTCGTTATTTTGACACAAGACAAACATATCTATCAACTTTTATCGTTTTTCCACATTTTGGTATGAGAATATTTTTGTGGCAAACTGAATGAATCAGATTTTATGTAATTATTTCTCTATAGTTTTATAAATCTGGACGATACAAACTTTGCCAGAAAGATGAATCAAGTTTAACAGCTGTTTCCTGCCACTTGATTTAACTTCTAATTTATATGCAAATTGATTCTACTTTATCTACGGCTACAGCATTTAATTCCAGGGAAGAGGGGGCCTGGATGTTTTGGATTTGACACATTATTTATTTCACTTCTTATCTGCATAACTTTTTTTTTTTGCACACTCTGCCTCAAGCAAAATATTTTTTTTAGTTTGTATGTGGAGATAAATATATTATGTAACCCACCCATAAAGGACCACTACTGTTCTTTACCCTGGACCACAGCTCTCTCATTCAGTTCAATCACTGGTATTAGGAATGCTAGCAGCGTCTCTGGATAATGGCTGTGTGCCAACCCTGGGTGCCTGTTCCACTTCAAAGAAGGATCTGAACAACTAAAATTTCCCACTGACCTGGTATATGGTCTGTCGTCAACATTATCCAAGTGAAGACCAAAGAATAGCAGTGTCTATACATGGGCAGGTGAGACTTCCGAAGGAGTATATTAAACAGTGCTTGATAACTTCGATATTGTTGGAATCCAAAACTAGTACATTTATTGACCTGAAGGAGAGACAAATGACATCGGCCATGATGTTGTCCATAACTCTGTATTTATTTATTTCGGGTTCTTTTCAGAGTTAAAATATTCACTTATAGCCTTTCTTCCAGATAATTATATACTTAACAAAAATACATTCTAAAAATATTTATTTTAAAACTACTCCAGCCCCTCTGCCCTGGTAATGGTGCCCCCCTAAGCATACCTTCTCTGCCTGCACTATGATCCACCCAAATGGTGCTGCGAATACTCTGCTGCAGATAACCTGCGCATTAATGTTAATATTTTAAGTCTTTTTAACTGACGTTATTAGAAAAAATGAATCGGGAATCATCGCACTCTTCATCCATTTGATATGAGGAAAAACACAGAAAACCCACAACATTTGTTCGACCAATCTGTTTAGTTCTGATAAAACTTATTCAGCGTAAAAGTGGCATATTATACATGTTATAGTAATGAATACGCAACATATATTGTCTATTGGCAACCTGTATATTATCACTTCAACAGATTTAATTGACGTAGAACCAACGCGACTGAAATTGAAGTTCACACCCTTACCGTGTGGGACTGTCCACTGTTATCATGGTTATAATTCGCCGACGTTAACTTGTAGCATAGCGTTAGTTTGTATTGCAAAAATGACATTTAAAATACATGCAATTACAATAAATTTTAAAATAGCAAATAAACTAAATTTATACAGGGTTTATAAAAAAACACATTCACATACCTAGTAAAACGACTATTGTGCTCAGCAAACCAAACAGCCAAATGCGGTTCATCCTGCAAGCAAACGTTAGCGTGAATTAGTCAAGAGTATCAAATATGACTGATGGTGTACTACCAGGCAGGCAAGAAGCGCAGCGTTGCACACGTCACTTGTTGATGCAGCTGGTAAGCATTACGTCATTTATTTGGATGGAGTAGCCTTACCCAAGCAGAAGGCAGACCTACAAGGTCTGGATGAGCGCCAATATTGGTGTAATATTACTAGTAATGTATTTACCAATACGTGGACTGTGGACTGTGCCGGTCAAAGATAGCTCCCGGCGAGGCTGTTAGAGTCTGCTGGTGTGAAGTTTGACATGCTTTCGGCAGATGGTTGTGGGAAAACAAACAAACAAGAGTAAGATGATAACAGAGAAGACGCATGTGACATGGGAAAGATGTAGGCTACCAACTGTGGCGATGTTTTACTAGGGATATTCCGAAACATATTTGTTTTAAATATATAACCAAGATTGGCACTGAGTAAAGGGATTGAAGGGGGGGGGGTCACTTAGATGACATTCCTTTCTTCGGCACACAGACCAAGCTGGAGCCAGCTAACGCAACCAACGTTGATTTATCCGGAAAACATCACGTCAACGTTCAGGTAACGTTACTGAACATTACTGCAGCCCTGAAAGCATTGTCCTAGATTTCCTGGGAAAAGTGGTTAACCCTGTCCCTCCTCTTTTAACCTTTGTATTGTATGTATTGTTTTTTTGACAATTAAATCACCACAATCGGTCGTGCTTTTTAGTAACATTCCACGTTTTCAAATAGGAGTAAGTACACACGACTTTCTTTTATCATTTGCTCAAATTTGGGCTAGCCTGCTAGATGGTGGCCCAACGCCAAGCCAGCACTTCAAGTCAGTTGGACAAACAATTATCCTCTACACATCATTAGATACCATCGCAAATTTAGTTAATTTAGTTCAGGAATAATTTATAAGTATATTTCACAATGAACTATCCTCTAAATTTGCTATGGTACAGTTATGGTACATGTGATACAGTTATGGTACATGCATTATATCTATGGTACATGTTTCACAGTTATGGTACATGTGTTGCAGCTATGGTATATGTATTAATGCTATGGTTAATGTATTACAGCTATGGTACATGTTTTACAGTTATGGTACATGTATTAAAGCTATGGTAAGTGTATTACAGCTATGGTACATGTATTACAGCTATGATACATGTTTTACAGTTATGGTATATGTGTTATAGTTATGGTACATGTATTACAGCTATGGTACATGTATTACAGCTATGGTACATATTTTACAGTTATGGTACATGTTGTACAGTTTTGGCACATGTATTACAGCTATGGTACATGTATTACCGCCATGGTACATGTTTTACAGTTATGGTACACGTTTTACATTCATGGTACATGTGTTCTAGTTATGGTACATGTATTACAGCTATGGTAGATGTATTACAGCTATAGTACATATATTACAGATATGGTTTATGTGTTCCTGTTATGGTACATGTATTACAGCCATGGTACATGTATTACAGCTATGGTACATATATTACAGATATGGTTTATGTGTTACAGTTATGGTACATGAATTACAGCCATGGTACATGTATTACAGCTATGGTACATATATTACAGATATGGTTTATGTGTTATAGCTATGGTACATCTATTACAGCTATGGTACATGTATAACAGTCATTGGACATGTTTTACAGTTATGGTACATGTGCTATAGATATGGTACATGTATTACAGCTATGGTATATGTATTATAGTTATGGTACATGATTACAGCTATGGTACATGTATTACAGTTATGATACATGTATTACAGTTATAGTACACGTATTACAGTTATGATACATGTATTACAGCTATGGTACAAGTATTACAGCTATGGTATATGTGTTACGGTTATGGTACATGTATTACAGTTATGGTACATGCATTACAGCTATGGTATATTTGTTACAGTTATGGTACATGTATCACAGCTATGGTCCATGTATTACAGTTATGGTACATGTGTTACAGTTATGATACATAAATCACAAAAATGGTACATGTATTACAGTTATGGTACATGTGTTACAGTTATGACACATGTATTACAGTTATGGTACATGTGTTACAGTTATGGTACATGTATTACAGTTATGGTGCATGTGTTACAGTTATGGTACATGTGTTACAGCTATGGTACATGTATTACAGCTATGATACATATGTTACAGCTATGGTACATGTATTACAGTTATGGTACATGTGGGACAACTATGGTACATGTGTTACAGTTATGTAACATGTGTTACAGGTATGGTACATGTATTATATTTATGGTACATGTGTTTCAGTAAAACTTATTTGGTACATGTATTACAGCAATAGTACATGTATTACAGTTATGGTACATGTAAATTACAGCTATGGTACATGTATTATACATGTATTACAGTTATGGTACATGTAATATAGCTATGAACATGAATTACAGCTATGGTACATGTCTTACAGCTATGGTGCATGGATTACAGTTATGGTACATGTTTTACAGTTATGGTACATGTATTACAGTTATGGTACATGTCTTACAGCTACGGTGCATGGATTACAGCTATGGTACATGTTTTACAGTTATGGTACATGTGTTATAGTTATGGCTGTTATTTTTTTCCTATTATGGTATTATTGAACTCATTGACGCGTATCTGTCCACGCCTTTTGTCTACTTGATTCTTTCACCGGCCTCCATAGTTTCTTAAAGTTTCTTAGCATATAGGAAAAATATACATGTATGCATGCATAATAGCATTGCCATGGGTTTTCTGATTAGTTTCCCTGTAAGGACAACTTATGTACGAGTACCTGAAGGTATGTTATCTGTCAACCCAACATTGATATAACGTCTTGTGTCAGGATACATCGCTGTTAATGATACAATGCGAGTTGAAAGAGTCAGCGTCGTGATTCTAAATTTATTTTAAGCGAGTTTTCACCCGATGTTTCATGTAGAGATAGATGAGCATGTATAGCTTTCGGTATACTTAGTGTCAACCGTCGACAAATTATTGTTTGGTGTTTTAATTTTAAAGGTTTGTTTGGTGAAAATAAATCGACATCAATATTAATGATTGTCTGATCAGGCCTAAACATACGATCGGTTGCTATTAGGTTGTAGTTGCAAGCACTATAAAATCACAACATACATCAGGTGAACTCGACTGTGGAATAGGATTCCTCAACAGATCTGTTTATACGACAAGGTAAGATATTAAAACAATGCATAGTTTAAATAATTTTATTTTGCTAAATTTTGACATTCATAACCGTTACATAGCATAAAGTATTCATTGTCTGCTGCTGTCCAGGGTGTGCTTTGCACTATATTATTTGAAACATTTGTACTTTTTAATGTTATATAGATAATGTAAATTAAATGTTCATATTCATGAACATTAATTTATGGTTTTTATATACATAGGCCTATATATATTTTATATACATTTTATAAATTTGACAGGGATCTTGCATACATTTTTTTATCGTACATATTTTGAATCAAATGATATTAAAAAGTATATTTATCTCAAAGGCTGTACAACAAAATGTGGTGCGAGTTAGCTGAAATGTCATCTGGACTAATTGGGTACTGTTTGCATTCCATGTTCATTTGCGATAAGTGTACAGCCCCTGTCCCTCTGCTACAGTTGACATGATGCATGGAACAAATTGCGGACAGATGTTGATAGCGAATCCGTATACATTATACACACCAGTCCATGGGCGTCACATCACATTCTTCAACCACGCACTAAAACAAGTATTGAATAGTCCTACATACGAAAACTACTAACACAGGGAAAACAACTCATTAAAATAATATGCCAAATGGTACAGATATGCTGTCACAGAGATATATTGGACTTATTATTTTGCTGTTGACTATTGGTAAGTAACAGTTGCTATATAGCGTGCTACAAAATAATATCAATTGTAATCTTCCTCAGCAATAAATATGCGATGCAATTCGCTGAGTTGCATGATTAAACAAAATTTCAAACAACAAATATTATCAATTTCTGCAAAAAAATTGTATTATATAATTTGCCTACATGTTTTCACATAGAAAGACAATAGTGATTCAAATTTGTTTTAAATCGTTCTCTAACCGTGTCCAATCGATTCATTGGCATTAGAAAAGTACTGGATATATTGATCGCCCAAATGGGATAATTAGTTTCTAACTCTGGTGGCCATTTTGAAATTTGTATGTTTTGACTTCTCGTCCGGCTTTGGGATGTCTGCCCTTTAATTAAAACCTTCCATTGTCATTTAACGCTCCCTCGTCAGCCTTGAATGCAGCCCCGCCTTAACCCTTCTCAATTACCCTTTAACGGCCCTTCGTCGCCCTTTAGAGCCTCAACATCATCCTTAACGCCTCTTCATCGCCTTTTAGAGCCTCTCCATCGTCATTTAACACTTTCCTGTCGCTTTTTAATGCCTCTACGTTTCCGTCTCTTTATTGCCTTTTAACACATCTATGTCGCCTTTTCGTCGCCCATTAACGCTTCCCCATTGTCATGTAACGCCTCTCCGTTGCCTATTTACGCTTCTCCATCGACCTTTAACGCTTTCCGTCGCCTTTTAACACATCTCCGCCATCCTTTAACGCTTTATCATCGCCCTTGAACGCCTCTCCATCCCCCTTTAATGCCTCCTCATCACCCTTTATCGCTTCTCTATCTCCCTTTAATGCCGTCCCATAGTCATTGAATGCTTTCTCGTCACCCTTTAGTGTCTCTTTGCAACCTTTTAAGCGCACCCCGTCGACTTTAACACCCTGTCGTCGCTCTTTACCGCCTCCCCATTGCACTTTACCATATCTTAATGGCCTTTTAACGCCTTCTCGTCGCCTTTAAACGACTCCCCATCACACTTTATTGCCTCCTCATCGCTCTTTAACGCATTCCCTTCGCTATTTGGGGTACTGCTATTATTGCTTGTAGTAGCTATTTTTGCCCCTATCTGGTGAGGGTCATTGAGATCTGCTCCGCCTGTTGTATGATGTACTGCATGGTACAGAAGCACTACTCTACAGGAATCATCCACGGGAAGCTGCAGCCTCCACTTGTCTGGCGGGCGTATTGCCAGCGGCCTACCCTGGTTCCTCTCCTGAACAATGCAGCTACCGTATCAGTGCAGGAACTGCCAGTGCAGTGTCACTATAGAGCATGCAGGCACTGATGATGGCCATGGTAGCCTCAAAAAACATCCGAAAGTGAAGTGTTTGACTTTAGATCTCTCACGTGGGATGAATGGAGCTACCCTCATTCATTCGTTCGTTCGTTCGTTCGTTCGTTCGTTCGTTCGTTCGTTCGTTCGCTCGCTCGCTCGCTCGTTCGTTCGTTCGTTCATTCATTCATTCATTCATTCATTCATTCATTCATTCATTCATTCATTCATTCATTCATTCATTCATGTGTGGCCACATTAATTTAATCGAGGCTAAACATCTCAGGTCTTGACTGTTTAGTTGTTTCAGATTCATTTGATGGAGAACCCATTTCCCTCAGCATGCAGATGGGAGAAGCTCCACCGCCGATGTTTGATATTGGACGCTCCCCAGCAAATCGCCAACGAAAATCTGCTGATCTGGAATGTCCCAGACCGTGTACCCCTGTTTGTGGTGAAAATGGAATGACATACTGCAACAAGTGTCATGCAGAATGCCTGTTAGTGCAAAAAAGTATAATATTCATTCAGTGTAACATTTGATACATGTAGGCCCCGATAAGTGATCCATAATATAGTCCTATGCTAAATAAAGGAGATATGTTTGCTATGCGTTCTGCCAATAAATATTATTAGTGCTAAATCGATTTAATGTAAGCTTGCAATATACGATCATATCATGTACATATGTTTTTTATAGACGTATCCCATTGGAATCCGAGGAAAGTTGTCCAACCTATCCAAAACTGGTGGATGATGAGTGTGCAAACTGCCCTTCCGACTACATTCCAGTTTGTGCTTGTGGTAGAGTGTACTACAACAGCTGTGTCGCAGCTTGTATGTAAGTTGACTAACGTTAATGAAGATATATAGGGCCAACAATGTAGCTTATAAGTAATTTATTTCTCAATCTGCAATACACTCGACTGAGAGATTTCATGTCAACGATCGGGATAAAGCTACATTGTTGGCCCCAATAAGCATGATAACAGCATGATATTCATGAGAGAAAACACTTAATTTACCTTTACTGTTCTGCATGGACGGCACACAACATAGTGGGCTATATCATTTTTATCCTGATTATTACACAAGAGCCACTTAATTTCCTTAAGGTAAATAAAAAGCAGTTATAGGTAAAATTCATGTTCCGGACTTGGTAAGCACGAGATTATAGCCTACTCTGAGAGTCTAGGAGAGAATAATTGGATGAATTAAGTGGATGAACAAATAAATGAATTGAGCTTTCTGCATATTTTCGGCACACGTAGGCTGAGCTGGATCAACAGAAAACAGTAGCAGAATTCTACAATAAACATCACTGTTATGGACACTTATACTATAGTGTTATGGGCTGGTGGGTATTGTTGACATCTAAAAGTAGGCCTGCAGGGCACATCGTTGTGACTTCAATTCATGTTCAAACCCCAATATTGTCAAAATTTGTGCAGTATTGCTAGTATAATTTACATTCTTGTGATAAGTACCGGTAAAACTTAGATATCTATTTCGCTCAAATGTGCTTTATCACATGTTATTGTGATGAACCTGAGCTGGGGCCCTGGTGCAGTGGTTAAAGTTGTCTGTTTGGAAAGACAGAGATATCGGATTCACTCTGGTCATCAAGTTGCAAAGTGTTTCATCCACGCTCATTCGAATTTTGATTCCTGTGTCTGGAGGGCAGTGTCATCAGGAGGTTCTCTTGGTCCAGTTTAGCCTATATCATGTATATGTGCACAAAGGTGAATGAATGAATGAATGAATGAATGAATGAATGAATGAATGAATGAATGAATGAATGAATGAATGAATGAATGAATGAATGAATGAATGAATTAATTAATTAATTAATTAATTAATTAATTAATTAATTAATTAATTAATTAATTAATTAATTAATTAATTAATTAATTAATTAATTAATTAATTAATTCATTCATTCATTCATTCATTTGTGATTAACCTGAAAAACTTGAAAGGCATAGATTGGTGTATGGCTTCTGTGAATCTAATTAAATAAATGTTGTGGCTGATATACTATTGTGGTTTGAATAACGCTCACGTAGTATATGGTTTATTAGATCTCCTTAAAACGACACAATCAGGCTAATATAATCAAAACATGCATGTACAAAATATGAAATGCGGGAGTTTCGTCTCTATTATATCTCGCTTAACTTAAGTTAAATGCGCAACACAAAAATTTAAAAACTTTTGCAGTTATGGTTTTAACATGACTCCCCAAATTCCAATTTCAATAAAACGCACGTAGAAGATGTATAATGTCAACATTCTAAGGGCCGATTTCACCACTTTCGTCCCTATATACCCTCCAATATGATACACCATAATAAAGTCTACGCTGTCCTTTTTCAGAAGCAGGTGCAAAATAGTATGCTGACCAATGAGTTTTCGATCTACACCTCCTGGTGAATTCCCTGAATATTCTTACGCCATTTCCCAGAAAAAATCACACATGCTTTTCAACCACTGTGTCCATCCGAATGCTCATGAAATAGTTATATCTGACATCCTATACAAATAAAACAATATGTGTTTACACACTATCCACCAAATTACAGCTTCTCTGTATTATGTAGGGGGTTATGTTTAGCCTAATTCACCACAGTGGAAGACAATCATATAAAGCAGTCATTTTGTATACGGATTCTCCAGTAGACACCTTGCATTTCAGCTCATTCGTGAAGTAATAGTTTCAGCAAATCATAAATCAAGATTCAAAGACAATAACTGGTTATGGGGGGGGGGGTATACAGTAGGTCTGCTATACAAAAAAAGTATATATCCTTTTGACTTTGTTAATGGGGGAATTGCAACTTGATCAACCCCAACAGATAACTATATGACATTGATCCAGCAATATCAACACATAGGCATACTATTCATCATGCTTATAGTCTTACATTATGAATGATAATAATTATATGATGATCACTATAACGACAATAAATAAAATTAGGTAAGGTATAGATTTGTTTACACATCTGAACCAGATGAAAAGTGTTAGCATTGACTTATATTATGAATGATAGGTGGTGTATAGCTGAGATGATCTAAAATGTAGGCCTACTGATTTTCAAGGGGTGTAGGTGCTTAGTTCGTTGTGTGTATAGCCGCCTTGACTATAAAAATATGAAGTTTGAATTTCTGATAAATTAAAGAAAGGGATCTCGGTTCCTGTACGCGTTTGCCGGACGCACATGTAGGCAGCTGCATGCGGTTGCCAGAAGCGGTGGGGCAGCCGCATGCGGCAACCGGACACATGAAATGGCGGCCTTACTGTTTCATCAGGTGATGAAATACAATAAACAGCGATATTTTTATTATACAGATATGTTTATAAAATCGGCCCAAATTTCACATCAGTAGAATCTTGTCAAAATTTTGTCAAAAATATGATTTTCACTACGACATAACATGAGAGGGTAGGCCTACATAAGCATTATATTTGCTAACGCTAGATGTAAATTATATATCAGTTATGATAATAATCAAAATGAATTAAATGTCATATATTTATATCTCAAAAAGATATATGTTTTTAATGATAAGTTTTAGGCTGTTTTTATACGTGCTTTGAAAAAGTATATATAGGTCTAAATGACAATCATGTGTGCAACAAATATTGCATATATGCCATTGAGTGTCTTGTGTGTTTATGCGACTGTTCGACGACTGCTCCTAACAGTAAGATGTGCTACAGACCAAAGAGATCGTTGCATCATGCTTTTTTTAATGTAATGACTTCTAATCACCACATATTTGATATTTGAAAAATAAAATATATACATTATTTTCTGATCTACAGGGATATATGGAGCTACGATCCTGGACTGTGTTGGTGATTCGTGAGAAAGACATTTATTTGTTATCATTTGTGTTAGTAACAAATGTATTACTAAGAAAAAGTGATAACAAGGACGGACATAATCACAATATAATCAACAGTCAAAAACTGGATGCTAAGCTGAAGTATACGCCATATTTGAAATTATGAAAGTTCAAGATGGCTGCAATTGAAAGATGTTCAATATTTCTATAAGGGCCTAGGCCTATATTGCATTGCAATGATTATTATTGTGTAGTTTCGTATATTTATTGATACAGTGGATCCAATGCAAACCATTAATACTGATATACCTGAACACCTTGTTTGGCAAGCATGGTCCAGTTTCACCAACTGACTTAAGTATACAAAATGTCCATTCGGGGACACCATTCAATCTCCAGGGGGCAATGGAGGTCTGGAATATTTGTTATTAATATTTTTTTTTATGGGGTATTTATTTTGGTGTCTACCATACGGTTTTCAATAATGCCCGAAATTGTTTATTTATATTATAAATAAGCAATTTCGGGCGGACTCTGCATAAAAAAAAAAAATTTGAGAACTATTCTATGTAAACACGTACTAAAAATTGCAATTTTCAGTATGCCGCCGAGCCGGGTTGAAATAAATAAGTTTTCCTGACCATAACTCCAGCCCTTCCCCCCTGAAGATAGAAATTGCGGGCCCCTTAGATAGCAACAAGTTTTAGCGTCAAGTCTCAACCAAACAGTGAGCTTGTTTTTTTTAATTCGTATGGTGAAACCGGGCATAGAGTGATTTTGTGAATATGTCCATACTGATTACTTACAAGTGTAATATTTAAAAAAATACAAGTAAAAAACATGTTTTATTCCGTATTATGTGATGCTAGAAGGTTTATATAGTCAGGGAGCATAGCATCAAATGTTGGGATTATCATTATAGACGTGCAGATGGTGGGTATAAAAATCGACTTTAAGGCTCAAATGTAATAGGGGAAAACTATAGTCAATCTTATTTGAAATTTTCTCCTCTTTTCAATGGTGGTTGATGTGGAGCTGTATTATTGGCAGAAATTGGTCCAAATTGAGCTCAAAGACATGCACACGCAAATTTAGCGGTTACTTTCTTTATGTTGTAAAGATCCACCTCCTCCCAAATTAATGTCTACAATGTAAACGTTTTGAACTTGATACATCTTCATCATAGCTAGTTTCATACTAAACACCATACCCACCCCAAAAAATGTCTCATATGGGGTTATATTATAATAAAAATTGTGGAAATCAGGTTTAAAGATTCTACAGGTAAATTAAACATGATATTTTAAACATCTCGGTAATAAATACACCATAAATAGTATTTGAAATAGTCTGTGACTTTATTTCCTTGGTGAATCTATGAATATTGTAGGAGCAAATTTACAATTCCCAATAATTATCACTCAAACAATTTGCGCTCGATATATATGTGTGCTGTAACGTTCATCGATATTGTTTTAAGTTCGATTTATTAATCAATGCAATACATACTATGATAAAACACGAACAAACACAAACAACAAACCATTAATCCATTGCCTACTATAATAACAAATAATGTTTAGTCGTTGCATTAATGAACATGAGTAAACCCAATATCAATTACGATGAAAAATATTTTTTAATAGACTAGTTTTACATTTATAACTACATAACACACAAATGTGTATACGCAGGGCTAATTACAAAAATGACACAAATACATTTATCAAACTAAAACACCGAGCAAGAAAGGACCATATAGTGTCAATATTGACAGTATAAAATTATTTTAAAATGAATTTACATGTTTATGTATCGTCTAAATCTGTTATGCACAATCAATTACATCCATATCAATAATATATCTGTGAACACAAATCAACACCTAAAATATGTTACTATCCTTATCATTCTACATAATTGGTATCAAATCGTTACCAATGTAATAACACATAACAATAGTTAATTCAATGTCCATATTAGGCCTATTTTACTCCGCACTAATACACACAAATAGCCCTTCACCATTTCAAATAAACAACATTTGGCTCATAACCATGTAACAAATACAAATACAAATAAAAAAATATATATTTAGCGTAGAAAGCATCCAAATCAGTTAAATCTTTAATGAGTGGTATCACATGACACAACATCACTAAAATTACGATTTGCTATAGATTAGACTCAGTGTGTAATACAATCGAATACTAAGGACAAATTTTACCTTTAAACATATTAAAGTGAATAAACAAACGCAAAGTATGAACATAGTTGTCTCAATACAATGTAACTTTGAACACTTTTACTCGTCAGTGTCTTCAATATTTTCTTGGTATCCCACTTTGATAGCACTTCTATATTTTTTTGGACAGTTGTTAAAACATTATTACATAATTATGTCCGTGACAGCACAAGAGCAAAGTTCAATGCATGACATTCCACTTTGATAGCAAAGGCATCCAGTAGAACACATCTGCCTATGACCACATTTACATTTCAAAATGTCAATTAGCACAAACACACTACACCTTCATAGTATACTGGAGATAACATATTTTGCTCTTGTGTCCAGCCAGGTGTCCCAAAATCCGGAAACCTAACATGTGCAGCTTTCCATACCAGGGCTTGCATATATTGCACGTTTTACATGTATAAGAAAACTGGCTTCACAGGGTGGTATTTTAGACAGAGATAAGTCTTTTTGCTTATTTAGCTTCCCATTGCTCTAATGCCGCATCACCGTCAGTGCCGGACATTTTCACAAGTTCACATTTGATGATGACTTTCATGAGAGTCTTTTTTTCCGATCCAATATATAGCTGAAGCTGTGTCACATCCCGTTAAGGCATGTGCTTCAGGGAGTATGTTACATAGTACCCCACCTGAACCCTCATGAATGTCATGCACAGGTATGTAACTTGTCTTGCGTTGCTGTAACGATTCCAAAGCTGTGAGGAATTAGGCCCTATACATTTGCTGGTAATAATAAAGTGCCAAGACTAGCACATCTGTATCGGCTGATCGAATAATTATTTGTGCTTTTTCATGACTCTTTTCAAACATTATGGCTGCATCTAATGCGTGGAATATTATCTTAGTATCAGCTTCTTCGTGTGAGCTAAAGATAAAGATAGACTTGGTTTTTATGTGCCCTCTGATGTGATATGGGTAACGTTTTCTCCATTACCACCCCCCCCCCCAACCCAACAATATATAGTGATTTAGCTGGGTGTCTGTGAACGAAATCCAGGCAATCATTTGAAAAGTAACCACAAAGTAACTATATCAGACATCGCTTGTTGCTCTCCGAGCACGTTCACCGGCTTTTATTGAGAGTTTGGTGTAGCAAATCTAATAGCATTAGCTCGGTAGCTTCGAGAAACATGTGCCAATAACTAAACGTTGGTGAAACATCAGAGCTTTGCTCATTGAACTTTTCAATCTGTACTTTAAATGCATCTATTGTATCTTCAGTTGAGATGCGGCGTTATGTGTGTCATTTCCATCACAAATATCAGACTTTTAATCAATCAAATGCTGCCAAAACTGTGGCGAAAAGCCATCCATGTGATCGTCTTTCTCATACCACTTGAAAAACGACCTCATGGAGCACTTCATTAGTGCTTCGTACATCAATATCAAACCACGAACAGCACGTTTGTATTTCCAGACAACATTTTGATCAACGGTGACAGATGCATACACACCAGAATCAATGAGAATAACACGTAAACCACCAACACCGCAGAGCGGACCAATTGATGAAATAAAGCAAGACTCAGTGTGAAAGCCACCAAGTCGCATAGTGTGGTTGTTGAATTCATCTGGTGAGTGCCACATAACTTGCTTTGCTATACAAAACAGCTGTTGGTCAATTGTTTGCACTGCAGAATGACTGACCAAGTACATGCGACATTCCTGTGCACATACACTGTTGACATATCTGGGGGTTTGGCATCTACTGTTGGTGCATATCTAACCACAGTGCGAGGTGAGTGTTTTTCAGCGATTAATGACCTGTATCCTGACCAAAGAGGAACGGCAGTGTCCTGTGCTACATATCGGTAACGGGATCTGTCCATGGGAGAGTAGACGGAGAAGTATCCAGGCATACTTAATATTGGAATGGGATGTCTGCAGTGCATGTAGCTTTTCAAAAGCATCGACTGTCTTTGGTGCTTCACAACGAGCTGTTGGTTTTGTAAATGGGTTTATTTGTATTGGAGATTCAATTTCATTTGACATGACAAGATTTTTTTCTGGCACAAGAGGAATTCTATCCTCAGTTGGGGCTTTACCTGTTGCCTGCTCTTGAAACAATACCTGCGCCTTGCATGTATTGTATTTTTTCCTTTGTTTGACAGTTTATGTCGACTTTATCATCACCTTTTCGTACAAAGCTATAGTGGTGATATCCATTGAACTGGGAATATATATATTACATTCTGCACATGACGTAGTTCATTTTTAGCCGCACTGGTTAAAAAAACGCCTTAAGTCATCATAGTTCACACAATTTCCACAACTATGTACAGTGTCAATGAGTGATCTTTAATTTGTGTAATAATGTTCGTACAATTGTAAACTAAGTTATGCGCCAACGAACAAGCTTTACTCCTAACCTCATCTTACCAGAGCGTTTTTCTGTGCAATCATCTACAGATAGATACGTATTATCTGCAGTCATGGTTTCCATTTGATGTCTGAGTATCCCAAAAGCTCTATGGAGTATCATATCGTCAGACCATACATCTTACAGTGGAAGTTGTAGACTTGTTCCTTCGTGTTTGCTTTGTTTTCGACTGATTGGATATTAATTATCAGGTATCAACGGAATAAATGTTTTAAGCATGTCAGGTAGCTTAGTTATGGTACATGCCTTCCCCTGTATCGCTGAATCTCATCAACTAGTTTCGAAAAAAACATTAATAGGGATATCACTTGCATTGTCTATTATATTTGATTTATTGGTCACATAGTCCTGATATTTACATAATCTAAATATTTACAGTAATAATAGTGCTGAGGCGTGGAGCTTTGCGATTTTGTTATAAATCTTTATTAATGTGATTATGGGGATTGTGTTTCGGGGATATGTTGCACACACTTTGAGTACAATGTGCTCCACTAAAACACTTTTTCTGTATTTATTTTAAGAATTAATTTTCGTGTTTTGAAGGATTTTTTTTAAATACACATTCAAATCAAGTGTACCTCATGAAGTGATACATGTTTATCCCACTACCGCTATTTAGGATGAAGCAGCTGAATATCGCAAAAAAGGGATCATAGACATGTTTTACACTGATATATTCGCAAATTTGTAAACTCAATTTCTTTTTCCCGAGGTTCCACTGGAATGTGACTGTAACATAGAGAGTTTAAAATGAAATTAGTACATTCTAAACCATACCCTTTTCTACAAATTATTATAATTGTGGTTATTTTTTAAAAATATAGAAAGCGGTTATATAATTTTACGGTACAAATTTATAACATCAATTTTAACTAATTTCTGCTACGAATAGAGGATCACATGAGACACCATTGGAAAGAGGATGATTTATTAAGAAATACAGTTGATGATGTGTCAATATTACAAGCGGAACGTTTACATTCTAACAAATTAACTTTGGGGTGATAAGATAAAAAAGTACAGAAAATAATCATTAAATTTGCGGGTACATGACTTTGAGCTCAATTTTAATCAATTTCTCCCAATAATACAGCTCCACATCAACCACCACTGAAAAGATGAGAAAACTTCTAATAAGATTAACTACAATTTGTCCCTATTAAATTCTGAGCCTTAAACTCCTTAAATATGGGTCTAAATGAGAACCAGCTGCACATCTGCACACATACAACATGATCTTTTTCAGGGTCAGATAAATCATTTATGATAAACTGAGCAGCCTTATATTACGTCATAATAACATTAATAATGGCTGACTTGTTAAAAGGTTTATTTTCGTGAACTTCAATAGGCAACATCAAACATGATCAATTCTGTTAATTGTTCGTGCCTCATCACAATTATGGTCCCCTACATAATACTCACAAGCACAACCTAGGAGGACAACCTTGGAAATAGTTTGCTGCAAATACACAAAAAGCAAAAATCCAAGACTCCGCCACAAATGTCCATGAATCTGTTTCCTCGAACGTAATACGACAACGTTCTGGCGGACAAACGTAGACCGAAAAAACAAGCCAATGTGCAGAACAAGAAGTCTGGTCGAAATCCGTGAGCGGCAACGAGTGCCATAGGCCCACCTTGGCTTTTTCCTTTAACGGTCAACAACAGATCTGGCTAATGCATATCAACGGTGGGTGGGGCAAAAGAGAGTGTGGCATTAGATTGAACCTTGGGATTAATGGGGATATCTACATATGTTTGCTATGGTTTCCAGGCATGACTAGAACCCCTTCTCGGGCGAGTGAAGGAAACTCCAAGTAACCATCCATACCATGCCCAATTAACAACCACCATCACGTAATAATTTGTATATCACTCAGTTTTTTATTTACTATTGCACCTTTCAATTGGTGATTAAACGTCGATGAAATACCCCCTTCACCAATAATGTTCATTATCCAATGATGATTGTACGTGCCATGCGGGCATAAAATCTATTAAATATTTTCGAACACGAATTATATCAGCCAGTTCTTATTTGCCAAAATAAATTGTATTATTCATACGTTGTGCCATGATGAACAAATGATATGATCTGTGTTATGATATAGCAAAGAAAATAGAATATGTGCCTTGGTGATGGAATCAATTTACTGAAAAGGAATACCGGTAGTAATATAGAATTACTGTTAATCCAGAAAGAGGTAGAAAGAGCCAGATACCCATGATATTTTGATCTATGTACAGTTTGTATGAGGGTGTTAAAAGAGTTATTATCCATGCTAATTGGTTCATTAGAGTGGGCGGTATACCACGAATAATTCACTATTTACAGGCAAAACAGTGGTTTCGTTGTAGCAATGTGGATATTTCAGCACTTGATCGGCCTCCGTATCAGAGGTTGTCACAAATTCAGACAAACTGCCAAATTACTAAACAATAGGATTCAAGGAAAAATTATTTAAGCTACCGCCACTAACAGAAGTTGCATTTCGTAACATGCAAAGTAGCATTGAACATATTGCTGGGCAAAACGTATATGGATGATATGCTGTAGAATGTCCTACTGTCAATATCATCTACTTGTAACACTTTTTCTAGAGAAATAGCAAAAACATATCGAATGGTTATAAAAAGCATGCGCGCTGATAACTTCATTCGTTTTGCTATAAATCATTATGTTTTACAGATATTCTGATTAGATATTTGGTTTTAAATAAATTTTACAATACAGTGCATTTCAGATCATAGTCATTTTTAGGATATATAATAAACTATGCTGATTGTTTCTTCAAAATAAATAAACAATAATAGTTAATTTTGAACAAGTGTGGTGTAGATTATCATTGTTGACACTTTTTCATTATTAATTATTTTGATAATATAAATACTGTGCTATTTTATTAGAAATAACTGGACAGTTAGTTTTTGTCCGAGTTGAATTTATCTTTGATGACTAACAGCTATTCTGGTAAAAATTATGGTTGAAATATTATTCAAACATATATGTCAGCGAAACATTATTTCTCTTTTTAAATTCACTTGGACCTTGACCCCAACAATATAATTATACAGACAATCTACGAAATAGTTCTAAAAATGGACTTGGTAGGCAGAAAACGTACGATCGAGATATAGGGCTTTTTGTGCACGTTCTGCAAAAAAGGTTGCCCACCTAGGTTATGCTCCTGAATATGTATAGATGATTTCCACTGGCCAACCTTTAACAGCAGGCCATGTCTGATACTTGAAAAAATGGAGGTCTAGCTCCCTGGGTAATAGGTCCATATTAAAAAAATAGCTGGCGGCCATCTCAAATGTCAATTTAACATTATCTGAGGTTGTTGATAATATAAATGATAAATTGTTGGGTGGCGCCAAGCTTTATATAAATCTACATTTAATTACATAATTATGTGCCAAATGTCATGATTTTGTCAAATTTTGCACGATTGGTTTATATTATGCACCTTAACATCTGTACTATTTGTCGGGCATAAATGAAAACCCTATAGTACACACCAAAATGAATTAAAGTCCATTGTGTCGAAAATGATAGCAATTTATAGCTTAACCTTGCACATATGAAAGCCATCTTGGATTTCACCCACAATGCAATGTCTAATTTCTGGCGACACCTCTATGTCGTGCATATCTGAAAATTCTAAGGTAGACACCAAAATCCTGAGTATGCTTATATTCTATCAAAAATTATATGAATTTGATCTCTGACATTTTACGTTTTGCGTTTTACATCGACACTTTTAAAACATTCAAGAGGGCTTCTAGGATAAAGTTAATCACTGGATAGTAAGAGAGCGTCATACAAAATTTGGTGCCTTTATCCGCCAAGTAGCGATAATTTGGCTAAGCTACCTGACTATAATATATATACTCTGTCGTTTTTATATATAATATCATAATGCACCTTCTGTATAATATATATAATATTGCTTTAATTATTATGAGCTATTTCCAATTCTTACATAAGGTGTTTCATATGATTACTTACAATTTTTATATGGTGTTTCATAGAAATAGATGTACATGATAAAAATAGATGTACACGATTAAAAATATTTTAAATATCTATTTTTTAATTTTCGTTATATAGGCCTATGTACTTTCTATTTACATGTTACCATGGTAGCAATCGCTAATAAGTAGGAAATGTTTATGCAATGTAAAAAAAACCTGATGATATAAACATCTAGCATTATTATATTATTTCAATCCAATTGTTTTTTTTAATGTGTACAATTGCCTTTTGAAACTGTTAATTTCGCTTCCGAGAAAATACATATTAATATTGATGTCGAATATGAATGTGTTAAGTTATACAATATTTGATTAAAGGCATACAGTCATTAAAACAAGAAATTTAATTATATCGAGGGGCGCGAGCTTCGTTAGTCTCAATCTGCACTGTTAGACGGCAATATTTTCTCAGATTATAATGCCTTGATAATGAAATTAAACAACATACCAGTGGTTTCACGCTGTCATCAGCGCCCAACCCACGAGACCGTGATATTAATTGCATTACTGATCTGTACATGATCTAACAATTTGTCGATTTATGCAAGCAACCACTCGTACCCCCAAAAAAGTTTTCCCAGTGGTTTTTTCACCTATGGGGTGTACGTAACAGCAGGAGAAATGTCTATCCAAATCTGACTAGGGGAAAGGTGTTAAATCCAAGATGGCCGCCAATGACCCTGACAGAAGGAAATTAATATGAACAATTTCGTAGTGTATAATTGTTATTGTGTGTCTACTCAAAAGTATCAAGTGTGGTAAAATTCACTGCTATAATGTCCTGATGTCCGAATTATAACCATGCTACAAGCTGCATGTGTTTGTATAGTGATATAGGTAAAACTTGCACAAGTTGTCGGATATACAGCAGTTATTCCGACATTAATTAATGTAATTTGAACGAATATTTTTGACTCATCAGCAAGAAAGGGGGATTGGTCCATATTGTAGGAAATTGATTAAAATGTTAGTCTCAAAAAAACTGTTTGCCCTTTTCAAAAAGTTAGCTCAAACAAGTCAAAAGATCTGATATACACTGTCATAAAAAAAACTCCATTAAAATAAATGCTGAGCTCTTGGTTTACCTCCACCCCCGCCTTTAAATTTTCGGAGAGGAGGTGAAGGACACATGTATATGCCACAAATTGGAGCACGCATTATAGCACATTAAGGTGCGATTTTGACTAGATAATTTGTTTCTAGTATGTTTCTAATAATTAATGTTTTGCTATACTTGTATTGATCAAAGTGAAAAAAATCATTTTTAACAAGGAATTACAAGGAATAACGAATGGAATGGCGTTAAAGTTTGACTGAGTGTGTTAAAAGGTGGTGGGGAGGCACTAAAAAAGCGACAAGGAAACAGTAAAGAGTGACACAGATGCGCTAAAGAGAGATTGGATGCGTTAAAAAGCGACATTAAATTTAAAAACATTAAGGGGAATGGGAAGGCGTTGATTTTCTAGTCAAAAGCAAATTAAAACGAGATATTACATTTGTTCAAATTTACGACTCGACATTCAAGATGACCTTTATTCATCAAAAATCATACTTCTTAAATTTTGAACTTGGAATTTACTTATTGCATATTAATATGTCCTTGGAATCATAAAATGAATCACCAAAAATAGATTCTCTATTCGAAATCACCTAAAAATTTAGTATTACATTTGCTGCTATTTGGATTTATTGAAAATAATATTTTCAGAAATCTGACCTTGAAATTGACCTTTTGACCTTGAAGGTCACCTTGAATCACAAACATAATACCGTAAATGGATTTTCCAGTCAAAATCCCATTAAAATGAGGTATTACATTAATGTTATATACATCAAATACATCCTAGTTGTATTTGGTAAACATCTTATTTTCGATTACTTGACCTTGAAATTGACCTTTTGACATTTAAGATGACTTTAAATCATCATAGTAATACAAGAAATAGATATTTCAGTCAAAATGATTATTATATGTATTACACTTGTTCCTACGTTTATGATTCTGCTAATTGAGACCTTGCAAGTACATATGTCACCAAAAATATAAGTTTATATGTATATGTAAGAAAAATCACTACAAATAATATTTTAGTTTTGAAATATTGTTGAAATCGAATTCCTCACCTCCAATACATATATTATGCTTATTAATGACATTTTATGATGATTTGAACCCAAGATATGACAAAATGTGAAATCGACGGCCATCTTGGACGCCATCTTGAATTTATCAAAAGGCCCAGAGTGGATTCTTGGGGACTTTCAGTATGTTGTAGGGGATCGTTTTCTGAACATTTCCTGAAATTTTCAGCTTGTTATGAATTTGTTCAGGTACGAGCCTAATACTCTTGGCCTATTAAACAAAATTATCTGGGACCTGCGCAATTTATGTAAGGCGAAATTTTGTCCAACACAGATTTGTGGCAAACTATTGTGTATGTTTGTGTTGGAAATTCTAAAAATCGGAGAGACGTTACTTTGTATGTGATGCCTCGTCTTTTAGCTGTTATAAACTTTAATATTTAGATATGGGATATATAAAGATATTATTGAAGCAAATATAAAATATGCTAAAATTTTCACCAGTTAGGCTAGATATAGAGACGAACTTCCCGTATTTCCTATTTTTGACATGGTTGTCAATCAGCCTAACTGGTGAATGCGCAGCACAAAAATTATAAAAATTTGCAGTTCTAGTCTATGTACATGTTTACATCATATGGTCATATTAAGAACCCGAAATAAAATCACCGATTTTTTGATGATTTTAGCCTGGGCCAGTCCCTTTAACTAGTGATTTATCATCTATATGGCCCTCGCACAAAAACATTACAGCTTATTTTAATTCACTATATTGTTTAGTTCATACCATTTCACTCACGACCTAATTAGTACCACATACTTGGGAGATATTTTTTTCTCAACATTTTTTTATTTCCATGAAAACATGACACAGATACAGTACATGATGATGGTAACGATGTACATGCTGATAACGTATATATATATTAACATGATTAAAAAGCCACAGGAAACAACAGAAACAGACGAGACTCTGAGTTACAATCGAAGAAAAACATTCCCGACCTCATAGATAAAATCAGTTGACTTGGCAACTGTGAAATCCTCCATAAGGCCCCACCTCGTCTGATAACAAAGGCGACGGAAACGTCACTAACCGGCCCTAAAAAGCCAAATAATAAGATACGAGAGCAACAGCCGTCCTGATAATTGTGAATTGTGATTGTTCTAGATAAAAATTGTAACGTTATAGCAATAATAATGACACATAATAATGATAATAATTATTTATGAGAGTTACGCAAGACGTGACACTCATGCAAAATATTTCAGCTTGAATATGAACTTACATATATGTTATACTCAGTATTTTAACTCTTATAACTTTTTTAAAACAACCATAGATGAATTTTGCTAATGACTTCACCACTGTTGTCTCTAGATGTCATAATTCGTAGAAACATATCATTTGTTGGTTGTATATTGATAACTGCGGCTACAGAATAAGCCAGATTTCGCGTTCATTGTTCATAGCATTACAGTGGAGAAGAAGATGTATTTCGTCGTCAATTTTTTTCGATTCACACCTTGTGCATATTCGTTTGTTTATTGAAATCATTGGATTATTGTATCGACCTCTCTCTATTTTTAAATCATGTGAGCTCATTCGATATCTCGCCATTGCTGTTATAGGTGGTCCCCCTTTATATTTAAGATGTATGATTCCACACACAAAGATTTTTTTCTAACGAATATGTGCGCAGCTTACTTGAACTCTCGATATCTTGTCTTCACCGCTGTGTAAATATTCTAACAATTGAATCTTTAAAGGAAAGCATGAATTTATTTGTATTTCCAATGTGCTGTGTTTCCCAAGCTTGATCTAGCCCAGTTAGTTCAAGGACAGACCGAATACGCGAGCACCAGTTTGTGAAACCAGTTCCATCTAGCTCTAGTAGCATATTGTAGGCATTTCTGACAGGGTGGTTTTGTGATAGGTCTACAATTCTACACCAATATTTTACAGCTTTAATATGCTGCCTGATAATCAATGGAAACCTTCCTGTGTCACCATATATTGCAGGAGTGGGTGTTTGATTTCTAACACCCAGAGTTGATTTATTAAATTTTAGATGTTTTTTTTCCAAATCATTAACACTATCACCGGTATACCATATATCACTTGCATACTCTAATATGGGCAGTATTTGACAATCAAAAACTTTGAACGCTATAACAGATGACAATTTTCCGACTACGGGACGAGATTGCTTGTGTAGAGAAAACACTGCTTTACCAGCTTGGGAAGCTAGATGAACGAACGTTTCTTTCCATACATTCTTAGGATATTTAGTGCTATATACAACACCTAAGTATTTATATTTTTCAGCTTTTTCTATAGCGTTATCACCATAGTAAAAGTTGTCACATTTTTACGTATGGCGTTTGGTAAATATCAGAACTTTAGTTTTGGGAATGCTGACTATTATATGCCACAGCGAAGCATACTTATACAGGACAAGTAATTGCTTTTGCAATCCATTAGCAAAATCTGAAAAAAAGGACAAGGTCGTCTGCAAATAACAAGTATACAATTAATAACGTGTCTACGGGGATACCCTGACCTTTATCGAATGATTTGAATATATCCTGTAGAAATTCTGTAAATAACTTGGGGCTAAGCATACCACCTTGCAGGACTCCAAATTTGCTTTTTAGTATCTCGCTGATGCACGAATCCCATTTTACACGGCACTCAGTTGTAGAGAACATACTCTTGATTACATCTAAAAAACATGTAAATCAACAAAACATGTATATAGGGGCTTTGAAGGACACCTTTGCTTATCTATAATGGCACAAAGTATAAATATATTATCAGTTGTCCGGGAGTTACTTTTAAAGCCGGCTTGAAAGGGATCATTATCATTACATACATCTTTTTTAAAAGACAGTCTGTTATTAAGTACAGATTCAAATAATTTCCCAATGCATGGCATTACTGTAACTTTCCTGTAGTTATCGGGCACGTTATGGTCAGCTTTTTTGTGAATATTCTCCATTGGCAATAATGGTATTAAAAACATGCCACAAATATCAGAGTTGACTGTTACTAGTAGCATCCACATGTAAATTCACTATATTTTCTTTTATTTGGGCCCTTATGACAATCAAACTACCAACCAAGCATTTCATCCATGACTTATATAACCAAAACACGGCCTTTTCAGATCTGTTTTAGACATAGTTATCACATTTATTCACCAATTATATACTTTCTAATCAAAATTATTAGAATTACGCAGGCCGTTTGTGTTCGTGACTAGTTGCTATATTTAGATTAAAGTATTATTGCTATAATACCACTAATACTTAACAACATGACAACATGCTTAAAGTGGAACATCTTTGACTTACGATCACTTATTGACATAAATGTTGGGGCCACTATTATAAATGCGCATTTTAAATGAGTGATATATGCACTTGACACAGAAACATCGACAAATGTACAGTCTATTTGACAACCATTATGTCCGTCTGCCATGTTGCTCTCATGGGTGCACCTACCAAAAAATATGTTGACACCGCATTCAGATTTATGTCAGTGTCATTTATGTCAGTGTCTAGAGTTCACCACAGTGCCGGCACAGCTGGTTGACCGACCGGACTAAATTTATACCGACCAGCATGTAATTGTCTCATCCGGCTGCCAGCCATTTTGTTTTCAATTGATTCGTCCCAAAAGTTGATCAGATTATCAGAAATACCTGAGAACAACCGTACCAAAATTGAAAGCAATCCAACAAACAAGTTATCGTGCCCACAAACTTTTTGAGTGGCCATCTTTGAAAATGACGGTTTTTGGCTCGGTGCCAAAAAAATACATGGGAAGAATTGCGATGTCACATAGGTCATATGTGAAAAATATACAAAATTTTATCAGTTATTTTTTTAGTTAGAGCTAAATTGAGGATACGCCCGCGGAGGCGGGATAATGCTGAACACTTTAAGCATCCCGATATTAATGGGGGATGCTTAAAGGGACCCCTTGGGATGAGACATTTTCAATGTTGTCAATTTTGAAAATTTAATTTATATGAAGCTATATAGCCAACTGATCTTAACTAAAAATGCGAAAAAGTCAAAAAAAAATTTTAAAGCACCGAAAAAGAACGAAATAGTTGTATTTCCAGGTCTTATATTGCTATGTAAACAAAACAAGTCAGCAATATTAAGCACTTTACATCACATATTCCCACGTATCAGACGGTAAGATCAGAGCAGTCGCCGCTAATTGGTGTCTCATAGTCAGGACACGAGAGGAAACACCTTCAGCACTGATTGTCTACCCAACGCTGGGTCGATGCCATCAGCATGTGGCCCAATGCTGTGAAAACATTCAATCGTCCTTCAGGTATACAAATAGTTTGTTTGGGATACTTCTGGTTTCATAGAAATGTTGATTAAAAATATTTGTAAAAATATGAAAATTCTGAAAAAAATAAAAACATGATCCGTGGGATACACTACTTCAGTGCGGAATTAAAAACGAAAATTGATGTCATCCCAAGGGGCTGCTTTAATAATAACAACAATAGACAGCACTAAAACAATAAATCTCCACCACATAGAGGGTGGATACTTAATAAATTAATAGAGAGTAGTCAATAATTAAATGAAATGAATCGGGCTTTAGGCCACCTTTGTGCACATATAGGCTAAACTGGGCCAGGATAACCTCCTGAGGATGGTGAGATGAATGAGATGACACTGTCCTCCAGACACAGGATTCGAAATTCGAGCCCTGGCGGTCTGAGGCCGAGCGCGCTACCTCTCGGTCACGGAGGCTCCCCACAATACTGACTTTCACACGTGGATGGGGAAGAGACCGGGAACCGAACCCCGAGCTCTGGCGTGAAAGGTAGTGGTGCTAACCACTACCCTATGGCCCCCGTCCAGTAGTCAATAAGAAATCAAGCAAACGCTAAATGCCGATTGTGGATGCCTAATGGGCATGTGCACTATGGGTTAGAGCCTACTGTATTAAATATTGGACTATATAATTATTGAAGTTTTATAAATTCTACGAGTAGATTAAATGATTACCTTTCACAGAACAGAATCTTGGATAAATCATATGACATAGAGTACTGTTGCAGAAAGTTTCACTGCATTCTGTATCCCGAAATATCAAGCTGTAGTTCATAATAAGCCTAGTATTTTCTATAATTGTATCCCACGATGTGTTGATACTACCGGTACCTTATTATGTGTGCCTTAGTAGATCTATTGCCAATGAGAGAGAGGCATACACGCACGTCGCATAGCAATGTTAGCTTCTTAGATTTGGTTACAAGCAACTATCTTCATTCTCAGTGAACATAGTCCTACACAATAAGTTTCTGTACAAGCATAGATCTATAGAAACAGCTTCGATTATTTAGGTATGGTATGCCTGCAAGCCAGTGTCTCTCTGCAAGTTGGTGCAACGACTGACGACTGAAATCTATGCTGAATAATTATTAGTGTACCGGTACAGGCCTACGCAGCGACAATAATGTTCATTTATACCCGGTAGTGCTGTCATCTAATTTAAAATTACCTCATTCAGAAGAATTAGATGATGGAAGCTACGAGTTTATAGATCAACTTTTTCCAGTAAAAAACTAAGTATTTACTATTTTATATATGTGAGATGAATGTGTAATTTCATACTTGGAACCTAAATAGTGTTATAGATGGGTTATTTCTGTGACATGGCATGCCTCTCCTCAAGAGAAAAATCCATTATATAGCGTGATCGTTCAGATCAGTTCATGTAAACATAGCACGCAACCCAGTGCTGCATTTTATCATCAAATATTAATAACGTGCACAATCAATCAGAGTTGTAGCATATAGGCATGCAACCTAAGCAATATCTTAGCTATACCAAGAATATATAACATTCTTGGCTATACGTAGGTCTATATATACCGGTACACTCTATAAGAGGCCCAATGTCGCATTATATTCAGCTATTTTATTTGATAGTTACATTTTTCAGTGCATTTTCCTGAAACCACATATATTTTTTCTAGTAACGGTCTAACTATCTGGCACAGTTTTCCCGATATTAAGCATAGGCCTATTAAAGTCAATCTGGCACGGTTTGTCAAATATTAGGCATATTGTTTTCACCATCCCAAATGCCAGTCATATTGAAACACACGTAAAGTGGCCTAATTCCACAGGCTAATTTTAATTTTAATGTGTGCTTATTACATTATTCACAAAATTACACTTTTTAGTATTTTATTTTGTTACACTATAGAGGTTGGAACAGCCGCATTAAAAATATTTAGTGTGATGATTCCATAATTAGTAGACACCTTCCTGGATTTCGGCTTATTTAGTGTGGTGAGACCATATTAAAATTAATAATGACCGATAGTCGGCCATTGTTAATTTGATCGGGTTGAGAAAATTCAGGGCATATCCCTAGCTGAAACCGCACATTTTTTTATAGTAACGGTGTAGCTATCTGGCACGGGTTATCAGATATCAGGCATAACTATTTTGTTTATTTCGATAAAAATATTCTAAAAAGTACAAAACGATCATTCATATTGTCTTAAAGGCCTTATAAATGCACTAAAACTGAGTAAATGTAGCGGAATTAGTTCACCATGCGATACACCATCAAGTATTATTAACTAGTGAATCGGTTTGTGTACAATATGTATGTAACATAGGTATGCAATAGTGGTAGGGTTATGAGCCAATATAATGTTACATTGGCCAACACCAAACCGCCTTATAGCAAGTACTAGATGTTGAACTGAATCGGCATAATGTTGGGCCAGTATCGCAGACGATAGGCTGGCATTAGTCTGCCATTGGATCAATGCATCGTGTTAGAAGAGATACAAAGCCCAAATAACCAGTAGTAGAAGTCCTGAGACTAGGTCAAAAAACTGTTGGGAATCGGTTACAGTAAAGTCCGATGTTTTAAATAGTATTTTATTTTACCGCATAGCGCGATTTATATCATCGTATGCGATGATTTACGATAAAATAAAATAAAGTCTGATATTGTCTAGTAGCATGTTGACTATATTTTGAAATGCCCATGAGATACAGAATAAAGAAATACACATGTTTTTCAAGAAAATCACGAAAATCAAAAGAGCGAAAAAAATGATTTACATCACTGAATTTCAAAGCTAATTCCCACGGACAAGGGAGAGCGTCTTAATGGTGGGCCAATGGCTCAGATGCTGGCCCACACTTAAAAGCACCATACTGAAATACAGTACTATTTCGTAAGTGATTGACATTCTCCATACAGGTACCTAAATTAAACATGACATTATATGCATATCAAAGTAATAACTCCTAGACATGTCTAATAGTCCTGGGGCTGATTCTGAGAACTAGTTTAAATCCAGAGTTTGCTGCACCCCCTCAAAGAACATTGGTTTCTCACTTTTTTTTCTTTATTTGGTACGTATGTAACTAGTTTCAAAACATTACCCCTCTAAGAATGTGTCCGAAAGGAAAAAAAATTGCCTCTTAAAAAAAATTATGATTTTTCATTTTTTTGCAGAAAAAAAGTTAAATTTTAATTTTTGCCTAGGTAAACACCAATTATTACACTGCGATATTTTATATATATATAAGTATACTGTTAAACACGTTCTGGGTGAAATTTGAAATAATTGTTAAGGTTTCTGTCGCTACAAGTGCACAAATGGCAATATTCACATTTTCATCAGAGCACTATGACCGACTGCAGGAAATGGTTCTCAAAGGGTCTTTCGGACACATTTTGAAAGGGGTAATGTTTTTAAAATGGAAGCTGGTGAACCAAAGAAACAAAATATACCATAAAACCTATGTTCTTCTGGGGGTGCAACAAAATTTTAGTTTTCAGAATCAGCCCCAGGACTATAAATGACATGAGATATTACACTTTTACTGTGAATTGTATATATGACCATTGAAAAAATAAGAATAATATTAAAAAACTTCCACTTTTTTTTCAATTATGATCGTTATCTGGCACTTGGACTTTGATTGTCCTGATTATACAGACAGTGTGTCTTACTCTGCTGTGATCAGGTTTGTTTTGGTGGGGCAACAATTTAAATAAAAAACCACCCCTAAATCCTTAATAACTCAGTAGCTGGGGGAGTAAAATTAAAAATTAAAACACCATTCTCCATGGATTATTAATTTGAATGAAATAAGCAAAACAGTTATGCAGCTTTAAAGTTAATTATGGTCGATAGTCTACCATTTTAAAATTAATCAAGTTGAAAATTTTCACAGCATTTCCCTACATGAAACTGAACATTTTGTTTTATAGTAATGATCAAGCCATCTGGTGTGTTTTGCCAGAGATCACACATAAAAACATTATGGCCAATAGTCGGCCATTTTGAAATAGAGTTGAAATTTTTCAGGCCATACCCATCCCTGAAACCGCACATTTTGTTTTATAGTAATCAGGTAATACAGTGGAGACCAGGCAATCAGACCACCCATGGGACTGACTGAAAGTGGTCCAATTTTGGAAACGGTCCGCTTTGTGAACCTAGCTACTTTTGAATGGAGAGGTACCGGTCAGTCTGTTTATATGCCTTGTTACGTGTTGATATCGATTATTAAACTAATGTATTGAATATGACGTCATGAAATAATAAAAAAACACAAATAAAATAAAATGTTTTATTTAACGCATATATAACGATATATATGAAAAAATAATTATACATCTATTTATTTATGTAAAAAGCCTTTTATTGATGTCTGTGTTTTGTGCTAGCCGCTTTATTTTGTGGTTAACCCTATGTAACTTATAGTTTATTAACTGGATATAATTTATACTTTCTCGCATAAAACATGGTAAAAGTACATCAGATAATCATTCCGTTAAATATGCGTAGCTTATACAGAAAATCATGACGGAATTGTTATGCTTTGCTTCACTATATGTATTTACAAAGCAATTTGTAGGACTTGTGAGATCGCAAAGGTGTAATCACGCTATACAGGTGATAATCCTTCTGTACGCTAGGGTCTGTCACATATCAGCATATGGCAAGTCAAGTTGATAAAAAGCAGCATAGCGAATTGTAATCTTCTCGAATTATGATCATGTTATAAATATGATAATCTGTTTGTTCGTATCGCTTCTAATAATTGTTCCCTATTCCATGGCGTATCTATTTATACGCCTATCTGTATGTACACACATAGACCTAAATATCCTGCGTAATTAAATGATTGTTGCACGCCGAATGTTATTTTTGTCAGGTGGTCGAAAATCGAAAGCGTCTTCGTTTAACTTTGTGGTTCATATAGTCCAGTAGCTCAATTATTACTACAACACTTAGGCCTACAGTGCTAATATTACTTCCTATAATTTAACACATTATTAAATATAAGAAGACGCTTTAATTGTGTTGTTTTATCTTGGCAACATAAACTTTCACACTAAGCTGTCATGGTAAGCTCGCGCTCTGTAAATTATTTTGAGCTGTATTAACGAAGAAAGACGGTCGTAGGAGCTAAAACATTACACCGTTGAGAATGGAGCCAACCGAAGAGGCGCGACTCAAGTAAGGGCCATGACATGATAAGGCGAGTGATTGCAATTTGCACTGATGACAATGTTTAAATGTTGAAATAATATTGTATGATTTATCTCGTCAGCGCTAATCCTTTACGTCATCCAGTCTTGAATTATGCGAGTGCTGGTCCCTTGGTGGATCAGGCAGTGCTGGTCCCATTAGTGGATCCAGCGACAACTGGTCCCATTAGTAGATGCAGTCACAACTGGTTCTATTAATAGATGCATCCACAGCCTGTCCCATCAATGGATATGTCCCATTAGACTGTATCATAGACCTCTAGATATGGACTTGCCTGGCGAGCCCGGCCAATTTCATTTATGGCCGGGTATTGGCCAACGTTCTTAGTCACGTGACCATCATGCCTGTGCTATTGAGGCCGGTGAATAATTTTCTGGGTGAAGTCATAGGAAATGCGTCAGAGGGGAAATACAATACTGTGAACAACTCTTCATCCGGGGAAGTGACCTTTCAAAAATGTCTGAATTCGGGGATTACCCTATTTTCATCTAAAAATAGCAACAAGTCACAAACATTGGCCACTGGAGCATACCAGAGGCTACATGAAGCTCGGCCACGCCGCGTAGTGTGGCTCTGGGAACCAGGGTAGATATGGACAACCAACAGGCGCGAGATCTTCGTGAATTTACGGCGTACATGGTACATGCGCGGCTAGGAAAAGGGATAACTGATTTCTGGTCTCCCTTTCATGCTGTCTATTTATGTTTTTTATCGGCTCGATAGGCGAGTAATTTGGGCTATTTTGTCACTATAATTAAAATTACTGAACCAACTAATTGCTCAAAATAATGTATTTTTTTATGTTTATGCTAAATATATACATTAAAAACAATCACAATTGAGGTTTACAATTTAAATTAGACGCCAAAGTGAAGCTGTTTCAAACTTGACTGTAGTGCATAGGGGTTGTTCAAAAATTACGTAACGCTTTTTAGGAGATTTTTGACCCCCCCCTCCCCCCTTCGTAACGCTTTTTAACGTTGTGTTGACTACTGTCCGTAACGCATCGCTTAACCCCCCTCCCCCCTCTAGGCGTTACATAATTGTTGAACGGTTACATACACTAAGCCAGCATGTCAGTAGACCTTAACTCGGACAATTGTCATATTGAATTGAATACATGTATAGACGTCAAATTATAGGTGTATTGGACATAGTGTGTATACGTTTATGATCTATGTCCACATATTTTCACAGGAGAAAGATACTTTATGGGCTTGGATGTTTTATTTTTGTTGTAATATTTAAAGACTTTTGATAATGAAGCAGAAGGAACTATTATAATGTATTCATTTATCCAATACATTTATACGATTTGAAAGATATCAATGTTAATAATTAATTTGACTGTGATTGAAATTGTGATCAACACAATGTTTACATACCCATGAAAAAACGATCAAAAAGCACATGGTTGACAGTTTACAGCGGAAGTAAACTATCCCCTTTCTCGCCAATTCTCGCAGACGGAAGCTCATACACATCAATCGGTGTCCTGAGATTTGAAGTTGGTTGTCCATTCCCTCCATGTCTTTGGACTGTATAACTGTGAATAATTTTTTTTTGCTTTTGGGGCTGGTCCGTTTTTCGAGTCCTTTTATGATTTTGGACTGAAAAAGGGTGGTCCGTGTCCCGAATCACGGGTCGGTCCGCTTTCTGAATCAGATAATAGCCTACATTACGTGAATGGGAAAAAATTGGGACTGAAAAAAGGTGGTCCGTATTCCGGGATGGTCCGCTTTGTGAAGCGGTCCGATACCGGTTCTCCACTGTAGTCTAGTTACATGTATTTGCTATGGTTTGCCAGATATCAGGTATTTAATAAACTTAATTATAGCCGATAGTCGGTCATTTTGAATCTGATCCGGCTGGATTTTTCCAGGGCATATATATCCCTCCCTCAAAGGTCATTAGGCCTAAAAGTGTGCAATATGAAAGAAATTTGATTTTCTCCGGAAACGAAATGTGGACAGACAGAGGATGGACATCAGAGGCGACGACATAACCCCCTGGTAATATGAAAGTAAATCAAATCAAACGATGAACGTTGAATGTTTCTTCCCCATCCACGTGTGAAAGTTAGTATTGTGGGGAGCCTCCGTGACCGAGAGGTAGCGTGCTCGGCCTCAGACCGCCAGGGTTCGAATTTCGAATCCTGTGTCTGGAGGACAGTGTCATCTCAATCATCTCACCATCCTCAGGAGGTTCTCCTGGCCCAGTTTAGCCTATATGTGCACAAAGGTGGCCTAAAGCCCGATTCATTTCATTTTTTTTGAACGTTGAATGTTTATGAACATTCATGAAGGTTCATCAAGAGAGACAGTTTCAAGAGCTTTGATGAATTATTACGAGCTTGATAAGTCTTAATTCGGTTCATGGCTAGTAAATGAGGGACAGTTTCATGAACTGTGATGGTTATGAGCTCCATAGTCCATAGTCCATAGTTTGCTTGTGAAAATTCATGAACGGTGGTTATTAGTTCATTACTTAGTGTTATGAGTTCACGATACCTTAAGAATTGGAAATTCTTCATAAACTAGAGAATGATTGTTGCTGGCGAACAGCAAAAATGACAAGTGACTTGCGTTTTTACACACTTTTTTGGTCGCACTTATGGGTGTTGTAAATCTCACATTTGTATATCGTTGTCTACAAGCTTTCCAACGAGCTCACCGCGAAAGCCGGTTGTTGCTTGAGTCCTGTGACGTCATCAAGTTAACCCATACATATTGAGGTTCCGATATCTCGGCGACTTCACTTTTGGAGATCATGGAGATACGACGTTCCACATACTACTTTTTTGACGTTTCACATACTACTTTTCGAAATCCTTTCCACAAAACTAAGCAGAATTGCACTCCGTCTGCTGGTTGAAAAGTTACGCAATTTTGCTATGTTTTTAGGCTTCTCACACTTTGCAGATCCATGTAGGCTATAACAGGTATATTTCATAAAAGGTATATTTTATAGAAGAAAAAAAGCTCCCAAATTGATGGAAAGGATGAGTGCCATGAACAGAACATCGGTGTTGCTCCAATAACGCATGCCGATGTGCCGGATACGCCACTGCCACACATACACAAGCTGATATCATGGATATGGCACTACATATAGGGGTAAAACTAAAAATTGGGATAATTTTACATAATCTTAGTGTCCCCAGGACTTAATAGGTTATTATATTAGTTATTAATGTTTCAGATTTATATATATATATATATATATATATATATATATATATATATATATATATGGTTGTATAGGAGCTCCATGTCATGGAAACGTGGAAAATGGCAAGTCCCCAGAAAAAAATGCTTTATTTGAAACTTAACTGTAGGATACAAATACACAATATACTTCTAATAATAGCATTTAATGGCTAGACATCGTTCACTTGAACTAATCAATGATCAAAATTCGACTTAAAATTGATATATGTTGATGAATATACATTTCCCCACATTTGCACCTTACTCTGTTACCATCATTGTAGCATGCCCCATCAAGTGAATAATCATGAACTAAAATTATATCAAGTGCAGTTTGACACACTGAAGGGCCTCATATAAGTTTTTCACTTTGAAAGAATCATTATTGTTCAGTGACAAGTAATTCGATAGGTTAGAACATAGGCTTTTGTTTTTACCACTCTGCTCCTAGCATTGTGGGGGCTGAAAACGATTTGGTTTTATGCTTGCATGCCTAGAACAGTTATTATGGGGTTTTTTTTCCACCCATATGATACATCTTTGAATTATTGCCCATATATTTTCAATAATCCCAATAATAGCCTACTTTTAATTTTACTACTCCGTTCCACTCTACCCCGTTACCAAGAAAATAGAACGGAGTAGTCAATTGCCAAATTTTATGGGTTTTACAGTCATAATGATTGATGATATAGTCTTTTAAAACATGGCTCGTTGTCCCCATATAAATAGAGCACCCAATTTACGATCAACGTTATGATAAGTGAATATACAGTTTATATTTATGTTTAGCCAAACATTTGGTAACGGAGTTGAGTATTTTTTGGCTTGGTAACGGAGTTGAAATAAGGATTTTTGTTTATCCCGTCAAATTTTCAGCAGTTTTGAGATACGATTGTTTAGTATTATGCTTCAATAAGTATATCACTTTTAAAAGTGTGATGTGAAGCTAAACAAAGTAATATCAATTTTGAAATGATTTTAATTTGGTAACGGAAAGTAGGTGGAATGTTGCAATTTTTTTTAAATGACCTTTCTTAAGAGAAAAAATATTTTTTTTATGCCCTATTCGGATCAGTGCACCAAACCCATCAAGTGGTTTTCCTCCTCTTTGATGTCACCTCACTGCCATTTTTGATTACCCCAATTTTTGGTTTTACCCATATAACAATACAAATATTAATATCGCTATGACCGACACATCAGCGTCGTAGGCCTATATATATATTGTTTTAATGGTCATCGTTGCAGACGGTGGGTGTGATGGTCTCTGGAGTGCTGTCAAAGGGGCTGTGAAGTAGTATGTACGGTACTAGCCTGTGCAAGAGTCCTCTCATGGCACTTTTACCTGTTCACTGACAGCTAAATTTACAAAAGATAATTTCTATCTTAGTATGTACTGCCCAAAAATATATAATACCATCAGTTGTTACTTTGGTGTGAATAGAAAGGGATCTAGAAGTAACTGAAATTAATTGAATATCTCCCAAAAACGTAATAAAACGGGGGGAATGTTTGTTCCCAACAATAAATCTACCTCTCAATCTTTGCAGAGAAAAAAAATGCTCTAATTGCGACATATAAATAAATTATCCACAAAGTAAATGACAGTTAGTTTTCCTTAGTTACACAGACCTCACTCTACTCCATATAATCATAATAATATACAGTGTTCATATGACCAGCTGATGACATAGAAATTTGCCACAGTTTACATCAAATAAAAGTCTTGAGATGGCAATACATGTACTAATGAGTTTACTGGCTTGTTGGCAAAACAGACAGAAATTTTTATAATATAAAAAATAATTAGTGCAGGAACACTCTTAGAGTCAGTGTATCAAATGTGAAAGTATGAAATACAAGATTTCTCTGTTTTTTTAACAAGATGTTACCCTTCCGTTGCATATTCATGAGGCTAAACATCGTTCAATGAAGTTACTGATGATGCACTAACTTAAAAATGAGAATTGTCAACTCATGAATAAATATTATTGTACATATGTCCATTTATATACGGAAAACGGCGTTGGCTCATCGGTGTCGGCTCGATCACTGAAGTTAAGCAACGCCGATCCCTACCAGGTGCTGTATACACTACGGCATGCGTGCAGCGATTGTATCGTGGGGCTCAGTGAACTACGTAAATCAGATGGCTTGTCTGATTGACCTAGAGTTGAACATAAAAGAACCTCAATGGACGTAGGCGCAGTTTCCATCCGGCGAGACCCAGCAAATCCACAATGTGTGAGTACTTGGCACATAAGGCGAATTTGCTTGGAATGAAAAATAGCTTGATGCGCTTCAGAAATGGCAGCTCAGCTGGAATTTGAATGATAACAGGCCTTGCTAAGTTACTTCCAATGTTCAGCGCTCTGAACAGCTTCCAGCTGGATACTTGCGCTATATAAGATTTCATTCATTCATTCGTTCATTAAATTCATTCGTTCAAAAACAAAGAACGCCTCTCCCCAATTTGGTAATCAAGCTGTATTTTTGTGTGAACAGCCTATTTGGGACAATTTGGCAGTTTCTTTAGAAGTGAAATTAGAAAAAAATGCCCATACCTAAGCCTACATTATTTTGGAGGGCAATGTAACCGGAATCCCCCCTACCTATCAAAAAGCCAAAGATAATAATAATAAATACCTACCTACCCTGTTTGGAAGGCAGTGTAATCGGAAACAGTCTTGAGTATTTTGTTGACCTTATCAACACCGATTTTTAAATGATAACCATAGAAACATCAAATGCATTCACACCTTTTATTAGTCTTTCATTCACAATTTAGGATTTAATAGTACTATATGTTGTCAGGAATAAGCGAATCCAAGTTTTTCAATTTTCCAGTTTTATAGTCTTGCACAATGTTTTTACCATAGCACTCATTGAATAAATCCTCAGCTGTGAATTCTGACTGAGTTACATCCACAACCTTATAAGACACATAAGGTTTCAGCTGAAAAAAATCAGACTGTTCTCACAAAACTATTCTGCAAATTTTAACATTTGACGACTATGGGCTTTTATATTAAACAGACATATGCGTCGATTATTTGTCTATTGTGTCACTTACCATACGACTATCTGGATTGAGCTACTTTGAAAACAGTGCCTTTAGGAGGCTATTTCTGGTATCATTATTGCACAGGGACAATTACTGCTACTGTGAGTTTGTGTAAGAGGATATTTTATTAATAATAATAATTGATCAAATCTTTGATGTTTAGCATTTTGATTGATATAAGATATATAGTAGGGTAGGCCTACTACGGATATCGAAGCGATACAAACTGTAGGAATGGATTTATTTGAGGATATTGGACAAATTGAAGGTGTGCACTGATGACAAAGAATGACAAACGGCCGATATACATAGAAAAGCACTGCACCTTGAAATCTGTGAGATCTGGAACTACAAATTCTGGAATCATTTCCGGTATCAGTGTAAATTTCCCATCATTATCTAGATACCCTGGCTGTTGAGCTGTGGTGGCTGCAGCAAACAGAATATACAATATTAAGCATATTATCATGATTATATATAGGAATTAGCAATTCTGTGTATTTGTTCTTTTTACCGCCTTTACTGAAAAATAATGCTAGCTACTTTGCTATAGAATAGATATTTTATTCAAATAACAAAAAAATTTGCACATTTTGATGTAACGCATTCTACATTATAGACGTCATTATAATATAATATGTAAGTCATTGTGTTTGCTATGAACTCTTAATTGAATATATATTTAATAAATATAGTTTAGGTTAAAAAATAAATAATTTATTTTTTAACCTAAACTAATTGAAATAAAATGGTGTTCTTATAGTCAAGTTCACTATGTTAAGATTAATAATTTCGTTGGCTTGGAACCAAGTGCATCGATGAGCTAGTTACAGCTTTCTCCAAGTAAGTAAGTATGTAATAAACGTGTTGTACAACATAATACAAAATATCTACCATAACCCTGATAACAAGCAGATCGTGAAATGCACCCTCCACTAGCGCGCAATCTGTGGCACATTTAGGGTTATTGAACACCACGCAATTTGCTGTGTCACCTCATAAGTGTAATAAAAAGTAGGACAACTGAGGTGGGATTTATTTGAATCATATCAGCTGACACAGCAGGGATGGATCGTC
This sequence comes from Flabesymbios commensalis, assembly GCA_964017125.1. Lineage (NCBI taxonomy): Eukaryota > Metazoa > Annelida > Polychaeta > Terebellida > Flabelligeridae > Flabesymbios > Flabesymbios commensalis. The sequence continues at coordinate 54,610,053 of OZ024905.1, forward strand.
GCCTCTGATCTATCCAGAATGAAAGACGGGAGGACAGTCCAGCAAGATTCTTGGTAGGGCAGGCTACAACTCACTGTTATCTGAAAGCCAGTCGATGACTCAGGTTAGGGCGAGCTTACCACTGCTACCAGACGTGGCACGCGAATTGCCAACCCTACTGACTGTGATTATGCAAGCAAATCAGCTGAGCAGTTGGTGACGCTCATCCGACGGTAATTCATTTGATATGGCTCTCTACGAGAAGGTGGTGCAGCTGCTAGATTCTAGGCCGGACTTGAAACGAGCAATTTTCCCCAGACTAGGCAGACTACACGTCAAGATAACTGCTCTGCGAGCTTTAGGCGCCTCCATGGAAAACTCGGGTACAGATGATGCCTGGATGGAAGTCGATGTCCATGATTCTGCCACAACAAAGCAGATCCTAAAATGCACCCACTACAAACGAGCTCTCCGTGGTCACACCTACTCATATGTAGCACTGTATGAGATGGTACTAGAGGAGTTTTTCACGAATAACCCACAACCGAAAGATGCCTGCCTGGAGGCAACGGAGAAATTCGAAGCCGCCTGTTCGGAAGAGGATAAATACAAGAAGGCCGAATCTGCGAAAGAAGCCAAGCAACACCACGCTCCTACAAGCCCTGACTACTGCTGAAGTAGTGAAGACATTCCATGACTTGGAGACCGAAGAATACCATGTTCAAATCAATGATAAACTACCTACACCGAGTGGAGACGATCCTATTCTTCGTGGCAGCGTCCCGGAATGCTGACCTCGTACTTTACATGTATCTCGAAGCTGGAAAAACACTGAGCAAGATGGACAGAATCAAGGCCACGGTACATTGCAGACATTTATGCCCTGACAACCAAACACCCAAACACCTAGAGGGAACTGGAAGCTGGCAACTTATCGGTCACAAACAACGAAATCCCGTTTGTATCCATTCGTGCAGAACACGCATGCGAATATCTGAACAAGCTGATGAAGATTCGTGCTGGACTCATCATGCTCATTCATGATTGGCATATCCAAATGAAATGAATCGGGCTTCAGGCCACTTTTGTGCCCATACAAACTAAATTGAGCCAGGAGAACCTCCTGAGGATGGTGAGATGACACTGCCCTCCAGACACAGGATTCGAAATTCAAACCCTGGAGGTCTGAGGCCGAGCAAGCTACCTCTCGGTCACGGAGGCTCCCCACAATACTCGAGTTTTACGAGTGGATGAAAATATTTTTATTCTAAGTGGACTAGGCGCTGAGATATTGACACTTATATACATTTTGGCTGCCATTTTGTAAAATGGCCGCCAGCCAGGTCACAGGTCATTTTTTTATGGCCCTATAGCTAAAAACATTCTCAAGGGTGTTTTCTTACAGCATGTAAACTTTCTTGCTTTTATCATTAAATGAACAATTCCTTCATAATCCACCAGTCAGCCTAACTAATGAGGCAAGCAGTGAATTTCTCGTGTGTAGGCTTGCACATGAGTCGGGAGATTTGAGGAGATGAATGGTTTTATGGGGATTATAAGCTAGACCTATATATTTTTGGCTAAAATAAGTTATTAAACTACTGATGGGCATGAACCGTCCAAGTTATGGATCGCATCGCGCCGCCATCCGCCCCCTGTCGCACGGTGCGATTGTGGCCCATGGGTCCGACAGGACAGGCTTCCACCACCCCAGCCCAGAGGGGGGGATTTTTTTCGGCTTTCCCCCGCCAAACCCCGTGCCGGGTGGCCCAGGGGCAGACCGTGGCCGGAATTTCGGGTGGGAACATAGAAGATTTTTTATTTCCTGCCCCCGTCAATTGAATCCTGATCTGTAGCTGGCGAGGTCGCTGGTCACAGCCCGGCTGACCAGCTGCCTATTGAAAAAACACGCGAGGCACCAGTTTGATGTTTTCCCGCCCTCATCTGACTGTCTATACACGGCGTCAAAATAAAAATGATCAGCCAGGATCGCATTATTTTCGGCAATTTATGCGTCAATTTTGAACCGATTTCCTTAAAATTTTGAAACGGCCATTTTCAATTAAAATCCTAACAGCGGTAAAAAAATCGCAAAATTAAATTTAATATAAAGCTAGACCATTTGCCATGTAATATAATTCTAGAATTGGTTTAATGGTTATAATGGATATGGTTATAGAGGGATGTCGTAATTTAAATTTACTACAAGTCAAATGGTCTAACTTTTGAAATACGCTATATGATTTTACGAAATTCTCGGGGCTGTTAGGTTTTGAATAGAAAATGGCCTTTGCAAAATTTGAAGTAAATCGGTTTAGAATTGACGGGATCATGCGATCCTGGTTAATCATTTTTAATTTGACGGCAAGTATAGTGGTGTACAATAAATTTGTGACACTAAAAAAACGCCTGCCCGCCACTTCTAATAAGTTTTTAAGGTCACTGTCATGTTAAGAAAATATAAACAATTGAAAAGTCGAATCTAGCTGGTATGAACAGTATAAATGGCCGCCATTTTGTTAGAATTTCTGAAGTCTATATAAACAACATCCATCTCCCTGTCTGGAAACGAAGTGTCAGACAGGCATCTCGTCTACCTGATCTGCTGCTGGAGTGCTGGCTGTGGTTGGTTGTACGATGCACTGCAATAGTAGGCCGTGTAGCGGCTTGCAGTAGAGAGCTACTTTCTAGCTTATTCCTTCATTCAGATCTAGCCTATACCGCAAGAGAGTTCCCCCCGCCAAACCCCGTGCCGGGTGGCCCAGGGGCAGACCGTGGCCGGAATTTCGGGGGGGAACTTAGAAGATTTTTTATTTCCTGCCCCCGTCAATCGAATCCTGATCTGTAGCTGGCGAGGTCGCTGGTCACAGCCCGGCTGACCAGCTGCCTATTGAAAAAACACGCGAGGCACCAGTTTGATGTTATCCCGCCCTCATCTGACTGTCTATACACGGCGTCAAAATAAAAATGATCAGCCAGGATCGCATTATTTTCGGCAATTTATGCGTCAATTTTGAACCGATTTCCTTGAAATTTTGAAACGGCCATTTTCAATTAAAATCCTAACAGCGGTAAAAAAATCGCAAAATTAAATTTAATATAAAGCTAGACCATTTGCCATGTAATATAATTCTAGAATTGGTTTAATGGTTATAATGGATATGGTTATAGAGGGATGTCGTAATTTAAATTTACTACAAGTCAAATGGTCTAACTTTTGAAATACGCTATATGATTTTACGAAATTCTCGGGGCTGTTAGGTTTTGAATAGAAAATGGCCTTTGCAAAATTTGAAGTAAATCGGTTTAGAATTGACGGGATCATGCGATCCTGGCTAATCATTTTTAATTTGACGGCAAGTATAGTGGTGTACAATAAATTTGTGACACTAAAAAAACGCCTGCCCGCCACTTCTAATAAGTTTTTAAGGTCACTGTCATGTTAAGAAAATATAAACAATTGAAAAGTCGAATCTAGCTGGTATGAACAGTATAAATGGCCGCCATTTTGTTAGAATTTCTGAAGTCTATATAAACCACATCCAGCTCCCTGTCTGAAAACGAAGTGTCAGGCAGGCATCCCGTCTACCTGATCTGCTGCTGGAGTGCTGGCTGTGGTTGGTTGTACGATGCACTGCAAAAGTAGGCCGTGTAGCGGCTTGCAGTAGAGAGCTACTTTCTAGCTTATTCCTTCATTCAGATCTAGCCTATACCGCAAGAGAGTTCACTGGGGGTAACAAGCACGGGCTGAACTACAGAAGATACTACAGAGAAGACTGGCCAAAGGGAGTGGACCACGGTAATACAAAGTAAGAGGGGGGGGGGGGTGAAGTACATATAATAATTAGAAGGCGGGAGGGGGTACGGAGTCGGGAAATAGGTGGATGCTCGCTTCTCCAGGCCCTTGGAGGCCCAATGGAGTCGCTGTAGCCCTGCGGAGCAGGTCACCAGAGACAGCTGCGGAATGAGCCCGCTGTGAGTCGACACTATTCTATTCTATTCAGAACTTTTGACTTAGAAAGAGGGAGGGGGGAATGGGGAGGGGGAATAGGTGGAAGCAAGCCGAACAACGAATGAATGAATCTATTTCCTGCAAGGAGATAGTGAGCGATCGACAATGTCGGAAGGCCAGGACAGCCCTATTCAGGGCCTGCTATCCCAAACAAACGGCACTGTCTGGGCACTGCTTGTCTCGAGTTGTCTGTCCGGATGATGGAACAGGAGGATGATGTGGGCAGTGGGAATGGTTTTATGGGGATTATAAACTATATATTTTATCTAAAATAAGTAATTGAATTACTGATAGGCATGGAGCGGCTGAGTTATCATGGTTATGCCCATGGGTCGCATCGCGCCGCCACAGCTGAAAGTGAAAGTCAATTGGATCCTGATGGTAGGCTGTGGCTGGTTGTACGATGCACTGCCAATGCAGGCCGTATGGCGCCCACGGCTTACAGTAGACAGCTACTGTCTAGCTGACTGATTCATTCATTCTGCTATTTAATATAGTAAACTACCCAGACAGCCAGGGTAAAGCAGTCAAAGCCTGAGGAGGCAGAGGAAACAGGGACACTTGTGGAGGAGATATCGCAAACTGGGAAAGCATCTGACTCTGTCTCCGCACCCCCTTATGCAGCCAAAGATGGTTGTGCGGGAGGGGGGGGGGGAGGAATTCTGCTAAAAAAATAGGAGAGATTAAAATCAAGCGCCAAGACAAAACCCAAGGCGGAAGGCAGACAGAATGTTAGCAACTGAAGCAAAAGGGGGAGGAGAATCTCTGAAGTGGTGACATCACGATTACAGGTCAAGAGCCAGTCTGATCAAATCAGACATACGGAAAAGAAAACGGAGGTGGAGTGAACCGGCTATACATATGGAGGTGACCCAGTCATTATCGCTTATAATTAGAAAGGGAGGCGCAGTTCAGTAAATTCCCCCATGGCCAGCTGCCAGCTGAAAGGAGCTTACAGATAGGGGTGGCGAATCGGCTAAAAGGAAGGTCATATCGGGAAGAGTGATCGTGACGCAGTTCAGTTCAAGCCAGGCAGTCAGAGGAGGAGAAATGGAATGACGGTTGACCCCGACCATGAGGAAACGATGGGGATAAGGAAATATATCATCACTAGAAAGAAGATGAGTCAAACATAGAGACTATAGGCCTACTAAATGTAAGAACAGGGGAAGATTTGGAAGACTACAGGTCCTACCAACGGCAACGGAATGAAGCCTGAAAGGGGGAGGCTCAAGGGTTTGACCTTCAAGGTAAGAGACTGTAGAGGGGGGGGGGGGGAGTGAAGTAGAGTTTTTGACCTAGGAGGGGGGCTGGGGAGGGGAAATAGGTGGATGCTCGCCTCTCCTGTCCAGGTACCCCGCAAGGGGAAGGGAGGCATGGAGGGGTTTGAGCCCTGCATAGCAGGCGTCCGCAGGCGGCGACTAATTAGCCTGAAGCAAGGGGATCAATGGATGAATGAAAACTTACATCTTTGTCCCATATATGCAGCATATTTCGTTGATCCTCCTTTCTTGCCTTGATGTACATCTTTCCCAGTCATTTCAAACCTCGTGTCGTACGTTTCACGTGATTTTCGTCCTGAGAAACTTGAGGACGTTGAAAAAAGTTTAGAAATTTTTCGTACTCGCAATAAACTTATTCGTCGAAAAATTATGTGTCCAGACATAATGACTAATTTACAGATATCCTTATCAATTAATTGAAAATATCAACATATCAATCATGACACTATCATATGACATAGAGCCCAGCAATGCTAACATTCACATGAAGGCCAGGGCTGAAGGCTAAACCTGTAGAATAGAATAGAATAGAATCTTATCGACCCGCTGCGAGCTAATTCCGCAGCTGTCTGTGGTGACCTGCTCCGCAGGGCTACAGCGACTCCAAGCCTCCATGGGCCTGGAGAAGCGAGCATCCACCTATTTCCCCACTCCCGTACCCCCTCCCACCTTCTAATTTTTATATCTACTTTACTCCCCCCTCTTACCTTATAACTGGGGTCCACTCCCTTGGTTCAGGCCCTCTCCCTCTTCTCTGCAGCTCTTTGGTAATTCTGTCGGTGCTTAATACCCCCAGTTAACCCGAGAGTCCGTATAGCACCAGATAAATCCGGGTACAGGACTCCCGCGGCCTGGCGAGTATTAGATCAGCTTTAGTAGCGTTTCTTCAGATATTGCGGTACATCTTCTGAGGTTTGCTGACCCTCTGAGCTTGTTACCCCCAGTTAACCCGAGAGTCCGCATAACACCAGATAACATTAACGTCTGAACACTGTCTAACGTTTAGGAGTGAAATGTAATAACGGTACATATTATCGCTCAGTTTGTTTGGGATAGTTAGCCATGGATATGACTGCCCGGGCCTTTCGACATTGTCGATCGCTTACTATCTCCCGGCAATAATCTCTTTACTCTGGTTCCCTGAGCCACACTACACGGAGCTGCCGGGCTTCAGGTAGGCATCAGTGGTGCAAATTATAATATTTATAGTTAATAATTTTATATGTGTTCCTATAGGTAGGTCCCAATCGCCGAATGTTGCCTAGAAAGCCCAGTCAATTTCATTAAGGGCTAAGGTGCGTAGCCGTAGCGTAGGCACGTGACTGACATGCCTGTGTTAATGAGTTCGACCAATAATTTGCTGGGTCAATTCATGGGAAGTGGGTCATTTCTGTCAAGGGGGGGGGGGGGTAGGCCTACAATGCTGTAAACAACACTAAGAATAAGACTAGTTATTGGGTGAACCATTCATTATTGGGCCTACAGTCAATGTGAATATAAATTGTTGTTTTTCGTGGTGCCCATATAAAACAGTAGGGTAGGGTGGGGCAATACGCCCATGTGGGGCAAGGAGGCTACCCTATTTATATATCCGCTACTTGATGTTCAATTTGGTCTAATTTTACGTTCGAGACCCACCACCTGGTGACTACCATCCAGCATCACCTGATGACTACATTCCAGCAGTGTGGAAGTCAAGCGGTGAATAAATCAGTGTTGATTACTAGTTTTTATTTTAAGCCAATACAAGTAGCAAAAATGAACCATCCAACTTTAATGATTATTCGTCAAATAATACTGAGATAAGGATGTCGTAGACGGTAGATCAGCATTCAGGGGCGTTATTAGAGGCTTTTTAATGTGTAACCGTTTTTGTAAAGAAAAGTTGGGGGAGGGGCAAATGGGGGAGGGGGGTCTTCCCCTAAGAAAATTTGAAATTTGCAAATGAATGTGTAACCGTTTGCGTACGTTGCGTATAGGGCGGTACGCCCCTGGCAATAATAAAACATCAGTAGGCCTACCAGTTTGCTACGAATCCTGGTCCTCTTTGAACTAAAACATTGTAGACCTAAGCAGCTCACAAATGGGCTTGAGTGGAATAAAAAATATTCCACTTTTAAGTTGCGGAATTTTGTAGAACTATTAATCTAGAATGGCCGTCATCGATCACAGTTAAAAGCAAGTAATCAACGACCCATAGTTGTCACAGTCGAAATAAAACGTTTTTAAGATAACTGGTCCAATAGCTACATGTGATTATTTGTCGTTTTTCATTAACTTTGGGGCACAGAATCCATTTCTGGTATCAATAATGTGATTCTAGGCATCAGTTATCATATAAAAAATAGCTTCAATGTGTCATTTTAGATTTAGGAATTTGGTGGCTGAAACTAGGCGTGGGCAAAAGAGTATTTGAGTCTAAGAGTCCATTGTGTTCGCTTCTTTATAGTCGTGTAGCCCCAGTCATTGGTGGATATAATTTAAAACAGCTGTAATGATTTATGCACTTTATTATTATGTAGATCTACTTTACAAATTAAAAATTGGCAAAATACAAACTACGTTTATACCCACAAATAGATACAGTCACAAATTCGACTACAATTACACATTACAGCTAATTTTTATCTGATAACAGATGCCTAGAATGACATGATTGGTACTAAAAAAGGATTCAACGCCACATAATTAGTCAGAAACGACATATCACGGCTATTCAAACACTTATGAAAAAGTTGTATTTTCACGATGATCGCTGATGGTCATTTCTGGCCTTCGTGCAGATATCACAGGTCACAGAAAAAAGGTTTTCAAAGTCATTGATGCCTAGAATGACATTATTGATACTAGAAATGGATTATGTGCCCCAAAGTTAGACAGGAACGACAAAATCACATGTAGCTATTGGACCACTTATGAAAAGGTTGTATTCTCACTGTGACAACTACTCGTCATTTTTTACCTTGATATGGTGTTTAAATACCATGCAAATTATAAGGTTTGTAAGGTCACCGATGCTTAGATTGACACTTTTGATGTCAGAAATGAATTTTGCGTCACATGTCAGTTAGTAAAAAACTGGTCGGAAAAGACATATCACATGTAAGTATTGGATGACTTATGAACTTAAGACCAATACTCATTTCTACACTTTATATGGAGGTTGAAGGTTACAAAATAAGATTTTTAAGGTCACTGATGTTTAAAATGATATTATTGATACGATAAATATATCCTGTGCCACACAGTTAGCGAGGAGGGACATATCACATGTAAAAAATTGACCACTATTAAAAAAAAATCACTTTCACCGCTATACTGATCATGTTTTAACCTTCATGTGATGCTTGAATGTCAAAAAAGCTTATAATTGTACTTTGATGTCTAGAAATGAGTTCTACGCCCCCAAATTAGTCAGAAATGACATATCACAGTTGATTATGACATTATTAGTTAAAAATCTATCTTGTTTCAAAGACCCCTGGCGGCCATCTTGGATTTTTGCCGTTTTCGGCCAAACGCGACATATCTATTGAGATATAAACTGGTTGACCTCCATAAATCTATTTTCTACCTAAATGTATACAAAAATTAGGTCGATAAAATAAGTGAATACTTGCTTTTCTCTGTGATCGATATGGCGGCCATTTTGGATTTTACGCTATATAATATTCCGCCTATCTTTTCTAGATAGGCGTAAGAGCTTATTTTGACAAATACCTCTTAGCTACTTAAAACAATCATCATACCTTAACTGCTAAAGGTTGGTCACGGAATTATGGTTTTGGGCCTTAATAATATATATAAATATTGCTCCAAACTATGCTATGCTGCAATGCACTACGTTAATGTCTATGAGGAAATCCAAATATTCTTTAGAAAAAGCAGAGCATATAATCCCAAACGCGATTTTGATGTATGTTATTGGCTAAGTGTTAAATATAAACTTACAGCTGGTCTGTAACCCTAAGTGACGAATGTTATCTATCTCCTCATGACCAGTGATTATACTATTTGTTGTTTATTGTCACATATTAAAATGTGGTGCATCACAGTATAAAAATGGCGAGTTCACAATGTATTCAGGTGTCCACAATAAAACATAATTGGTAATTCTGATGTGTTAATTGTTTTATGACCCAAAATGGGGCCAATTGACCCCTGAATGCCTTGTGTGATCATAATATTCGTTATTTAATATTTTTCATTTGATGTCACGTATTGACCGTATGATCCTAAAAAGACCTTCAGCCTGTAAATATTTTTTTCTGAATGAGGACTTAGGCCTATTACTGAAATTGTAATGCTTTCAATCAGCAAAAAATACATTTCAACCACAGCAAAATACATAGCCAACTGCCCTAATATATTTTTGACTTACTTCCTATAAATACCTAATGCCTATTTGTCTTGACACTTTGTATACAAAAAACCCTGGTGAAATGCATATTTAAGCGTTCATCCTTAAAACATATTATATTCGCAGTTAATTTAATTGCTACATTTTGGTACAATCTATGCAATATGCTTCCCAGCTACGTATCCCATTAAAATTATCAACACACTTGTTTGAGGCATTGTCGTCGTATGATGGGCAAGAAAATTAAATTATTGTGGGTTTTAGGCCACATTTGTGCACAAACAGGCTAAACTGGACAAGGAGAACCTCTTGGTGAATGATGGTGCAATGAATATGATAGCACTGCTGAGCGTGTCTCTACGATGCACACGATGTAGGCCTATCCACCAAATTTCGGTTCGATGTTGGGCCAGTGTCGCAACCCATTGCTCGCTCAATGTCGACAAGTTGTCTACGACGCTGGCCCAACACTAGGTCTGTTGTATACTTAGCGAGAGCACCCCAAGCAAACACGTGCCATTTACCTTTTACTGTTTCATTGTTGGCCCAACGCCTTCGACGCTGGCCCTACATTGAAACAGCGATTGCCGTCTCGTGTTTGCTTGGATTGCTATGCGGGTGATGCATACCTCCCGTCACCACCCAGATAACACGATACATTGGCCCAGTGCTGATGTAATGCTGCGCCACCGTCTGTGACGCTGAGCCAACGTTATTCCAACCTTATCCCTTTAAGCCCTAATCACGAATATAATCGTGAATATATATTTTTTCTTAGCAGTTTTTGAAAACTATTTGACCTAGCAACTTCAAACCCCCTTTCCGCAAATTAGGATACAAAGATTATTGCAATAAACTTAATTGGCTCCTGGCCTTTGGCAAAATTTGGGCAGATTGGGTCGGGAAGGTCAGGGAGGCGGAATTGTTTCGCTACTTTTCTCAGAAAAAAAAGATTTAGGACAAAGTGGACCAACCCAATGAGGCCATTGCTGCAATAGGGCCTAAGCATGCCCGAAGAGAGATAATATTGTGGTATTCGGCCCATGAACCCGACGCTGACACTGCATATGAGAAAAAAGATCACGACTCACAGGCCCTACAAGGCTACAAGAGGTGTTGGACAAAATTGAAGTGGAATCAACAATAAAAGAACCGATACGGATAGGAAAAGGGTGAAAAGCCCCGTCCTCTGAGAGTGACTGTTACAATCAGAAAGGAGAAAAATACTGAGCAAGGCGTGTACACTAGCAAAAGTAGAAGAACTGTCAAAAAGGTATACATCAAGAGGGACATGACACAGAGAGAACAGCAGAAGTTCTAAAAGCTAGTGGAAGAGAGACAACAAGAGGAAAGAAGCCACGGAATGAGACAAGAGAGACATATGCAGTGTATATTGAACAAATATCATGCCAGAATCGAGAGGCAAAATTTATACAACATACAAACTAATCGCTGGGTTGCTCAGCTTCGTCTTAGCTCCCGTATAATCTAGAATTAAATAGAAAGGGGAAGACATAGGCCTAACAGACCCAAAAACCCTGTAGCTAGTCGTAGGCCCTATTTGCTGACGATGTCAGATGACTCATGTTGACGACAAAATTTATTTCTCAAATGTAGGGTAATCTGTTCGAACTCGATAGAACAACTCTTCTCCGAGGCTGAAAAATAAAGCTTAAACTTTAACACCCTATCCGAAACTGAGCAATTTACATCGATCATGAGCAGCGAAAACTATACAATTATCAATGCTCTAGGAAAATAAACTGATGCCTGTTTTGAGAAAATAGTAGTTTGACAACACCCGAACCCATGATCTTGGTCAGGTCCAAGGGCGTTTCATAACTGTTCTTCAGTCTTGAACACTGTAGGTTGTGCCTGGGTTTGCAGAGACTGAGGCGCATCACGTGTTTAAAGATATTATGGACCTTATATATACAATAGGCTTTCATGATCTGACTTAGGGGATCCCCATTCAATCTCCAGGGTGAGGGCTGGGGTATTTTTGAAATAAAAAAATTCTGGCAGACTGCATAAAAAAAATAATTTGTAACAACTAATTCAACTATTATGATGTCACGCCATATGACGTATTTCTATTTGGATGACAAATTTTCATGGTAAAAGGGCGTATCTTTAAAATTAGATGGAGATGCGTCCTTTTCTCCATGGAAGACTAAACATACGCCCTTTCTCCATATAATTGCGTTGTCAAGAGAAAAACCTTGCTTAATATTTACATATTGTATTTCGAAACTATTCTATTAATCTACCCCTGGCAAATTGACTGGGTGTACACTGGCAAAAAAGAGCTGCCAAGAAGGTATACATCAAGACTAACTTATATCGCAAATTGGATGAAATTTATAAGGAATTGACTTTTTATGAATTGGAATTGGCTTTTTTTAAAACCAAAGGAGTTGGAATTGACTTGGGAATTGAAAAATAGGAATGAGAATGGAATTTGGAATTGGAAAAAAGGAATTGACTCCAACTCTGGCTAGGAGAGATTATGACGGCGGTGCACGATTACAGCATAACAATGTCTCCATATAATTAACTAGCGACTGGATTAGTGTAAGTTTATTTGTAGATGTGATTCACGTACAAAACATATCACTTAAAATATCATCATTCATCTTGTCTTCTGTCATACATTGCATGGTTTATTAGTACAAAGTTGATATGTGGCTTTAATTATGGAGACACCACCGAACTGGCTTGAGTTATTATATACAGTGAAGTGACAATATTTTCAAATGTATTCGATTTTTAAGCTTTTATATACATTCAGATTAAATTACGATAAACACTAGAACAAAAGTTCCCAAACTCTGAGGCCCGGCTTTAGTCTGTTTGAGTACAACAAATCGATTTAATATTTTCTAAGCATAACTGTGTATTGGTCTTTCTGGTGGACCAGAATCCTAAATGTCCAGGATATAATTAAGGAAAGAACCAATGAGACAGGTTAAAATATATCTTCAACGTGTATTCCTTCCACCACCATCGCCGGTGCTAGTCAACCCTCATTAAATACTTGCCTACGATGTACCTTGTACAGAAGAGGTAGGCCTACCCAACAAATTCCGGTTCAATGTTGGGCCAGCGTCGCAGCCCATTGCTGGTTCAATGCCGGTCGTTTACGACGCTGGCCCAACACTAAGCCATCACTGGGTCTGCGCAAACACGTGACATTCCCCCAATGCTGTTTCAATGTTGACCCACAGTCTTCGACGCGGCTCGACAATGGAAACAGCATTGGGTGATTGTACCGTGTTTTTTGACTGCTGCATTGTTATGCGGGTGACTCATCCCATCCTGCGCCAGTAACACCAGATAACACGATACATTGGCCCAATGCTGATGTAAAGCTGAACCACCGTCTGTGACGCTAGGCCAACATCATTCCAACAAAAACCCCTAAAGCTCTAATCACTATATTTAATCTTGAAAGTGTTTTTTCTGAACACTTTTTAAAGACGAAAGTGCTTAACCTAGGGACCTCAAACGTTATATTGACTTGTTCATACGGACTGGTAAACAGAAATGTCAACCGTTACCCCTCTTCCCCCTAAATAGGACACAAACTCGGGCGAAATAATCTTAATAGGCTCCTGGCCTACGGCCGGGCCCAATAATGATCTAATACAATGTTCCACTTCGAATACTCATAATATTTTTATGTAAAACAGATATAAATCAGCAGATACTGGTATTAGCTGGTCGTATCTGCCACCTCACAAGGTAGCAGACACGGCCGTCTAATACCAAAGTTACTACTTGTAATATGTATTGTCTGTATCTCAGCTAACATCAGAGCAATGCGAGGTGAACGCGGGGTCAGCCTCTGAGAAACTGGACCAACCTTCAACTGACATTGGACTGTCATCTCACACTGACATGGATGTCACATAATCACACACATATAGGTATATATACAAACAAACGTAACTAGATGTAAAATTAGGCACGCTCTCAACGTGTATTCAAACAGCAAATGCTGTCAGATAAAACAGAAGGCATAATAATTTAAAAACAAAAATACACATGGACGGATAGGCGAGGACCACTAAACTTATAAATAATACAAATACTCAGGTTTGGCACAACTAAGACTAAGTGGAGAAATACTCGAACCGGCAATCACCGACGTTAAACCAACACTGGGCCGGCGTGTCGCATTTGTTAAAAAAATGCCGATACCATGGAACAAACACGGTTAAAAATATGCAGGCCACAAAAATAATAATAATCTTAAACATACACAACGACGAGCAACAATTTGCTTTAGCGTTCTATAATGTACATGTATACATATGGATCAAGTAGACTGCTCCTGTAAAGTTTCAGCGAATGCCAGCTACATAATGTTTATTGTTTAAGATGATAAAACTTCAGGATGCTCCGGGTGACTATAATTTTAAAATTTTCTCTTCTTCAATCAGAATTGAAAAATAACATTATTGTGTAAAATATCTGGACATTTTACGGATAATAATATAAAGAAATCCACTTGATTGTTCAAAAGCCCAGGCATCTTTTTCTAGGTAATATGTCTAGCTTTAGATGTGAAATATATATTTCTATGTGAAATAACAAATTTGTGAATGAAATCTAGTATCGGTGACTTGATTTTTCCCAGGATTTTCTTCAGTAAGATGAACAAGAGAAGTGTAAGGTTACATTTAAAGGGACGTTCAACTGTGGTTGCCGCGGGGTACAGCAATAAATAGCACAATATTGGTATGTTATATGTATTCTCTTGAGTAAAGTAAACATACCAAATAGCTTTACCTTTTATCACCTTCACGTCATATCTCCCAAAATTGTAATCATTTACATTGCGATCAAGTGAATATTGTTGGCGTAATTTTACACATGACTTGCAAATATGTAAAATAAAGCATTCACACCATTGCTTGCATTGACCACTTCACATTGATACAACCTTAGTGACCGACATAGAAGCGTTTATCTTAGTGATACGGGTGGTGCTTTAATTAAAAACACGTTACGCTGAACATTTATTGGCTTAATCAAATGAGGTTGTATGGTCGTTGGTTGAATAAACATACGGTAGGCCCAACGTCTAGTGCCTGCTGGAACTGCTTAACCCTTTAACCACCGGTCCCGATTATATTATTTTTTTTCCATTTTTTTAGCACAATAAATACCAGCTTTTAAACATACTAAACATAAAACGTGACATCAATCAGCAATATTTCAAAATCGTTGACTTCCATTTTGTCAATCTGAATAATTTTCACTAATTTATAGTTGTGGATCGCGTCAGCGAGACAACTTCAAGTGGGTGAAAATTCAAATTAACCCGTTGAACACGAGATTATTATGCTACTGCACTGTTTCTGAAACGAGATTATTTTATGACGTCATAGTTATCTCATGCAATCAGACCTGGAGATCTCCGGGCATCGTATCTGAATAGTCTCCCTACATCACGGAGATCTCCGGGGCTCGTCACAAACGGGTTGAAGAACTTGGTGACTAAAGGGTTATACAATCGGATTAAACAGTTATCTTTATAAAGGAGTACAATTTGTGAAATTTAATATACCAATGTACTAATGATCGGCATAAGCACTTATTCTCGTTTAAAGGTGATCTATCACCCCTTACATAGTATGAATAATTTTATGACAAATAAATCAAATAAAGTTGCCACATTGACAAGATGGGGCACAAGTGTTTCCTTATATGGGGTGACTGGCTATCATGTGATAGTCACATGATGGCCAATCACCCTATATATGGGGTAATTGGCTATCACATGATAACCAATCACCCCATATAAGGACATAATTATTCATACCATAAAAGGGGTGATAGATCACATTTAAACGAAGAATCTCATCATGTCGGTGCATTGACATGCGATTTATATACCCCTGTAGCAAAGGAATTAGGTGATACTAAAACAACAGGTACTGACATGCATGCGGGATGATAAAAATAATCAACAAGATTTGTACACGGGTCTTGTGACGACTAGATATAATAATACATAATGTACATGATCGACTACAAGGCACAGACAATGATCATCCATGGTATATACGTGTTTCAAAATCGGGCACCGTATATGGCTGTAAATTATTATGAAAATATTTATGCATTTTATAGTACTACGTGCATGCTATATTATTCATTCCAGCGTATACCACATATTTTAAAATACTATACAGCACCAGCAGTTTTATATGGACAAAACCGTCAAAACCTGTAAGCTAAATGTATAGGTACAATGGACATACATAGCTAGCTTAATAAATAAACGAAAACAGTGTTATAAACACTAAAAATACGCTAATAGCATCATACCTCAAGAACTATGTAAAATGCTGCTTAAATGTACATATAAAAGTATCAACAAAATGTAACTACATAAGATTGTGACCATCAAATCAATAGCATATTTTACTGACAGATAAACAGACAATATAAATTGAGCTCATTCGATACGTACCTACCATACCGTACGCACTATCTGTGTCTAAGAATACATAATTATTACCCCTCTGGTCGGGACTTGGAAAAAAGTCAATATGAGCAAAATATGTTGCAGGAGAGCACTCCCACTGGGCACACGACGTTGTTGCGACGCTGAATCAACGTCAATGACGCTACAACGTCGTGTGGCCAGTGAGCTGTTTATAAATCACAGTTAGATAACATTGAGTGCAGGTCAAATATGGAAAAATCTCCAAATTTACATTAAAATAATCAGACAGAAAAAAAGTCTAAGCTATTATTACATATTCATATATATATTGTATTAAAAAATATTTTTAAAATACAACTTGGCACAATGGAAAATACTTGTCGTGGAATCAATAGCACACATATAAATTACTCGAATAAATAATTCATTACACCCTGCGCATAAACTGTAAATAATGCACCACTGATAGGTTAATAGCTCTTTACCATGGATTGCTGTATTATGAATACAGTAACAGACTGTTCTCCTTAGACTTTGCGTTTCGCCATCCCAGAGAACACGATACATTGAATCAGTGATGTTTTAATGTTTGGTCAGCTTTGGGCTAACATTAAAACATCATTGGGGTCATTGTCTTGTGTTTGCTGGGTTATTGGGTGATAAAATAATACACATTTTAACATGTCGAGAATTATATTCAAAATGGACATACCAAGTTTTGCTTAAGTATTAAAAATCAAATAACTGAAGCTATATAAAATATACTGATGTGCACAATTGGCAACATACCATATCGAATACTTATGAATGTAACTCAAGCAAGCTATATCTTCGTCTTGATGTAGACTAGTCACATTCTTAACAAAGACACCCTTAAATGTCCTTGACATTACATGTATACAGATTTTGTGATGAAATTAAATCCAATTGATCAGAATTGATATCTTGAACTTATGCTGCAATCTCATTTATATAATTTATCAACTTTTATCCACCCGAAGTGACTATCACTAGCCGCGAGTAATAACTTCGGTGGATAAACAAAACAAAATTGTCACCACATCAACGTAGAGGATGACCACTTCAAAGGACTTTTTAAAAAAATACGGGAATATAGCTCGAATTCTTCTCCTTTTTTTCCTTCAACATCTAGGCCTACTTCACACGCCTTAAGGCTAGTGTAAGTGGATGGGAATGGAATAATAATATGTTTGGTCATGGTCCCCCTGCATTTGGCAGCGGTTCCTGCATTTAGTTCAGTAGCCTTTCACAAGGTGACTCTCGCTATAAGAGCGTGTCAGTTCGTCCTTTAGAGTGCTTTTCATGCGATTTGACATCTTTTTTAGAGCCCCTGCCGTTTTCATTGCCGAGTTCAGCGACTCATCTAAATCGTCATCCTGCGAAGGAAACAGTACATAATATATAAACACAAAGTACATAATAGGTTTCATATTACCTCGATGTGTGTGAATATAATTATTACTGAAGACCAACCCAACCAATGCATAGCTTGATGTACATTCTGAGATGATCCTAATAACGATAAGTTACCAAATCCAAAGAAAGAAAAATACTAGAAAACAATTCATAAAAAAAACATTAAATAATTATTGACCATGTTTAAAGTGCAAAATAGACGGATTACCTTCTATTCTATACCTAGCAAACACGATACATTGAGCCAGTCTTGGTCTACGATGTCGGCCCAATATTGGTTCAATGACTTGTTTGCTGGGTACATTGTGCCAATAATTATACTGTATTATGCTTTATACATTTGACTGGTTGATTGATCTGTCTGAAAATAAACTAGAGGTCTAGCTGTTTGTTGTCGCCTTACATGTAGTTATGGCAGACATCTATACTATAATACAGTGCAAAGATACAACCCAATGGTTATACACAGAGCTGAGACTCATATATACTCACATCTTCTTCACTTATTGTGTCCACGTAGCGCCTCCGACTTCTATGAAAGTAATACAAGACAACAAAAATGTGATGCATCCATTATACATGTTATATATCTATCTACATGATATTTCTTTATAGTATATGTATACATACATTATATACGTAATATGTTCCATATTATGTAAACGTATATTTGACATATTCATGTCCATAATTCCATCAGCAAAAATAAAGGTGAGTAGCAATATTATGTGATAATAACAGAAACAAGATAAACATAAAGGAGTGGACAGATAAACACTGGCGATAGTAGATCCTGCTGTATTACACTGCGCAAAAAGGGGTCGTATTTAGGACAGTTTGGTGCTGTCTATGCAAGAGAATGGCCCGTATTCTGGCTACTCTTGACTCATTGACGTGAATACGGTACTGGTTGTACTGTTTCAAGTAATAATGCTATGTTTATCTTTGAGAAACGAAAGACTGTATGTAGCATTGAATTTAGGCGAGATACCTTCCTTTGACCTCTAGTGCCTCTGACTTGGCCTACCTAGAATCTGAGTCGTGACTAGTTACTGTCTTATGCTTGGTCAGAAACGGGATTTGGGACTGAGCAAAGCCTTGTGCTGCGTTCTACCATGTGATCGGACGCAGGACAGCCTCAGTCATGAATCATTTGAATTGAATGGGTCTATATTGTGTAGACCAGAGGTGTGGTTTTTCACTGTATAATTCGGACCTTAGCCTAGAAAGGTTGTTTTTGATTTGTATATATTGTCAAAGCAGCTGCATGTAACTCTGTAAATAAAACTGTGTATCAAGCTTCAAGTATTCAAGACTCCTGACTTACGTCTCTGCTAAAACATTCTGAAAGTCACCATGACTTTTAACAATCCCCATTTTGTCAAATCGGAATAATTTTCACCCACCTGAATTTGTGGATCGCGTCAGCGAGACACAACTTCAAGTGGGTGAAAATTTCATTTGGATAATTTGGCGTTTAAAGGGTTAGGGTATAATCAGAACAGGCCCTCGTGATTATTACTCGGAACATGCCCCCATGAATATTACTCAAAACATGCCCCCATGAATATTACATACCATACAATTGCTCATCATATTTGGACAGTACGGATATTGAAAAAGCATAGGCTGCAGACAAATATTATTGTACATGTGTAGATTACATATTTAAGGCGTAATCATTTGTAGTACATACCTCCTGACTGGTGCTGCCTCGGCTTCCGTATCTGAAGCACCATACTCTCTCACATAGTAACGCACTTTAGATGCCTTCGCTGCCTTATTGCCGCCAGATACAACTGCACCTCCTATTTGCACAGGGATGTAGTTTTGTCTGCAGAAAAAACAACGTCAAGTAGTGAAAATCAAGCAGAAACACAAATAAGTATGCAAACCTTTACCATGTTTACACGCTAAGTTATCTTATTTAAATTTCTCCCTATGAATTTGTGTCCCCACATGTACCTTATAGTGGGTGAAAATTAGTCATATTTGTTCAAAGCTACACAATCAGTCCAAAATCATTTTTTTATTTTGGTTCTTTGATATGTCCATAATATGTCAACATGACAATTTTTTTTTAAATTGTGTGTCACGCGCTTAGGAAATAACGTCGAGATTTCATTTCGGACATGCATGACCAAAATAAGAAATACGGGAATAACTGATAAATGCAGCTTCTGGCAACCCAAAATTTAAAAGACTGCGACGTATTCAAACGGTATGGACATATCACGGAGCAAAAAATATTTGTTTGCTTATGACTGATTTTTAGCCTGATTGTGTGTGGCTTTAATTTGAAACCAAACATTTGCAAATTTTCATCATTTCTATTAGCACAAAATAACACATTGTGTAAGTGGAATGCGTCTGCAATCAGCATCATGATCAACAAAATGTAATAATAATGCAAAATATAAAAAACATCACGTTGTATATTTGCAATCATATAACTTGGTATATTGCTTTTATTAAAGATCAAACTATACATACCCGATGGTGTTGACAGCTGGGTTTGACCCTGTTGGGATTATAGCTTGTGCTGGCTGTAACCCTGTTGCTGTTGGAATTAATACAGTGGTACTGGTAACTCCGCTGGTACTAGCTCCTCCGTTAGCGGCTGCCACCCCGGACACTGTGGTGTTTGTTTGGGGCACAAGACCTGTTGATGGTTGATAGACAAATTCCCCATGAGCATGAGCAGAAACGGACCCACACAAAGGACAAGGACCTGCCATCACCTGCTGACCTGCCATCACCTGCTGACCTGGCTGTATAATAGTTCTTACTCCACCCATTTGACCCGCTGCTGCAATATTCGGCGATGCATAGTTGTTTGCTACTGGTGTACCAGCGTGCACTGCATTCATTAAGTTAGGGTTAGATGAATATAATCCATTTGGTGTGGCGGTCATTCCCATAGCACCAGTATTATCAGTGACTGTGTGATATGGTGGCACCTGAGGTTGTAAGTGTGGAGGTACACCCATACCTGGTGGCATGTACTGTACACCTTGACTGGTCATCATCGGCACGTTCTGCACACCTATATGCTGCGAGTTCATATCTACCCCTACTCCTCCTGGATTACCAGCCACACTATTAAAAATATCCCCTGGTTCCCCACTTGCCATGTTGGCATTTCCATAGCCTGCAGCGCCTGCACCATGTCCTAGAGGGAGCCCATCCCCGGCGCCTGTACTGTAACCAGGTCCCATACCACCATACGAATCACCCTGAGGAACTGTCTGCGTTAAATATCTTTTGGCGAATGTATCGTCATCAACATGTTGATTTACAGGATAGTCCAGACCATAATCATCTCTGTGTGTTCTAGGTGTTCTTCCCAGAAAATAATCTCTGTCGTGGTGGTAGCGTTCTTTTGTGTGTCTTGGTGACTCGGGGTCCGAATAGTAACCGTCCCTGTACTGGTTTGACCTGTCACCATCTAGTTGTCTATGACGACCACCAATTAACCGATCCCTTCCTCGTCTCTCATCTCTTCTATCATAGTCTATGCCATCGTCATCTTTACTCAGCATCCTTCGTGACTTCTGCTTGGCTTTCTCTCTAGATGACATTTTTCTCGAGCGCGCCAGGTCACGTGGTGAGTCATAGTCCCTCGGGGAGTCATATTTGCTTGGGGAGTCATATCTGGAGTCTCTCAGAGATAGATGTTTTCTTCTGTCATCAGCGGCTCTGTGTCGTCTGTCACCATGCTGTCTGTAACCACGGTCAGACTGGTGAAGATACAGGTCATCTCTGGCAGATTGCCTGTAGTGAGGATCCTCATCTGGGAACATGTCCCGATCAGATGTCCCGGAGTACATCCCTAATACTGAGCGGCTACGTGGGCGATTATAGGGGTCATCATCGTGATACAATTCTCTAGAATAGGCTTGTCCACGGCCCGGATGTTGACCAGGCCTGTTGTATGCAGATGCTGACATCCCTTGTTGACGGTGTACTGCTAGCTCTTGTTGTCGATGTGCTGCTAGCTCTTGTTGACGGTGTGCTGCCAGCCCCTGTTGACGGTGTGCTGCTAGCTCCTGCTGACGTTGTGCTATAAGTGCTTGTTGGCGTTGTGCTGTCGGCCCTTGCTGACTTTGTGCTGAATGGAACTGTCCCTGGTAGTTAGCAGGTACTGCCGCCTGGTGACTAGTGTCAGCAGGTGCCTGCTGTTGCTCACCATACTGATAAGGGTAGTACTGGTAGGACTGGAACCCGCCGGATGTACTTGCATGTGACTGCTCAGTATTCACCAGTGGTTGTACAGCACGCGGCTGTAATATCTGATGTTGTGGAGTTTGAGAAACAGGTTTGGTCAGCTTCTCTTTCAGTTGAGTTACCTCGTCCTGCAGTATACGTAGATGCTCACTGAAAGTGTACAATACATACATCGTTATTTTGAAATATTATATTCTTTTGGACTAGGTTATCATGGCTATATTCATTCATATTGTGCCCTTCCATTGCTTCAAATAATATATTAGTGTCGACCTCGAAAAGAAGATATACTAAGCAAGTGAAAAATATTATTTCAATGCACGCTCGATTATTTAGATTTAATGTGTGCTTAAAAGTAACTTTAAGTCGATATCGTGGACTGTGACCATGGCTAACGTATCATGTCTTACGTGGGTATACGTTACCTTTTAATACTAGAGGTATCATCACGGCTGTCAAAGCTGTCCTGCTTGGGTTTGTTCACAAACAGGCTGACCTCAGCGCTCTCTGCTCGCGGCAGCTGTCTACGTACACCTCGTCCTGGTGTTATGTTGTCAGAGCTGAACAAGTCAGGACTCTCACGTCTTGTCGCCTGGTCTCTGGGAGAGTTTTCTACAAAATAATAGTTATCGTCAGCATGCAGCAGCAACATAAATGTCTTTAAAATGACTGTGTTTTAATCAAGTAGGCCTACATATTGTGTCTACAACCGTTGATTTTAATTATTGTTAAATTAAATGTCCTTCTAATCAGCCCGATTGACTGATCTTTGAATCCCAATCTCCAACAGAGATCGCTTGTATTGTTGTCGTCGTTCAGAGCTTACCGCGAGAAACCCAATGCAGTGTTTGGAAGCAACTGATGAAGTTATAACCACGTTTACAAAAAGGCTAATGTTTATATATGATCAATACTGTTTATTTTAATGACGTATAAGTCCGTAATATAAGACGTTGTCCCAGAGTTTTTTTGTTGTTAGGCAAGCGCCACAGACGTTGGGCGAACAACATTGTGTCAGGGTCTCGTGATAAGGGATAAGGCGCATGCGACAAAACACATGATTTAATGCGTGATAAAGCTGAAAACAGTCAGGTGAATTTAGATTTTTCTTTTAGTGGATCACTAAAATGTAATCCTAATGCACTGTTATAAACTATAGGAAAAACAACAATGTAAATGCCCACTTATTTGAGCAACTATATTCAAACTGTTACACAGCATCCAAAGACAGGTCAAAGGTTAATATGGAGTTCTTTGAAAAGACCTGTCAGAATGTATTGATAGATCGTTTGAAACTGTACAAATATAAATGCAATGTATTATTATTCAATATGACTACATGCGCATAAGCTTCATAAAGCGATGTGGTAGATTTGATTTAATAGATTCGCCAGGAAGATTGTGCTACCTAGTGAACACGAAACATTGACCCAATGTTAGGTGAATGTTGGTCCACCGTCTACAGGTCTACCACACTGACCATGTCTCATCCTTGCTGGTTACGCTTGAGTCAACACTCCAATAAAAGCCACGTGTTGTTTATCTTTCTCAGGAAATAGACGATCCGTGTGATATGTAGTACCAGAAGCACTGTTACCCTCATAAAATCACATTCTGTCTGCATATTATATTATGTACATCAACCATATCACCGCTAAGCATGACTATCTATAGATAGTCGTTTTTAATCCGTTTTATCAGCGGGATAAATCACTGTTATTGAGAACGAAAGAACAAATTTGAGCAAGATAGATAAAAAACGTTTGAAGTTATCGTGCCTTAAAGGTAAACTTAATGACGTAGGCCTACATGTAAAATGCGATAAATCGCCCTAAATCGGCCATTTTGATTTTTTTCAATCATTATGGAACTTGTCCGAGAACTTGTTATTAGTGACATGTCGAATCAATTTGAGCAGAAAACATGAAAAACTTGGCAACTTATCGTTTACACAAGGAAATGTTAACACCGATGTCGACGCCAACGCCATTCGATGCTAACGCCAAACTTCAATTGCAATAGCTCACCTTTTTAAATAAAAAAGTAAAAGGCGGGCCAACAAATATAAGCAATTTTCACCCATTTGAGTTTAAGTTGTGGGTCGCGATAGCGAGACGCAACTTTAAAACTGTGAAAATTGAAATAAATAAACTCAGCGGGAGGGTTAAGAAGTGATGGTTGGTATGCGCACTCAAGATTTCAGATTCAAATTAATAAGTCATTATAGTTTAAGCAAAGAAGCGTGCAATACATTTATAATATTTGAAACCTTATATTCACCACAGGTCAAAGAATGTTCAAAAATAGTAATACTATGATGTGGTGTTTCTTTTCATTTATGACTGAAAATATACGATAAATTTGACTATCGATAAATAAGCTGTGTATTAACGCATTATTCGGTCTGCTCTGCTGTTTTCCGGGTGGTGGAGGTGTAACCTGGTTACCTTTTCTATGTTTGATCCAGTGACGATAGCTACGTGTATGAGTGTGCTCTGTCACAGTAAGCATCACGGATAGTATATTCTGCAAACTTGATTTCAATGTGTAGATAAAACTGGCATACTAACGCCAAGAATGCTGAGTAAATGTCCCTGATAACGTAATGATGATATTCCTCTATCTACTCTAGGAGAACGTTTCCAAGCGGACCACGCAGATGTAGAATACTTCTTCTACTACTATGGTGATAATTAAGGCACATACATATGTGCACTTTTAGATTGCCTTTCATGTGTAGTCCGCCATATCACGAGACATGAAAGCCTGGTATTATTCAGAACAAATCGACCTATACCATGTCCACTATTCCTTTGCTGTTTGTATATACCGACAAAGTTCTGCATGCCCTCGATCCTAGTACATGTGTAGGATTTCCAAGTGTTCCAGTGCTGAACACTTGTTGGGCCAACGTCTCAGGCATTAGCCCAACATTCAGCCAATTTCTTTGTACAGCCAAGTGGGAATATTTGCTTAGCTATTTAGCACGGTTCACGTCAGTCGATGGCGGAGTCTCATTTACATAATAACAGATCCGTAACTCCGATTCAGGCATGCGCATTGCGGTATTTCCGAATAGCTAGCGACAAATAATTACCATCTAATTGGTTTATCGCTTCAATATGTACTATTTATCCCGACACATACGCTTTACAAAACAACCACGAAGCGTGCCAGTGAATGTGGTCATTTAGTAGAAAGAAACCAAACATTTTAATAGCTTCCTACAAAGTATATTCAAATGTTATATATCAGACGTCCGAGAAAAGCGGCTCGACAACTCCATTCAAAATAGCTGCATGTAATTATTGAAATGTAGTAAACGGAATTTACGTTTACAGCTAATCTTTCCAAATGGGTCATAGCTCAGAGAAGCCCCACCAAAATTCTTTTAGTGAATGAATCTCGGTTAGTGGCTTGACTTACCCATTGAGCTTGTGGCGAGCTCACCCTTGTTGGGGCCGGTCGCAGAAAAGTCCCCATCAAATCCAATGTGGGATTCGAAACTCTGACCTCTCGACTTTGTGCACGCAGCTCTAACCACTCTGCTATGGCGGCCGGCTACATATTTAGTGTATATTAGGCTTACAGAAGTAATTCATATCAGAGTGAATCGCAATTCTACACCGCCTAACAGTGCCAATACAATTAGTGTGGGTGTGTAATTTAACCCTTTAAGCCCCCACGATGCATTAAAGCATCATTTTACATCCCTGAAAACATACTTAATTTTCCTAAAACTGAGGGTTTTAGACCAAAAATTTCCATGAAACTTGTTAACACTACGTGGTAATGTTCTTTAATTTTTAAACCACATCAAGTCATCTTCATCCACTACAAGTCGAGAATTGCGGCAGCAATTCGCGGCTTGTAGTGGATGATGATGACTATGGTAAATTCAGGATTGAAAGGGCTAATTAATACGTTGCGCAGTGTATTGCTGTGAGATTTATAACATTCTAATACGTTCGAAAGCACACACCTTTGTATGTATTTAACATGACAGGTTAATACAAAAACACAATCATACATTGTTTTATGTTATTAATCGTGTACTTGAGAAATGTGTTAGATCCATATCGTCGATTTCTTGCATAGATGAATTTATGATTGCAAACTTACCATAAATCAAGATTTTAGCATAGTAAAAAGAAAAATTAGATGTTTTTCATAACACTTTCAGCTCAGGGGGACGACATTATACATGTACCGGTACTGACGTCTATCGACGTCAGATTCTTCTGACGCCTAAAGTTGATCCCCACACTAAAAGAATTAACAATTTATAATGGCCGTAGACAATAACATAGGTATTCAAATGAAGCGGTAAGAGCTAAGTCATTTATGATGATTTCACATTGAAAAACCCCTTTGGTCTCCATAGTGTATACAACAAATTTTCAGCGTTGTAAGGGTTGATGACGTTTCTGTGTACTGTTAGATAAATGTTAGTTGTCTGCAAAAACGTCTTCCAGTTACTCATGTTACTTTCAGATAATTAGGTATCGATCTGAAATGCTAGCCTAACGTAAAACACTTCACTGGCGTCCTTTTTACTTTTATTTCATTTAACCTTTATCCCGCTAGCGATCCACACAACTTCAAATATTTATATTTGTTTAATTTGAGAACAAAAATTTACAAATCATGATGTTTGAACACACTTTTCGTTTCCTAATATCAGTGATTTGATCGGGTGGTAAAACGGATTAGAAACTACTATAATCGCACTTAGCGGTGTAAGGGGTTGAAGATGAACGCTTGAACATTTTTACTTAGCTTCACTACAAACAAATTGTATTCATATTAAATTAAATTTGAGGTCTAAAAATTCTTCGAAAATGTGCACCTGGGCTCTACAATAATAGTTGTTCCCATTCAGCACGATACACTGACCCAATGTTGTCTGAATGTTGGGTCTTCGTCTGCGGCGCTGGTCTAACATTAAGCCAACATTGGGTCAGTGTATCGTGTTTGCTGGGTTCTGTTGTATCAAAAATGTATTGACCCCACCTGCCCACGTGCGTCTTATAATGGTTTGCCACCTGGTGAGTAGCCACAGCTCAGTGTTACAGTAGGTG
This sequence comes from Flabesymbios commensalis, assembly GCA_964017125.1. Taxonomy (NCBI): domain Eukaryota; kingdom Metazoa; phylum Annelida; class Polychaeta; order Terebellida; family Flabelligeridae; genus Flabesymbios; species Flabesymbios commensalis. The sequence continues at coordinate 54,636,892 of OZ024905.1, forward strand.
CACATGTACATTGAGAGCTAATGCGATTCAAAAGTTATTATCAAAACCTAAATATGACAATTTAGTGATTGGGTATTTGTATCATGCACAACATGATCTATTCCAGGAATTTTTGGGTGGGGTGGGGCTGGGTGTCTGGAGCGTGTTGATCCATATGGCCTAGCATTATGCTGAAGAAGAGTACGCGAGGTCCTGATTTAAACCCACCAGGTTCGGATAATTTTAAAATATGAGACCTTCTCAGGTAAGTCTGGAGCAATATTTAACCCAATTTAACCTACACAATTTAAATAAAGACACATGCCAGTATTGCAAATGTACTGTTAATTTCTCTTTACCCTTACAGCGCTAGGACCGACTTTAGTCGTCAAAATCTGACGTCTGTATACGTCAGATTCTGACAACTAAAGTCGATCCCCGCACTGTAAAAGTAAAACTATTCATAATAGCCGTATACCCATAACATAGGTATTCAGATGAATCTGAAAGAGCTAACTCAGACACTTATTATGATTTCAAATGGAAAAAAACCCTTTGGTTTCCATGTTTTATATACAAAAAAATCAGCGCTCAAGGATAAAAATTCGCTTGTTTGAAGAGCACATAAAAAGGCAGAAAACGGCTATAGAATAGAGGTATTCACCTTTACTGGAGTGAGATCTGTGTCTGTTACGTCTGTCGTTGTCTCTGGGTGATGTAGATATAGAATGAGATGAGTTACGTCGAGGTCTTTCCTCCACAGTGCTGGCTGTACTACCACTCTCATCTGAGTCCACCTCATACACCACCTCTCCCAAAGCGTTAGTTTTCTTTATAGTATACGTGCCGCCTTTAACCCTGGATGATCTAACAACAACACAAAACAATTTTTTTAACATCGCACTTGCTTCATCGTCCATACTTTTGAGTTGTAGCAACCCACAACCGTCGTTGGCCTAACATTAAAACATTACAGGTTCGAAATCTTTTGATTTCCACAATTGGAATCAGTACTTTGAATATATCAGCTTTCTGACGAAAATTATGATAACTGTACTTGAACTATCGTTCACACTTAATGCCAGACGGTAAAGATGTCATAAAAATAGAATGTGTGTTAGATAGATCACGTAAAATAAAGTGAGAAAACGATGGAACTATTAAACTTAATAGCTGTTCTCAGTTCTCATGGTAGTGACAAATAGATATTTATACCATTTTGACATGAAAGTTGTTTTGTGTGTAGTATTTATTGATAGAAAAAGGCAAAATGTCTTCTGTAAAGGTTAGTCTTTGATAAGTGATTGGCTGGCATGAAAGATGTTAGTGTGTAGTATTTATTGATAGAAAAACACTAAACGTCTTCACTAAATGTCAGTGCTTCATAAGTGACTGGCTGACAAGAAAGTTGTTATGTGAGTAGTACTTATTGATAAAACACACTGAATGTCTTCACTAAACGTTACTATTTGACAGTTGTTTGAGAAGTAGCTGGCTACCTTTTAACATCGTGATTGGAGGCGTCACTCTTATTGCTCGTGCCGGACGCGCCAGTTCTCCGGCTGCCCTCAGATCCCATGTAGCCGCTGTCCTTGCTCTGTTTGTCCATGTCCCTGTAGTAGTTGTTATATCTGTCTGGATCGTGTTTGCTACGCCGGCCCGGACCCGGGTGTGGAAGCTGACGAGGTGCGCGGTCAGACCGCCTGGACGTCCCCTGATCACCCGACTGACCACGCTGATGTACAAACAGAAACACCCCGCGTTTATTGTACTGTCATCTAAGCATCAAAGGGTCGTACCTATGCCCAGTAAACACGAAACATTTGTATAACATTTATACAATGTTGAATCAACGTCGAAGACGTCGGGCCGACGTTGTATAAATGTCATACAAATGTTTTGTGTTTGCTGGGTGTGATGATATATTTGATGGCAAGTGTATTACTACTCACAATTTTCTCGATTTGTGGTAAAATATTAGCCAAATACAGAGGAAAAACGTATGAGTATATGATAACAGAGAACTTGACTTTAATGTATACAATGACTTCCAGCATGTAGATTGATGACAACGTCTTGTTACTACTAATTACTGCTATAAATGAGATTTTTGAATTCATTTTTAAAATCGTATAAATAAACACCGCAGCGTACCTGTCTATACTTGTCCCTGTCCTTGTGTCGGCTGCTGCCTTCGGTACTGCTGTCTTTTTTCTGACTCCGGTTAGTATCCCCGCCGCTTGTCTCCCAGCTGGCATCACGACTGCGTCCTGACGAGCCGCTCACACGACTAGACCTGCCCTCTGTACTGCGGCGATCGCTGTCACTACGTCTGGGAGCTGGGGAATGACACGCATATTATAACAGGGCTAACCCTTAAAGCGCTGAAATACTTTCGTACAAACCATGAAGACCAGTTTTTTTTTAAATACTACTTTTTGCCCAATGTAGAATTGTTCATGCACGATCTCTCTTTTAAATACAATAACAACTACTTCACTAGCGCCTCCTCTCCCTAACAGTAAATGTTAGCGTATCTCTTAGCCCGTTAAGCCCTATGTACGACTATAATCGCTTTTAATTCGTTTCATTAACAATAAGATAAATCAGCGAAAAAGGGGTTAATATGCACGGACTCATCAATACAATATATCACTTTGTTAATGTCCAAATTTACCCGAAATTATAGAAACGTACCACCGGCATTATAATTATCTATGAATCGCATCCACATGTACCAGTAACAAATTTATCATTCAGTAAATAACGTCAGTTAATCAGCATTCGATGGGGATGAAAATATTGGATTTTGATATTATTATATAGCGGCATTAAACAACACCTCCCGACGTGCTGGTCTTCTTTAAAGCATATCATATGGGCCGCTGTGTAACCTCTTACGACAAAACAAAAACGTTTCTCGCCATCGTATTTACTTCCATTGTTTTTAGCTGCAGCAATCCAGGAGAAAAGCGGTGTTGGTCTAATTTTAACTACCAGGCTCCCCAACAAACACGATATCTTGACTCGGTGTTGTTTTATTGTTGGACCACCGTCTACGACGCTGGTCCAACATTAAAACAACACTGGCGCAACGAGCCGTCTTTGCAGTGTAGACGTATTGTGATTGTCTGGACGTGTGTTTGATATCCAGCAAAGACGGGGCATTCACTCAATGTTGTTTCAGTGTTGGGCCAGAGTTGAAGACGGTGGGCCAGCATTGAAACAGCATTGGGTGAATGTCCCGTGTTTGTTCGAATAGCCGCAGTGAGATTACTTTAAATAGATAATACCAGAAACTTACTTCTGTCATTACTGGTGGCATAATCTGTCTCATCAAACACAGAACCTTCAGCGTAATCCACCACATCCTGCAAATCATAATCATGATAATAGCAGCATAATAATAATATACGTGTATATTATAATTTACAACAGACAAAATCACGAGCTTTCAAAGGCAATTAACAGAATCACGTGACAGTTAACTCGCCTAACTTGACTAACAAACACTAACCAGTGTCTGAATGTTGGGGCAGCGTCCACCCAGCAGACACAATACGTTGCATCAATGTTGGTTCAAAGTTGGCCCGCGTCGTAGACGGTGGACCAACGTTAACCCAACATTGGGTTATGGGACTGGGTATGAATGGTCAATCGAGCAAGTTGTCGCTTCACACGGACGCAAGTTAAAATGTTACTCTATATGTTGAGCTTTTCAGGGAATTGATCATATGCAATAAGCATGACAAGTTATCACTTGTCTTTCTATATTAAATCTTGTATGAAGTAATAATAAGGATATCCCACTTTTTTAAATCTATCTTGGCGGGTTACAAAGTGTACAGATTATATAGGAATGATAAAGGTCTTTCGTTTACACACCTTAGGTCGACGTTTCCTCCTGGATGATGGTTGCCGCGGTGTTGTCACGGTAGATGATGTGCCTGATCTAGGCTCATCCTGCAGGGCGTCAGGTGAACGGAAGTGATCAGCGACAGCATTATATCTAAACACATAAAAAAATGTAATTATCTCATAACAATTACACATAACCATGTATGATTTAAATTACATAAATGATGCCGAATTAAAAGTAAATAACTGTGAAAAAATAAATCGTCACCCGACTATTACACTATTCTATCTGCTATGCACATAAAATAGTGTGATAACCAGGTGACGAAATGTAGTGCAACTTGCAAGATAAATTATTTAAAAGTGACTTGTAATTTTTTCGTTATATTTTTACAGTTCAGTTCAAGGATTGGTACACAATTGATGTATATTGTTCAACATACATTATGTAGCAGAGCTATCACAGGAATTATTTTTACTCACTGATTTTCAAGTTCTGGAGGCAGTGCTGGTTTTCTATGGTCTGGGGATTGTTCATATATATCACGTAGGGTCTGTTAACATCAACACAAATTATACAGTTATATACATCGCATCAAGTTATTACGGATTGAGATTAATCTAAACCCTTTCAAGCCTGAGTTTACCATTGTCAGCTTCATCCACCACAAGCCGCGAATTGCTCTCGCAATTCTCGACTTGTAGTGGATGAAGGTGATTTGAAGTGGGTGAACAATTAAAGAAAATTATCATGTATTGGCAAACCAATTTCAGGGAGATTTTCATTCTAAAACCCCTAGTTGTTGGAAGATTAAGTCTGTTTTGAGGGATTTAAAATGATGCTTTAATGCATCGTGAGGGCTTAAAGGGTTAAAGACACATTACATATTGAGGTTTTGCTGAGATATATCTACATGTATCATCGACTGATAAGAACAAAGAAGGATAATAACTTACAAAACGAGAAAATAATTTATGAAATCAATTTCTCACCCCTAGTAAACCTTCTATTTCGTTATCCCGATCAGGAGTTCTCTTTAGTTGTTTAAGCTGTCTGTATCGATCCATCAAGGAGTTATATTCCTTACTGAGTTGATGTAGCTTGGTATCTATATCACCAGGACCGCCGGCAATGCTGCCCACGCTAGGTGGACGGTTTGGTGCCAGAGGAGCCGCAGGATCCTTCTTCTTCTCGTTTTCAGCAGCAGCATTAGACATTGCCATACCAGCCAGATTCATACTGTGACTTGCTTTCATAGGACCAGAGAAAGGTTGTCTAATGTTTTTTACTTTAGTGTTCTCTCCCACGTGTTGTTCTAGCTCATCTAGCTTCATATTCAGCTTATAGACTTCTCCTTCTATAATCTTACCCTCGTCAAACTCAGACTCTCCGCCATCGCGGCCTTGACGGCGCAGAAACGCGTGTTCTTCTCTGGCATTGTGAAAGGCAGACTGTAGTTTCTCATACTCTGACTTCACCTGCGTCAGCACGCCTTCCTGATCTTCTGCTGACAACTGGTTCTCTTGTAGCAGTATATGCAATGCGGTAGCCTACAATAAATAATATTATGCATTGGTATAATCTACATGATCTACGCTCCACAACAATATACAATGCTGTAGCCTCCACTAAAAACAGTGTGAAACAATAATGTGCATATTTCATGCACTGTTGACTCCCATATACTAGTTAACTGTTTGAAATTAATGATATACACTGTATTGCTTACACAAAAATATTAAAAACATGACAATGAACATTTATAAAGAATATTTAGGGCAGTGGCACATTTAATCGACAGTATAGCCTAAAATAGTGTATTTCATGCATAAAATTGCATGTGATCATGTAGACTACACATGCAGTATATAATTTTGTAGCCTACATGCATACACAAACTCAGACAGTATGTGATATTGTGGCATAGACAAAATCAATATTATTTAAATGTTCTAGAATAGAAGTGTGTCTCATGAAATCCTTTTCTGTAGCAGTATAATCAGAAACAGTAATGTGAGCCTTTGCATATATATACATGTAGATAGTACAATCTAGAAATGTTATTGTTAGGTAGAATGGTTTATTATTCAATTGATCACCTGTTCTTGCACGTTTTTAGATTGTGCAATGAGAGATAGCTTTCTACCGTCTGCAGCCACAAAGTTGAAGTCGTCAGCCGTGTCTAAGGCGCCACCACCTGGCATGCTCGCCCATCCACTCACTATACTCGATCTAGAAGGTGGACGACTCCCTGCGAATACATTGAAAAGTTTTTGAAATATAGTCCTGAACAAGCTTTTCTAAATACAGATTTTTGCTTCTAGTATGCCAGCAAATACAAGACATTCACCCGATGCTGTTTCAATGTTGACCCACCGTCTTCGACGCTGGGCCAACATTGAAAATGCCCCGTGTTTGCTGGGATGTTACTATAGTATGATAATTATGACGTTATAGATGTGATCGCATCATAAGGGTGATATGTAAAAGCACAGTTGACTTACCATGTAGACTGGTAGCCATCCTGGCTACACTGCTTGCCTTGCCCAGGGTGAATGTCTGTGCTAGTTGAGCAGGCGGAAGTGTACCAGAAAGTGCCGGGGCCGGGGCAGGGGAGTCTCCATACAGTGTGACATGAGCTCCAAGACGCAGCTCATCTATGGTATTCTCAGCTTCAGCGTGCTTCTTCAACAGATCGTTATACTCACGCTGTAAGGTGTCCAGTGTCTCTTGGTTCATCTTTTTCTCCTGCATCTCGGACAGGTACCTGACTTTGAGGTCAGATTTGGTGGGATCTGAGCAGACACTGGCGTTTTCACTCTCTCCATCTATAGAACCCACAGACGTCTTCACATCTGGCATGCTGTGTGTAGCTTTCACAGGCTCAGACCTGGTGGGCTTTAAAGGGGTTTTCTTGGTGTATCTTATTCTAAAATCATGAGGAGTAGCCGGTCTCACATCACTGCCTCTGGGAAGGAGGTTTTGAGAGAGTGGACTGATTACTTTATTATGATGTCTGCTGTGGCCAGGTCGTGGAGAAGGCTGGCTGGGGTCTGTATCACTCAGTCTATTATCACCCAATAACTCAACGTCATCATTGTCCATCTCTCCTATCAGTAGAGATGCCGCCTTCTCTAGTTCCCCGTCATCTGATAGACTAGCCTTACTGGCTGGGCTAGCCTGTCTCACACGTGGACTTCTGTTACTAGAGCTAGGCCTATCAGACAGGGGAGATTCTCTGTAGGAGAGTGGAGCAGGACTGTGACATGGGGTGAGAGGTAGAGCTCTTCTAGAACCTGTACCTGTCAGATTCCTGGGACTTATAGATTTAGTAGATTTCTGTGTGTCTATCAGGTTATTAGCTCTGCTGAGAGGACGAGATCTGGTGGGGGAGGTACTGCCAGGCCGGGACATAGACGGCGATCTGCTGCGTAATAGCGGGATTCTAGTACTTCTAGGTGTGTTCTGACGGGAATTGTCAACAGTTCCTACAATATACCATAACATTATTATTTATTAATTACAAAATGTTAAATAACAAACACACAATATAAAAGTATTAATTATTCGTTTTAAATGCGGTCCGGTGGGTCACCGTCAGCCAAGGAATTCACTTTTCCACATTAATTATACCGAGAGCAAAACAGTTGAGTATATTATTTTCTAATTTTTTGGAGTTTTGATGCTATGCAAGCAAGTGTCAACAGTCACATTGCTACCTGGTTGAAACCTGACAGAAATATGATTATATATTTAAAAAATTAACAGCATTATAGCTCTATTTACTATGCAGTTTATTTGAAATTAAGATAATGAATATTGCAGGTAATTGTTCACATGTATCAGTCCTCATCAAAATATACATGTATCAACGTTATTTTAATGCTGCTTTGATAAACATGATATTTAAACAGATTAAATGTGTGCTGCCCGCAAGCACGTTCCCAAGACTTGGCTCTATCTTTGAACAAAGTGTGAGAAGTAGTTCCAACATCGAGCCAAGGCTGAGCCAGCCAACGACGACATTAATCTTACTGCTTTGCGCGACATCTATGCTGCTGAAGGGCATGGAATCAGGAAATGGCGGTTCCTGTGCTGTGATCAGACTTTGTGACTCCTCAAATCCGATTCTCTCTATGTAGTTGTCTCCACCGCCATCTGAAATAGAACGAATCGATGCCATTATAATTACTAATTTAAAAAAATGTTTTCTTGAATTAGACTAAAGCCTTTGCTCGGCGCGACGTCCAGCTTTACATGCAATGTATCTCTCTAATTTCTAAAATTATTAAAGATTAATATCAATTTTATAAATTAAACGACAATAAATTACGATTTTTAGTTTCAAAATATATATTTTTTATCTTCATAGACTATTTTCGTAAATATAATAAAATATCGTTCCTTACCGAGATTTTCTTCAGAGAGCTGACCTGGTGCACGGGGTATTAGCATGAATTCATCTATGGATTCTATACTTTCATCTTGTGGTTGTCTCGTCATGTTAGCAGTCCCCAGTAAAACAGATTCATCAGCCGTCTGATCAAAATCATCTCGTCGTCTTCCCATGATACCGTTTTCCTGCTCTTCGAAATCGTCCTGTTCAGCCAGCCCTTTGAGGTACTGACCGATTAGATCAACATTGTCTGAGCCATCACTGGTGACAGCTGCCTCATACTCTTCAAACTCAAGTAGTGAGTTCTGGGGGAACTGCACGTCATTGATGTCTTCCTGTGTGAACAGGGATTCACCAACAACAGGCGGTCTAGATACAGGTCTGTGCTTCTTACCACGACTGTCTCTCTCTGGTACAGTCTGCAAGTCAGAACTCACCAAGTCACGCCGCTCTTCATCAGCACCTTCACTATGCTGTGTGTCCTTATAGGAGCCCAGAAGATAGGCCAGAGAGTCTGAGTTATACATGGACACATCAGCCGGGGTCCTCTCTGGCTCCTGTCTGCGATGACGGTGTTTTCTACGTTGTCTGCGTCTATTATCCTCTGTGTCGCTGGGCTCGGCACTGGTGGTCAGGTCGCTGATGTACTGCCCCCTCTTCATACTCCTGGTTATGTCCTCGTCCGTGTACTCACCCATGTCAGAGTCATTGAGGGTCTGCCTGGAGTGAGAGCTGGGTATATAGCTGTCATCATTCAGCTCTGGTAGATCTAACTCCTCCCCAGTGATCACGGAATGGTCGTCAAACGAGTACTCCACCTGTCCCAGATCGGACGCCTCGTACTCGCTGATGTTCAGGCTTTTGTCTTCCGTGTGGATCGAGTCATAGTCGAGCTCAGGGGGCAGATTGGCGACGCGTGTAAAATCCGCCTCCGGCTCGGCCAGTCTGTTCAGGGTGGACGTGGACGAGCGCGGATCGTTGATCCCGATACCTGAGTCCGTGTGGAAGGTGCGGTAACTGTGGTGACTGTACCGGTCGTTCTCATCACGCCAGATCCCGTCGTCGTCAACCAGGATACCTGAAAATACACATCAGAATCAGCCACGATCCCCAGTCTGCTCAATGTGAAAATATTAACCTTTGTCCTGCTAAAACCGTATATAAGGTATACATAGCTCCAGCTAGGTTTTCATCCCTTATCCCGCTAAGTTGATCTATTTAAATTTTTACCCATTTGAAGTTGTGTTTCGCCACCGCGACACACAACTTCAAATGGGTGAAAATAACTCATGTTTGTTTAAAGGGACTGGCCAGGGCTAAAATCATCAAAAAATCGGTTATTTTATTTCGGGTTCTTAATATGACCATATGATGTAAACATGTACATAGGCTAGAACTGCAAATTTTCATAATTTTTGTGCTGCGCTTTCATCAGTTAGACTAGATATAGAGACGAAATTCACGCATTTCCTATTTTTGACATGGTTGTCACTAATTAGAAATCAGGAATTTCGTCTCTATATTTAGCCTAACTGGTGAATGCGCAGCACAAAAATTATAAAAATTTGCAGTTCTAGTCTATGTACATGTTTACATCATATGGTCATATTAAGAACCCGAAATAAAATCACCGATTTTTGGATGATTTTAGCGTGGGCCAGTCCCTTTAATTTGAGACAAAACATTTGCAAATATTAATTATATGATAAACAAGTTTGAGTAATTCCCCCCCCCCCCCCACTTGAAGTTGTGGGTCGTGGAAGCGAGACACAACTCCAAGTGAGTGAAAATTGAAAAAAAAAGATAATTTAACGAGTGGTTAGCCCTTATCCCTCTAAGTTAATTTATTTTAATTTTCACCCATTTGAAGTTATGTCTCGCTACCGCGATCCACAACTTCAAGTGTGTGAAAATTAATGATATTTCTTGCATTTGAGACCAAACATTTGCAAATGTTGATGTTTAAACGCTCATTTCGTTCCCAGTAATGGCATATATAGTGCTCACTAAACATGTTCGTCTGCTAAACATACTAAAGGTATATAGCAAAGTGCTACATGGAAAATCTACTTATCCCTACTACATGATCTTTCTATTCCTGTCTAGTAGCCAGAATACATTTCAAATAAAGACTACAGTGGTTGTCGATCACTACATTATACGCACTGACTGCATTGTCTGATAATAAATATAAAATGATCAAGCGACCCACACAGCGGAATATATGATAGTGTGCCGAGTACATGGAGTAGCACGACTCACACAAGGAGGCGTGAAGGGGCTGCCAATTTTTATATTAACTCCCCAGCAGAGATGAGCTGTTGGCGAAATGTTAGTGTAATGCCGTGCCAGCGTCGCACACGATGGCTCAAAATCAAACTAACATCGGGTCAACGTTTCGCGTCAACTCCACTAATTAAAACCTGTAGTTGAAATCATAAAATACAATAACCCATGTTTACATTTCTTTTAAAAACAGTAGAACTATGGTATTAATAATATAAGAAGCCCAGCTTAAGTCGACCGGGTGAATGTGGACTAGGTCAATGCACAATTTTTTTAATTGATCAGTATACAAGACATAATTTGTGATCATGAACTGCCTCGGTCCATGTATGGTTACGATCTCTCTGTAGTTATTGATTGTGTCAACGAGATTAACGCTCTAACACGAACCTAATATTGACGGAATTTTCTAATTGAATACCGATCCACAACAATGATTCCCTGATTTGCGGATCCCTATCTACACTATACGGCATACGGTGTCACTATTATAATGAAATATGCTAACCCTTACATGCTTGAGACGCTGTGAATAAAATAATTTAAAATTTCATCCATTTGAAGTTGTGTCTCGCTACAGCCACCCACAACTTTAAGTTGAAAATAAATCATACTTCTTTCATTTAACATGTTTAGGACCAAACATTTGCTAGTATTGATGATGTTGATGTGTGAACACTCATTTCATTCCCAATAACAGGGATTTAATATGATAACAAAACATATTAAAAACACTCATTTAATTCCCAATAACCATGATAACAGTGATATCTAATAATAAAAAAATAATAAAAACGACTTAGTCGTACTTAGTGGTGTAAGGGTAGATAAACTAAACTAAACATATGGCATTGTATTTTAAATCGAAGAGTACGCGTAAATCTGCGTTACAACGGTTATAGTACGCCAGTGGTCAACGTATAGATTTACCCACTGGTCACACAATTTTGATGCGACGTTGTCTCAACGTCATTGACGTTGATTCAACGTCGCAACAACGCCGTGTATGCAGTGAGAGGCTGTGTACCTCACGCGGCGCTGACCCGTACAGCGCGGGAAGCTGGCACAACGCCAGAACAATACCGGGCCAACGTCTGCTACGGTGGCCCGGTATTGGTCTGGCGTTGTGCCAGCGTCTCTGTTTGCAGGATTTTCACCTGTCGATCATGACAATATGGGGTTTAGCAGAACCTCTCGTAGTTTAACCGACACAGACTTCTCATTGTGGTCACAAACAATTCATCGACCTAAGTACCAATCAACCACCATGGGGCATGACTCAAACTGTAACATTTTCAACGTTAAAGGGACTGGCCCAGGCTAAAATAATAAATAAATCGGTAATTTTATTTCAGCTTCTTAATATGACCATATGATGTAAACATGTCTATAAACTAGAACTGCAAAAGTGTTTAAGTTTTTCTGCTGCGAATTCATCAGTAAGGCTAGATATAGAAACAAAATTCCTGATTTTTATTTATTGACAACAATGTCAAAAATAAGGAATACGGGAATTTCGTCTCTATATCTAGCCTAACTGGTGAATGCGCAGCAGAAAAATTAAAAACTTTTGCAGTTCCAGTCTATGGACATGTTTACATCATATGGTCATATTATTAAGCTAAAATAAAATCACCGATTTGTTGATGATTTTAGCCTGGGCCAGTCCCTTAAATGTACGACGTCCAACTGCGATATCGAAAGATTAAAATCCGTTCACACATATATAGCAAATCAATACTGAAACGTTTAAGATTCATTGATATAAAACTTTTATAGCACTTGTCTACTTTTTCCGAGAAGAGAGCTACGGGAAACTGGTGTAAAAGTCATGATTTCCTGTAGATATAATTATCATGTAGTACTTAGTAAATGTTCAAAGTCCGCATAAAATCACTTAGTTCAAATCAGACGTAAGCTAAAATTGGGTTGATGGTGGGCCAGCGTCGCATACGCATGATCAAGCTGCATTATCAAACTTAAATTTGTATGCACTTGAAGTTGTTTCGCGCTACCGCGACCCACAGCTTCAAGTGGGTGAAAGTTACCCTCATTTGAGACCAAACATTTGCAAATCTTGATGTTTAAAGAAGTGTTATAACTGTGATTTAACCTGCTAATAAAACAAATTAAATAGTTCTGCCTGGCGCTAACCCTTTCAGGCCTGAATTTACCGTTGTCATCTTCATCCACTACAAACCGCGAATTGTTGTCGCAATTCTCGACTTGTAGTGAATGAAGATGCTTTGATGTGGTTTAAAAATTGAAGAAAATTGCCATGTATTGGTAAACCAGTTATATGGAAATTATCATTATAAAACCCTTGGTTGTTGGAAAATGAAGTCTGTTTTCAGGGATGTGAAATGATGTTTTAATGCATCGTGAGGACTTAAAGGGTTAAGGGTTAACGCATGTTCCATGACTATGAAGTGGTGCGGGATAGCCAGCTAGAACTGACGCTCTGCGTAAGGGTTTAGAATCGCTTGTGAGCCAATGTTGGCCAGCGATGTTGTACTTCTTTAACCCTTTAACCGCCAAATTATTCAATTTGAATTTTCACCCACTTGAAATTGTGTCTCGCTGACGCGATCCACATCTTCAAGTGAGTGAAAATTATTCAGATTTGACAAAATGGAGGTCAACTCTTTTCAAATCATGCTGATTGATGTCACATTTTATCTTTAACATGCTTAAAAGGTGGTACCTAATGTGCTAATAGAAAAAGAAAAACCCGAATATATAAATTATTCAGATTTGACAAAATGGAGGTCAACTTTTTTGCAGTATTGCTGATTGATGTCATATTTTATCTTTAACATGTTTAAAAGGTGGTACTTAATGTGCGAATAAAAAATGAAAACTCGAATATATGCGACACCGGCGGTTAAAGGGTTAACCCGCTTAGCACGATAATAGTCGTCTTAGTCCGTTTTATTACCCAATTAAACCATTGTTTTCATGGTTATTGGGAGCGAGATGAGTACCTAAACATCAACATTTGCAAATGTTTTGTCTCAAATTAAACAAATATCCGCAATTTTTAGACACTTAAGGTTGTGGATCGCGGCAGCGAGACACAATTTCAGGTGGGTGAAAATTTAAATGTTAATTGTAGCGCATTTAGGGTCAATTTCAAACACTCTGGATCATGATACCATTATTTTTAAATTCAAATATTGCAATGTCATTTACGTGTACACTAGTCTGTATTGTGGGATTCATGTTGGAATTTTTGTTGCAAAGTTATATTTTGTTAAAATATTGTCAAATAAAAATAAATTAATGAACCACATAAGCATATGAGAACATGACGTGGCTGGAATAATACCATCATACACATTTGTAATTTAAAAAAAAACATGATGAAGTTGTGGGTAGCGGATAGAATCTACATGTATTGTTTCAAAGACTGATGAGACTTGTACTACATCCCAATCTGAGGAGTAGGGTGAGCATTGTACCCCGGGTATTTATAATGACATATTGATCATGTTGATGCTGACGTGTTCTTACCTTGGTCGCCGCTGCCGTGACTGGCACTCCCCTTATCTCTGTAGATCCCATGCTCGTCAATGTCATAATCTTCCTCGAAGTCCGTCATCTTTAAGGAGTCCTATCCTAGACACCTTCACTGGGCAGCGCACTGGTCAACCAGGATACCAATGCCTTCATGTTGCTTTAATGCCAACCTCGCAACTGTGAAGTAAAATAAAATGTCATACATTATTGATTGGCTGTGAAACATAAATATAATAATTGCTTCAAAACACCCAAGAATACTTCAATTTAAAAGACGTCGAATAGTCTTTTCACAGGCAAGGATAAGATACAAACAGTGATTTACATTGAGTCGTCATTCGATACTCGGGTTTTATTATCGCTTCTAAATGCGCATGTCTATGACCATGATGACAGCTATTATATCAAGCACTTTTATTGCGGCTTATAAATAAGCGATCAAGCAATTAACTGTTCTAAGTGACCAGGTATTGGTAGTTTATATACATGAACATAACTTTGGTAACACTGGGATACGTATTGTGGACACAGTATACGCCGACAGTCATGGTACCATTTGCTTGTGTTCATGTAATCGCGGTGATTCAACATCGGATTATAATCATGATAATAGCATGGATGGAAGAAGGCTTTGAGTTTCCAAACTCAAATCTTTGAGAGGCTTCCACGAAAATCTCTACTTTACACACCTCACCTGCTAACAAAGCCAAAAAAGGCATCACATTTCGATTAGTCCAGGAGCAGGGGACATCAAAAAAAATTTGTTCAACCGACAGAGTATATCAAATCTGAATTGACAGAAGGGTAGAATAGCTATGCAGAAACAACGCCAGGTACATGTAGTATACATACAATCAAATTGTGGCATCAGTTTTTTTTATTTCGACTGCTTATATGGGGGTACCCCCAAACTTGTCTGAAATTAGGGGTTAGGGATGTTGCAAAGTTTAAAAAATCCAAACATCTGGTGGGTCCAGGGCCATTTTGGATAGAAAATTGGAAAACCAAAAAAAAAAATTAAAATCTTTAAAATCAAATTGTGGCATCAGTTTTTTTTATTTTGACTGCTTATATGGGGGTATCCCCAAACTTGTCTGAAATTAGGGGTTAGGGATGTTGCAAAGTTAAAAAAACCCAAACATCTGGTGGGTCCAGGGCTATTTTGGATAGAAAATCGGAAAACCCCCCCAAAAAATTAAAATCTTTGATTATTTATTCTTGGGTAAGTGAAAAAAAAATTGGGAGGGGGATGGGTGGGTCGGGTGAGCTCTATACAATTTTTTTGGATGTCTGTAATTTTTTTAACTTTGCAAGGCCCCTCAGTGCATCTTCATCTATAAAGTTGTCTGCTACCGGGCAGACTCCTTGATATCACGCATACATGTATGTGCTCCCTTCTTCCTGGCCAACTCAGACAACACAGACAAGATGACCTGATTGTGACCTTTCACACTGCAGTCAGTAAACAGGTAACGTCATAATGAATATTCGTGTTGCTCGCACCCCTGCTGTTCCTACAGCGAAAACGCACACCTGGTGTCAAGGTCAGACCAGTGGTCTGTCTGACTGTCAGACCTGATGCGGAAAGATGGAGTTAGTGTTACGTAAACGTCTATCGTTGTTATTCTGTTTCAATAATCGACACATGTGATGTACCATATAAAAGTTAACGAAATGTCCTAATGTTCCAATGATATATTGCACACTGCAGTAATGCAAATAGTCGTCTCTCTACATATAATACGCTCAAACACAATTTTTATTATAAAATATTCAAAATGAACAACAAAACAAATAAGTCAGCATGGTCAAGGAAAACAACATTATAAAACATAATTATTCGACATATCGATTTCTGGCCTCTGTTTTCTGAACCTATATGTATGCTTAAAAAAAGAGTGTTATTTGTAATTATAAATATCACATAATTTTATTTAATGGAAGAACAATGCAGCCTTTATGAAAATGTGTGTGTTTAGTCAGGGCTGAAATCTAAAATATTGAGCATTGGTCGGCATTTTAGTGCATATTTTTTTATCTACTTGTTTTTACATAATTTGGATGTGCTGAATTCGAATTTGGTGACCGTCACCTTCAAATTGGCAAAACATAAAATGGCCGCTAAATGTTAATAAAACCCCGTATTTTCTATGGTTTATCGCACATGAAAGCACAATTTATGATTTCTGAAAGATTTTTATTCGAGAAATATAATTATATATATGGAGTGTCTTTAGAAAGAAATGACTTTTATTTGACTTTCAAATTCAATAATCCAAATTCAGAAATTGTGAATTTTTTTGTCGAAAAATAGTAGAAGATATGTGGTTTTGGCGGCCATTTTTGGTTTTGCAAATTTGAAGGTGAAGGACACTAAAATATAAAACGTTATCCGAATAGAGCCCCTACAAAAACTAGCTCCTGGACTAGATCGGGATAGAATATATGCCAATATACACGAAACATTAATTCATTGTTAATTTAAAGTTGGGCCAGCTTTTTGTAACTATTTTTTCAGGGCCGTAACCTGTGGGGGGGGGGGGGAGGCAAACATTGTTGGAATTTTGAGAGCGAACTTGTATATTATATTCACACACGTATGTACAACATTGTTGGTAGAAAATGGTAATCAATCATTCATAAAAAGTGTCACTTGAGATAAGACAAGTGGTCATCACTCACACAAGTGTTTGTAGTTAGTGTCAACGGTCAACCTGGAGAGCACATATGAAGCATAAACATGTATAATTTGACAAGTATAGCAAATAACATACTTGGGAATGAGTATACATGTGACGGGGCGACTTGTGTGGGTATGTCTAAGATATGGCATTGCCTTGGCTGTTTGTACATGTTTTTAAAATTAATTAGTGAAGTGGGTACCAGATCCTCCT
This sequence comes from Flabesymbios commensalis, assembly GCA_964017125.1. NCBI lineage: Eukaryota > Metazoa > Annelida > Polychaeta > Terebellida > Flabelligeridae > Flabesymbios > Flabesymbios commensalis. The sequence continues at coordinate 54,653,825 of OZ024905.1, forward strand.
GGTGAGATTTTGCGTTCCTTTGATACTGACAGCAATCGCTGTGCAGCGACCCAATGTAATCCTTGTGCGGCGTGACAGGGCACTTCATTATTATCGATGGCAAATTACCGTGATTAACCCTTACCATGCTTACTAGGGACATCAAACGTTTCCCAAATTCAACCGCAAAAGTCTGTCAAATTTGAGGTATTTCCTTTTGTAAAAAATAATTTTCGGTTTTGCAAAAAGGAGATGGAGAAAGACGGAGGTACAGGTTTGTGTAAAATTCATTGTAGATTTCAAAAAATCACTTTATTTTCGTGTGAAGTGGATCGCAAAGGAGCACAAATAGGCTAAACACAGCTACCTCCTGTCTGAAAAAAATGACTTCACAATCACACTTTACTTCATAACTTAAAAAAAAATAGATATTGAAAAAAAAATTCTGATTAATTATCTGCAATTTTTTTCCAAATTTCCATAAAATTTAAAAAAAAAATTCAACAGATGAAAAAAAAGTCTGACCTCACTAGGCTACCCTTACAACGCTGAAATATGTTTGTGGACAATATGGAGACCAAAGGGTCATAAATGACTTAGTTGGCTCTTTCTTCTTCATTTGAATACCTATATCATGGGTCTACGGCCATTACAGATTATTACTCTCTCAGTGCGGGGATCGATTTTAGACATCAGATTTCGACGTCTAAATTCGCCCCCCCCCCCCCACTGAAAGGGCTAACATTCACGAAGAAGCGTTGAGAAAAGCTTCCTCGGTTGATACAAGTACAGACTATAAAACATTATATATCTTATAATGTGGATGTAATATAACTTAATTAAAATGCTAGTGCCTATATTTGATAAAATCTGTTTTATGCAATGTGACAGGCATTAAAATTTAAGCGTTCAGCCGATGTTTGGAAGACGTTTTATGCCATCATCACTCAGGGCTGGAAGGAGTCATTAAGGAAACTAATCCTTGTAAGGCGACAAGACTGCCAAAATACAGGATTAGTTGAACAATATAGCCTATGATGAATGTAATACTTAGAGCTCCACCAGGCTATGCACTGTACAAGAGTAAAATATTCTATGTGGTACTATTTTAGAATATTACCAATACGATGATAACACCCTTATCTTCATTAGTTTATAATAATATTACTAATTACTAAACTGTTTAAAAATGATGTCTTAGTTTTTTATTCAAGGAAACAGTTTTGGATTAATTTATTAAAATACCAGGCTTATTATCATATTCGGAATCACATATCATCATACTAATCCTACAAGTGAATTACATGCCATACTGGCATGTGTCATGTAATCTATGACGACACATACCTGTCATAATAAGTAATATGACTAACTTAATTATGCATTCCTAAACTTACTGCATGTAATCAAAGTGAGAAATAATCTGTGTTAACTCGTACAACGCTGAAATATTTTTGAATTTATGGAGACCACAGGATTTGTTCACTTTGAAAGTGTCATAAATGTCTTAGTTAGCGCTTTCCGTTTTATTTGCATACCGGTATCTACTGTACATGTATGTTATGGGTCTCAGCCGGCCATTATAACTTAATGACGTTAAATTATGACGTCTTAGAAAGACCCTCCCCGTGTTGAAAGGGTAATTTCGTTTGTTTTTTAACACGTTATAACTAATGTAGAGAATTAGTGACAAAACCACAAACTAGTAATAATTACTACCACAGAACTGTGCAAAATGACCGTGCCTTATTTATTTTGCTACACAATGACAAAATGATACAAAATATTTTTGTGTAGGATATCTTGGTGTAGCAGTTTTTGTCATGAACAATGGTACCTTGGCACATGCACGGCTACAAAACTGCCACCCATATTTTCATGCATATTATTCTCTTAGATTCAAGTCTTACCAGAGGCCTGCGGTATCCATTCTAATAATATCCACTCCTTCAACAAAAGTAGAAATCCGTGTTTGAAGAACATAACATAGAAGATCACTAATGACCAATTCTGCTCACGTTCACCTGGGACCCCTTTGCTCCTGACGTGTGCAGCCTGTCTCTAGAAAGTGAATTATCGTAGACGTTATCTTATCAGTGCTTATTGTGCTTGAATTCCTCCGCTTTTAGAGAAACAGTAAACTGGTAAATGTATGTTTATCTGTGACATATTCAGCATGTAGACATTTTTGGAGGAGAAGTGGAGTGTGACAGGGATCCTTGATACTGTACTCAGGTGTGTGTGTACAAGTCCACATGTCCACGGTGGATCTGTTGATCAAGGCTGGCGCAATGCTGTACCAACATCGACAGTAATGCACCAGCGTCCAGCCAGCATTGGGGTAATATTTGCTGTTTGCTAGGATCACCTGAATAAATGCTCAGCAAGGATCCGATCCACTTCAAACGTAACCCCTTGTTTACTATGATCCAGTTCATACGATAAAACATACTTCATATTACAGACCTAACACAACAAATCGGTGTAAAATAGAATTAGATAATATGTACGGTAAACTATCTAATGTTGCATTCCAAATCAAGTGATTTTACCGTAGACCAACTGATGTACATTTTAAAATTGATTTGGAACCCATCCAGCAGCACTTGAACTAGATCCGGGTGGTATCAGCCAGATCCGATATCAGAGCGGCGAGTAGTCACAATACCACACCTACCTTGTCAAACTTAGCTCGGCCAGCACCAGACGAAAGGCGCCGCGCAAGCACAGCGTTAACGAACTTGATATCTACGTCAAAAAAATCCACAGCTATATGATTCAATAACGCACTGTCATTGTATGGCTTTGTACAACTGTATGCACATTTTGTGTACGAATCGCAGACTGAGCCCCCAGTGTGTTATCAATATTAGATACTGACAGATCAACAACACGAGCTTAGTGATCTAGACAATGACAAGTGTGACCTTTGTCGACCCACGGCAAGTGCCATACCTGTACAATTAGTCATATCCAAGTTATTCGAAAAAAACGCACAATATCTATCCACCCGATATCCTATTTCAAATAAATATTATCAGAAATGAATAACATAATGTGCTCTGAATTTATGATATTATGCATATTTACCCCGTGGCGGTAAATGTCAGAGTAGGTCACCAAGAGTTGATCATTATCCAGTATTAACTGACAATACAATGTATAGTGTGGAGGGATGACGGAGTGTAGTGCGTTCACAGACACTCATCACACGTTGAGCCGGTGCTGGTTTAATGCCGGGCCACCGTCTGAGACGGTGGCCCGGCATTAAACTAGCACCGGCTCAGCGTCTGGTGTGTGTGTCGGGCTATCCTAATGCACGCTACGGGATCAGGACGTGTCTGAACAAACAGATCCCCATAGAGTATTATGAGTGTGTGTACAGGCTTAACCTGTAACGTGCTTAAACTGTTAACTACCTCGTCCACTGACAGCGCTTTAACACTTCCAACGCGCAGTCGGGTTATGCTCAGTAAACACAAGACATTTGTATAACATTTGTACAATGTTGGACCAACGGTGAAGACGCTGGGCCGACGTTGTACAAATGTTAGATAAATGTTTTGTGTTTCATGAGTGTGGACGCTCTCTCTCCTGCAGGTCCACAAAGAATACCCCCCCCCCCCCCGGAAAGTGATAAAATGGTGGATAAAATGTCATCGAATCAATTTAATTCAGCCGTTGACGGTCAATTATTTGTGAATAATAGTTTTTCATCATTAAGCATGTTAAGCCTGTTAAGAGTAATTGGAAAAAATGCGCTTACATTCCCAACTACAAACAATGGTTTTAAAAAAAATAATTTTGCCCTTCAAGGGTTTGGAAAATAACAGGAGATGTTGTAAACTTCAAATACATGTGCCACCATCAACTATATATGATATAATTCACATTGTTTATCCTTATCGCTGTAGCACTGTTGCCAATGCATTCAGCTAATAATAATTAGTTACAACATCATAAAAATGGAAGATTGTTAGCTAACCATGTTAACATGGTAATTCGTCACCTCAAAAGTGGAATATAAAAGGAGACTTGACTTATTTTTCATTGAATACAAACAGCAGGCGCGCCTGCAGGATTATGGTCTATGGTACAAGTGGTTCCCTTTCATAACAAGATATACAGTACAAAAAAATCGATACTATTATTTTATTTACTGTGTTACAACTAACTCGTGGCACTTAGTGCTGTTTGTAATCCTTTACAAAAATCAGGACGATCTACTAGTATAGCTCTTATGGATATAGACGATACTTAATTATTATGCATATATTTATGTGATGTATATATACATGATATAGGCCCCAGTTTTCACCACAGACTTTGCAAGCGTCCTGTAGTTGAAGACTGTGATGAAACGATTGCCTGCATAACCATGATAACATAGATCCTGGGCTTAAATCCCGTGCATTGCGAGTAAAATATCAAGATAAGTGTTCGTCAGCTGCATTACAAAAAATTCGCAGCATACCAAGAAAGACGAGACTTCAACTAAATGTGTTGGTTTATTGTTAAACACATTGTGATCAATGCTTTCACAGGATAGAAGTACACAGACCAATACTCAGATAATAACACGATTATTCCCACGGTGATCGTAAGCTCTTAACCCTTAAAATAAAGCGTTGAATATTTTTTATATAAACCATGGAGACCAAAAGGTTTTATTCTAATCGAAATCATCATAAATGTCTTAGTCAGCTTTTTCTGATTCATTTGAATACCTATGTAATGGGTCTACGATCATTATCAAAATGTTCACTCTTACAGAGCGGGGATCGACTTTAGACTTCAGAATCTGACGTCTACAGACGTCAGATTCTGACGCCTACAGTCTATCCCCGCTCTGTAAGGGTGAAGCATGCCGCAATGATTCATCAATTTGCAGCGCATATATACAAGCGCGGTCTACGAACAGACATACGTACGAAGCTCGTATCAATGCCTTCAGGACAGGTGTGCGTAAGGGTGTTGTGAACAGGTGGAGCGAAAGTAAGGTGTTCACATCACATAATAGGCTACTAATTGACATGATTAAGGTACCCTAAATAAGCGGCAACTTTAGCCACTTCTTATGTTGTTTAAACTGGTTCTGCATGAGGTACATGGATTATACAAATAATATAAATTATACAAAAGAAAAACGATTACTGTGGTCGACATCAATGTTGGCCAATGTTTTAGGGCAGGGTTAAATACTATAATCAGTAATTTAATACAAACAGTAAGTGAAATACCAAAAGTAACAGTAAGTTAAATACTAACAGTAACAGTAAGTTAAATACTAACAGTAAGTTAAATACCAACAGTAACAGTAAGTTAAATACTAACAGTAAGTTAAATACCAACAGTAACAGTAAGTTAAATACTAACAGTAAGTGAAATACCAACAGTAACAGTAAGTTAAATACTAACAGTAAGTTAAGCAGAATCTAAGATAAGTACAATGACCATCTTATGATATACGTCAGTGACAAATTACACATACGTCGGATTACGAGGTAATAAAGATACACATGTATAGTCCATACCATGACACCAGCTGTGTCAATCCACTCATTAGTTACTGATAATTTATATGATGTCTGTCAGTTTCAATAACTTGACAAGTGAGCAATACACTTCCAATGTAATCATGGTAATAGAACATTAGAAGCACATATACAATGTATTTAGTAATACCCGACAACTTATTTTTCTAAAAAAATAGTTTCAATCACAGTTTATGATACCGCCAGTCGGGTTTGGTAAATTTTCAACTCATTGAGTCACAATGGTAATTATGCAGCGATGTCAAAGCTAATACATTCAACACACGTTTTCGGAAATACTTTGTCATAGTAACCACCATTCCTCTAAATTTGATAAGGTTAGTTGGTTTTAAGTTGCAAAATACACATTTTTGGGGGGAAATCCATTTCAGATCTGATAATCTGCGGTCACGGGAAACTACTGACTCTAGCGCCACTAGGCTTTATTGATCGGCTACTACGCTTTATACAGTGTCGCTACACCAAAACTTTTACCCGCCAGTGCCGCCACCTTTTTACTTGGCAGAAATAGCTCCAGATGCCACCAGAAGGCACCGGATGAAGCCTAAATGAAGCCTAAATTTCTGGGGGCATGCCCCTGGACCCCCTTGAGCATTTGGGAAAAATGTTATCTGATTATTGAACATCCAAGTAACCTTACAAATGCACATACTTAAATCTAAATGACATCCTACTATACAATTTCAACTCAGATGCGTAAAGTGCATGCATTTATATTATCAATTCTAATCTATAGTAATGCTTAGAGACTTCGTAGTTTATAATAACGGAACTTTGCAGTAAATTTGATACTGCACATTATGATATATAGCTAACATTACTTCTGTTTGAATTTGCCAATTCTCAAATTATTATGTCAAATATAATATGTACGGTATTTTAATTTAAAGCTTTAGGGTGGAAATAACAACTGAATATCATACTCTCTTAGCCCGTCAAGATATTTATATTTATCTCTAAACTATGTATGTCATGCACGCAGTATCTCGGTCATTCTGTTTTGTCGAGATCGCTCTCAGTCACAGCATGACGTGCTGAATTTTTCGGGTAAAGCAATTTATACAAGCATGCATGAATGAATCCACAGCCTCGGAGAGGACGACACAGCTAATAACTAGACGACCTGTTGTTGAAGTTGTTACTCATTAGCTGAAGTCAATTAATTATTGAGATTGAATAACTCTGATAACAGCACAGTTGCAATTACAAATAGATTATCATATAGCCATGATAACTATATGGATGCACTTTCAGGTCTTTTAAAACGAATATTGTGATGATTTGTTCAAGGTAACATATTAGAAACAAGACAATTTAGCAATGTCTATTTTGAACACTAAAGTTTATGCCCTATGTAGAAATAGTCATAGCCCTACATTTATAAATTTTAAATAAAACAATATCAGCTGTAAAATTTAATGAAAGTACATGACTAAAAAAAAGTACTCTCAAAATTCTGTGAAAATCGATTGAGAATTAAGTGAGTAGGCTCGAATTTCTCAGGCAATTAAATCTGATTGTCCCGAAGTTTGGCAAGCATTATTTTCTACAAAATTATAGTCTTGGGTCTATGCAACCACCCGGAAAATTTCAAGAAAAAATATGGGAAGAGTTTGTATTGTACCCTTATTTCATTCAGTTTTCACATTTTATAGCCCATACACATGATACAGCGTACTGAATGATGGAAACCTTTATCATCGCCAAGTAGGGATGTAGTTTTAAATGTAGTTTGAAAAATGGACCTTTTGACAATGTAGTGAATTGCTAATTATGAATTTACATCTAGACAATACTATGACGCTCCTCTATATATTTAAACTTCCATAAACCTACTGACATGCAGCTTTAATCACGAAATTCCAATATACTAGAGAGCACCTGTAGTCTACATGTCAAATGGTCTAGATGGGACTAACTGTTGAAATGCTCACGAAATTTGCAGTCTAGTCCTCTTGTGGCCATAATACTTGTGAACACTGCCACTGGCAATGGTAGATTGCCGTGTTGTCTTTTCCCAGGCTGTGGATTGTTGTATTTGCCTTACCTGAAAAAATCTACTTTTTCAACATGGTGGTCACTGAGAGGGATCTCGACCCCAACGTCTGAAATATGTCCATAATTTTTTAATGACTGCGGAAAATGAGCTGAGCATGCGGAAATGTCACTGAAATGTGACTGATTCTAAAGTAACTATTTTCGACCTGATTATTCAAGGACAAGTCTTATATATGACCCTCCAAAAAAGCCACTGGGGCTATGGTAAAGATAGTCAACATCAGGGGTGGAATGATTTTAGTGAAAAATTGTGGTGTTTATACGGAACACCACCTAAATAATCTAGCAAAAAAACAACTACATGTCTTACAAAAATATGAGAAACGAGCCGACCACAAGGCAATGAAAAAATGTCGATGTTGGCATACCGAGGGTCGCTTTGTAGATCGTGATATCTCGCCCGCTAATTTATTAATAGCCCTTATATGAATTGCAATTTCCCACTCTCTACGTTTTTTGAAAGATAGCATGATAAATGAGCAGCTAAGAACAGATAAAAATCACCCATTAAATGCCAATTGGCCAATCAAACAATATGATGTCTGCACACTGTGCAATGTTTTGTAGATCGTGATATCCCGACCTTTCATTTATTATTTTCACTGCAGATTTGGAAAGCTCCACTACTAACACCGATTACCCAGTATCAATTTTTTTAGAAAGATAGAATAAGAATGAGCCAACTACAAGCTGATAAAAATCACCCAATAAATACCAATTGGCCAATCCAAAATCACGAGGCGTGGCTTTGTAGATCGCAATATCTCTGCTGTTTATTTTTTAATTTTGCTGAAAATTTGTGAAGGCCTCCTACTATAGTGATATCCGATTATCTAAATTTTTAGAAAGATAAAATAAGACTTGAGCCAACCACTAGCCGATTAAATGGCAATTGGCCAATTGATAAAAAAAGAAGGATTACAAATATGGTTTTCACCCCTCAGAACTACACACCACACCTCAAACAAAAACGAAAACAGCTACAGATTTATAAGACAACGCAGCATATGAACATGTACATGTACAGATACAGCTACTTTCCCCAACCATAACAGACTAGAATTCACTGCCACCCAGTCTGTGTGCGACTCCAATGGTGCAGGCCTTCAAGGAAGGTTTAAACCGTCATCTCCTCCCCAACCTGTAATTCACATGTGAGCCCCACTGGCACTGTATATAACCACTGATGCACTCTCTATCCACTGTAAATAAATAAGTGATAATGCATGATTCTTTTTTTCTTTAAAATTTAAAGATATTGACTTTTCAGTTAAAAATACGCACCCCCCTCCTAATAAACGCCCCCCCCCCCGTTTTTCATGTAACGAAAATAATGACTGTCCATTGCACTAGCTCAGTGATCATTGGGTCAGACAGATTTACAAGTGCCCCTGGTAAATTCCAGGCGGACTAATGCGACGCTAATGTATAGGCTTAATGCTAAGTAAGATTTGAAGCCTCTGATGACACGGGAAACGTCTGCCCCTGTTTATCGTGCTACCTCATGTTTTGGCCGTCAGCAGTTGGCGTCCACTGGTCATCCAAATATGTGAGGTATGGATCTTTTTGTTCTACTATAGTAGCGCCGAGACACGGGACTCGACACGTGCTTAACCCGAGACGATCCAACCATGGCATTGGCCCATTAATGCTGTTGCAGCATTGAACCAATGTTGACAATGTTATTGTACATGATGTCCCTACAGAGATGATATACCATTATTTGATAAATGGCGGGCTAAGGCCGGCAAGAAAAGATGACGTCATCAGGCCGGGGACGGTCTGCTGTGGCAGACATTCTGAGGCCCACACACTGCACATGTGAGATTAGACGTAAATTTAATCAGACTGAGTCAGTGTGTCAGTGAGTGTAACGTTAGTTAGGTAGATTCAATAAATTTTAAAATTGTCCAATAAAATTATGCTGAGCCTTTTTTCGTAACTGCAGACATGCTAAAAGAAATATTTGACCACATTCCACAGTTTTCACTGAGCAAGAAAAATGCTGTGCTAGATCAAAATCTGAGCTAAATTATAAAAACGTCCAAAAGATGGCACCTCAATGTGGCCAACGGTTATGGGAGTAACAGAATCCAAAACATCTCCCAGACACTTGAACTACTGAGGTGCTGCCGCTGTTGAGAGTTTTGTTTTTAGATACACCAGAGCACCCAACGAGTGCCCCGCAATACAGAAACAGTAGCAAATACACCATTACACGCACATAACAGTCAGAAATTTTGATATAGCCTCCAGCCTCCACGAGGGGGTCAAGGAAGAACATATTGTTTGATGGATTCTCAGCCTCATAGCCATGAAACTTCCATTTTTACCCTCGGTGCGCCCTATGAGGAAACTTGTGCAGGGTAGGGCCAAAACAAAAAAATTGTTTGTTTCCGGTAACCTGACCGACCATAATTTTAGGTGTCAACCCTAGTTTTTTTTTAAGATCTGCCGACCCTAATTCTCTTTATCAATAAAAAACACGGCTGAATTACTTTTTTCAGCATTCTGATCGGCGCCTAGTAGCCGTGAGTAGGAAAAACGGTACTGTTCATGCAGAATTTGCTTATTTTGCTTTGATGCACAAAAATAACCAACAAGTGCATCACCCGATAGACTAGGGTGTAAAAAAAAAAAAAAATCCGACCTTCCAAACCTATTTCTAAAAAGTCCGTTACCGGAAACATATCATTATTTTTTTTAGGCCTAGGCAAACAAAACTTCACCCTGGGTAAACTAGTGCAGCCTTCCCCAGGTATCTCATTTCTTTGAGATTCCCACATTGTTCTGTCCAAACGGTCTTAATGATGTCCTCCAGAACTCCCTCATAGGGCAGTGGACATATAGTCTATTTTCATTTTTAGCATTTTTTTACAAAAAATTTTAAAATTGCACCTGCGTAAAAAAAAATTATCAGAAGGGGCCACAGCATGCCTGTTCCACTTACCTATTCAAGCATCTGTTGCAGCTATCATGAAATTAAAGGCGAGAGCTGGCATCATTTTTCGTAATTGCGAGAAATCTAAAGATGGGAACCCCCAGAACAGGTAATAAAAGTGCCATTCAAAACAAATAACTCTTACTTTAAATTCTACGATGATGGCTTCATTTCTACCAGAAATAGTGAGCAAAAAGAACAAACAAACAAAGAAAAATATGTCTTTTATTGCAGTGTATCAGAAATTCACATAAATCCTGAAAAAAACACGAAAAAAACACAAGAATGCCCCTACCTACCAACCTACAAAGACTCGAAGTAGATAGACTACTTTAGTGTTACTCCCGTTATAGTCTGTTCGACGGTGGAGGATGGTCCAAAAAAAAAACTAAGCTTTTCGGTATCCAGTCAGTCAATTTTCAAGGCATTGTTACAAAATTTTGCAACCGTTATTATCTAGTCATTTGGCAACTACCCTGAAAATTTCGCGAAAATCCATTGAGCATTTCAAAAGTTACTTACCTGCCAACCCTACCGATTCTGGCGGTCTATCCACTGCCTACCGATTTTATAGGCCTATCCTACCGCATTTCAAATTATCAGCTCATAAAGATTAAAACACCTGTAAATCTACTGATCTACCCCAGCTACTATAAAAACATGAAAAAACTACTCAAAATAAATGGTGAAACTGTGGCTGAAATGCAGGAAATGACACATAGAGCACATGTATTTTAAAAAAAATTCGGGGGGGGGGGGGGAGGCATGTCTCCGCACCCCCCTAGCAGGCCATTTGACATGTAACCGGTTCTGAGAATAAAACAGAATGGAACATGTGGATGTTAATGGGTTTATACATGTTATAGAGGAGCGGCATAAATATACATATACTACATGTCAAATGGTCTAACTTTTGAACTATACAATATTTCTTTACGAAATTTTCAGGATCATTGCCAAATGACTAGAAAATAGGGTTTACACAATTTCATGAAAATCGCTTGAGAGTTGACTGACTGGATCCCGAAAAGCTAACTTTCATTTTGGACCATCCTCCACCGTCGAGCTATAGTGAGACAGAGCCGGCGACGCCGGGCCCGAGGGGTCAAAAAAAGTAAAAATCGTCCAAAAAACAGCTAGTCTATAGCATGTATAGTACTATACGTCTCTCTATAAAGTAATAAACCCATTAGGGCCTACACTATTATCACTAATTCTAGAATTTTATTGTGTCATGTCAAATCGTCTATTTTTTAAAATATTAAAGGGACTGGCCCAGGCTAAAATCATAAAAAAATCGGTGATTTTATTTTGGCTTCTCAATATCACCATATGATGTAAACATGTCCATAGACTAGAGCTGCAAAATTTTTTAAATTTTTCTGCTGCGCATTCACCAGTTAGACTAGATATAGAGACGAAATGCCCGTATTTCTAATTTTTGACATGGTTGTCAATAATTACAAATCAGGAATTTCGTCTCTATATCTAGTCTAACTGGTGATCGCGCAGCAGAAAAATTTAAAAACTTTTGCAGTTCTAGTCTATGGACATGTTTACATCATATGGTCATATTAAGAAGCCAAAATAAAATCAACTATTTTTTGATGATTTTAGCCTGGGCCAGTCCCTTTAAATATAATTTTGCGAAATTTTTACCGCTGTTAGGATTTGAATAGAAAATAGACTTTGCAAAATTTCAAAAAAATTGGTTAAGAATTGACGGGGAAATCGCTGAAAATCATGTGATCCTGGTTAATTTGACGGCGAGTATAACTACGAGCCTACGTAATTGTTGAACCGACTAAACTCTGGGCCACATTCAACCAGTACTGGCAGTAGCGCATGCTTTTCGTTGATTTCCCCGTCAATTGACAATTATCAACCCATTTTCATTAAATTTTGTAAAAATCATATTTCATCAGAGTCTTAATATCCCTGAAAATTTCGTAAAATTATATTCAGTATTTAAAAAATTAGACCATTTGACATGTAGACATCTAGTAAATTGAATTTATGACGTCTCTCTTTAAACCCAATAAACTAATTCTAGAATTTTATTACTTGTCAAATGGTCTAACTTTTGAAATAGACCCTATTCAATATAATTTTGCGAGACTTTTACCGACGTTAGGATATGACTTGAAAATTGCCTGTGCTAAATTTCAAGCCTTCACCAGTTGAAGTTCATTTATGATTTCACTGACAGAAGTTCAGGCTTCAACTCGTCCCTCGGCTCGGAGAAATCGATGAAAAACATGCGCTACAGAACTACCAAAATGGATGTGGCCCAGGGTATATGTGGATTCAATTCATCCGGATCATATTCACATAGACCTACCATTATGTAACCATAAGGTTCATATTTTTCAATTTTAATTTGACAATAAATGACAGCGAGAACATGTCAAAACACACCAAGGGGTGAAGCGGGCTTCCCCAACAACAGCAAACATGGATTTCCCGTCATTTACCTAACCTCGTTCTGATTTCACTGACGTCATTTTTATGCTTTTCCTTTCATTCGCTAGGCGGATAGAGCAGTTGCTGTAACTAAATGGGGAGACCGGGGATAGTTGTAGCATTTCACACAGTGTTTTTACTGTGGCGTATGCCCTCAGTTTTTTATCGACGGTAACGTTATTGTCGACTAGGTCTGCTAGCCTCTTCTTCTTATAATACAGCAATCACTCTTGACACAGGGTATTATTTGCCGGTAAAATAGGTTGCGCGCAAAATTAAAAAGATGAATGTTGGTGCAATTGACAATAATTATTCTGGAAAACAGATAGTCATGTCGCCATCTTGAAAAATTGAAATAGTATTTTTGTCCCACTCTAGAATCACGATTTCAACGATTCAGCGTTAGTCACTGAAGTTCATTGACTGTGCCATTTTATATGTTTTGGTGACCTAGCCTTAATCCACCCTGCATCCACCCCTGTACTGATAATAGGCAAGGAGAAGTCAATGTGGAGGCAACATAATTATGCAAGTGAAAATAAATCTACACCCCACCACACGGCGCTAGGTTTCAAAAAAGTAAAATCACCACAGATCATTTGGTTAGGTTATATGTGTACATCCATTAGGGTTTTGTAAAAAATCAAAACATGATGGGAATATGTTTTGATCCAAAAAAGTCCTGTGACACCACCTTGAAATATGGGATCAGAAAACACGTTCATGGCTAAGGAGTACACCACCTCTATTTTTTAATAAATTTAAAAAAGTATAACATTAATTTTGAAGTCAGATGAGATAACACTTACACTTCACTAGAGTTGCGTGAGAAAGGGGTTCCACAAGGAAGCATTTTGTCGCCAACTCTAATGGTCAGGTTGAGAAGTAATGTCTGGTAGTTGAATGCATTCATCATCAGACAAGCTTTTAATTTCATATGGTAGGCCTATTGCAGATTCAGCTTCAACCGGCGATAGACAATGTCTGAAACGACCCTGAGCATGATAGCCAGCCTTGACTGACAATCGGATCCAGTATTCCCAGGTACTTGTAATCGTCTCGGCGATCCATATGCAATACAGCCATAGTCCAGTTTAAATCTAATCTGTGACCAAAATATCCTTCATATCGGGTTATCCGGTAACCACCCCAGTAATTGATGGATATATTATTTAACAGCTGTAATTCTTCCTACATTTCTCTAAGTGCAAAATACAAAGTACTTTCATACGCACAAATATATACACTGTCAACAATGACACATTGCAGCTATTTTTTTTCGAATAACTGATGCATAGGGTGACATTTCTGATACCAGAAAAGGATTCAGCGCCACATAGCTATTCAGAGACGACACATCACATATAGCTAATTTATTCGGTCACTTGTGAAAAAGTGGTATTTTCACAATGACCGCTGGTAGTTATTTCTGGCTTTTGTGTGAAGATTCAGGTCATGGAAAAAGTTTTTTTTGCCTAGAATAACATTATTTAGATCTATACCAGAAATAGATTATATGCCCCAAAGTTAGTTAGAAACGACAAATCACATGTAGCTATTAGAAAACTTTTGAAAAAGTTGTATTTGACAACTAGCCTACTGGTCATTATTTACCGTGATATGATGTTTGAAGATCACCTAATAAATATTGTAGGGTCACTGAAGCTTAGAATGACATTATCATAATTATTGATGCCAGAAATGGATTCTGCATTACACATCAGTTTAGTTAGTAGAAAACGACGGATTTAGAAACGACATATCACATGTAATTTGTGTTATTCCTATGTTCGCTGGTACTCATTTTTGCACTTCATATCGAACTGTAAGGCAATAGAACATTTTTTAAGGTCAGATTCTGTGCCACACATTTAGCCAGAATTGAGAAGGGACATATCACTTGTAACTATTTGACCACTAGTACAAAAAAATCACTATAACAGATCTGCTGATCATGTTGTGACCTTCATGTGATACTTGAAGGTCAAAGAAGTTTAAAAATATAATTTGAGGTGCAGAAATGAGTTTCAACACCTCAAAATCAGATAAAAATGACCCACCAAATGTAGGTTCAATGTTGGGCCAGCGTCGCAGCCCATTGCTGGTTGATTGCCGGTGTAACAGTTTCAGATTTCCTCCCTGTTCAGGTTAACCCCGGGGGTAATCTCTAGTTTCCAATTACCCCCTCAATTTTATCGGTTAACTTTCAATGACAACAATAAACTATATTTTATATTTTTATCACATGGCATTGGGGCATTTCTTAGAGACAATTAAATCCCCATAACTATAACTCGTTTATTTCTGGGGAAACTAACGAGCAATAATATGTTAGCAAGAGGTTTAAAATCCTTTTATTATTCATATAACACTTTATTCTCTATGTCAACTAACGAGAATGTTTTTTAGCGCGAGGTCTCGAAATACTTTAACTTCATATAACCCTTCGATCCCTATGGAAACTAACATAACAAAAACTGTTTGCGCGAGGTCTTGAAACACTTGAATCACCATGTAACAATGGCAACTATAGTGAAAAAAAAGCTATTAGCACGATGTCTGGAAGCACTTTAATCTCCATATAACCTTGTGATCCCTGGGGTGAACTAAAGAAAAAATAGTTTGTCATTGTCGTTATTATTTATCGATGTATCTATTGCAGATATAACGTTGGCCATGTTTCCGCCTGTTTTAAAGATTAGTGCAAAACTGTCTACTTTCGTGGGACTGTGTAATTTTATCAGTGATAAAATAACAAAAAATTGAGCTTGAGGGGTTAATGCAAATAACCGAGGAGTTTGAGAGGTTAATAAAGATAACGATGGAGCTTAAACTGTTAGTGCAGATGACCTACGCATAGGGTCCTATCTTGCCCGCATGCTTACATGTACAACATAAGCATGCCAGTCATTTATGACATCACATTTCCGGCGCAGAATAAATCGAACGCACAGAAACATATAGATTTGACTGAGCGGCGCCCCACTCTTGTGCAAGTTGACAATGTTGCGCATGTGGGTGCGACAATGTTGCGCATGTGGGTGGGCCCACCATGTGTACTCAGCGCATCATCTACTTTAATCTAGGTGTAGCGGTACTTAAAAAGTCAGCAAAAATCATATTTGGTGTGTAGGCCCTAGAAATGGAGGGAGGGATAAAAGTTGATTTTTTTAGTTTCAAAATACCGGGGGGGGGGAGGAATAATCTGAAACTAGTTTTAACGTACCCCCCCCCTCCCCCCGGCACGTTGAGCCTAGTTTGAACGTATCGCCCGGTACACTGAAACCAGTTTTAAGGTACCCCCGGGGTAATCTGAAACTAGGGGGGTAACTTGAAACTGTTTTTTTTCTAGTTTCAGCTTACGGGGGGGGGGGGGGGTACTGGAAAAAATATTTATTTCACCTCCTGTGTGCAATATTGTATATATTTCACACGTTACCCCCCGGTAATCTGAAAATAGTTTCAACGTACCCCCTGGTATACCGAAAGGGGAGTACGCTGAAACAGCTACACCGGTCAATCGTGTACGACGCTGGCCCAACACTAATCCATCACTGGGTCTGCTGTATGATTTGCGCAAACAAGTGGCATTCTCCCGATGTTGTTTCAATGTTGACCCACAGTCTTTGACGCCGGCCCGACATTGAAACAGCATTGGCTGACTATGCTGGTGACGCTTTCTATCCCGCAGCCAGAAACACCAGAAAAAACGATACATCGTGCCATTGCTGATGTAATGCTAGGCCGCTGTCAGCGACGCTGGGCCAACATTACTTGAATCAAAACCCTTCAAGCTCTAATCACTATATTTATTCGTGAAGTTATATTTTTTCTGAACACTTTTTGAAGGCGAAAGTAGCCTACTTAACCCAGGGACCTCGAACGTTATATTGCATATATTAATAAGGACTGGAGTACAGAAATGTCAACCGTTTCCCACACACAGCACCCCTCCTTCCCCTAAATAAGACACAAACTCAGGCAAAATAAATTTAATAGGCTACCGGCCTACGGCCGTGCCTAATGAGGTTCACTTTAGTGACCAGACATCCCGCCCACCGTTTCTAGAGAAGCATAGAAGTTTATTTTTACATTATTTGAACTCATTCCAATAATGTTTTATTATGGTTCAAAAAACGGATTCTGGGCACTGTTTTTTGTGTCCATATTATAATGTGTGTCCCAAATGACTATCACTCACATCTTCTCAAATACGGCAAAACGCATAGGTTCAGTTTTCTGTCATTCCATAGCCTACAGTAGGCACACGAAACGTTGTTTCTGAATAAGCAATAATATCTGTATTAGGATTTTCGTTGTCAATTTTACGACAGTTAGGGGTCTTGAAATTTTGAGCTGTGTGTTGGGCTATTGATTTATACCCTGTAGGTAACCAGTAGATTTTACTGAGAACAATGCCTACCTTGGGATAAAACTAGGCCAATATAATCTTAAGAAAACACCACAATGAGAGTTTGAAATTGGGAAAGCTAGCAGACGTTTCACTCTCGAGACCAAATCTATCATGATATCGATACAAAATTTTGCAATAATATATATTGCCTTTGAATATCTAACCCTTGGTTTATATGCCTCCGACGCCACAGCCAAAATTGAGGTGAAGAACATTCGGAGATAGGCTGACCTAGATCTTAAGGAGATCATAGGACGAGATGGTCTTTTCTGACCAATCACATATAGACAATATCTGATATCGCTGGACCTTCCAATATACTAACGTCATACTAGTTAACATGTGACTTTGATCCAGTGTTGTTTCAATGCTGGGCCAACGTCTCGGTGGTGTCCCATTTCCGATAACATCTGGTGTTGGCTGTTAGCCTGTAGTTGAACTCTAGAGTTGACCTACCTACAGATACTGCCTTTGCAGAGCAGATGTCTACTATAGCACGTTGTTGGGGGAGGGGGGAGGGGGTTAGGCGTAGGTCTATCTAGCTGGGCCAACATTGAACCAACAGATGGTCAATGTCCCTTCTTTGCTGGGAGCCCTCCCCCGAATGAGCGACCACTTGAGACAACGAACGTTCTCCTTGATGACGTAATTATTTTCAGTCATTTTAACAAATCCTTTCACCAACGACCTCGAATGGGGTTTGCGGTAAATTTTGCCACTGGCTCAATATAGGGCCAATGTCGGCAACATTCGCCCACTATCGACTCAGACCAAGGAGCATACATTCCTTGCTCAGACCAAGGAATATATTCCTTGCTCAGACTGGTAGTTATTGTGGATCAAGCACGCTGTTACGAAAACAAACCTTTTCATTACGACGATCTCACATGAAAAAAGCAAGGACAAAGTATGGTGAAATATTCAATATAATTTTCATATCAGGGCACCCAAATATTTTAATGAGTGCCCCGCAATACAGTAACAGTGGCAAATTTACCACATATGCACATAAATGAGTGCCCCGCAATACAGTAACAGTGGCAAATTTACCACATATGCACATAACAATCGGGCATAATCTCCTGCCTCTCTTTGCGTTTTTTTTAAGTCCACGAGGGGGTCATGGGAGAACAAAAATTGGTTTATTTTCATCTTTATGGCTAAGAAACTTTCATTTTTATCCTCGGTGCAACCCATGAGGAAGCGTAGAGCAGGCAAACAAAACTTCAACCAGGTTTCACCCTGGGCAAACTAGTGCAGCCTTTCTTATTGACTATTGTGATTATTTAAAATGGTGGCAATCTTGGATTTTGTGGGATAAAAAACTTATTTTGTATATTTATTATTTTAATATGGGATAGAACTGAAATTAAAAATTTCATCTCATTGTCATTTACTGTTTATTTCTCACAATAGCGTAATTTTATTGACTTTTTTGCTTATCGCATAAGTGAAGTGGCGGCCATCTTGGATTTTTTTACCTAAATAATCATTTTTCATGTTTAATATTTCCACATGTGATAGTATTGCAATTAAAATTTCATTTAATTTTTATTTAACTGTTTAATTTTTACAAAAACGTAATTTTATTGACTATTCTGGTTATTTCATGGATGAAATGAAGTTTCACATTTTAAGTACAAAAACTACTGTGGGTTCACAAACAAGTATTTCAATATTTTGTCATGACTGATATCATTACCATTCCATGTGAACAAAATAGAATTAATGACGTTGCGTTGCTTAAAAAAACTCTTGAAATTTGAACTGTTTATTTCCCACAATAACATAATTTTATTGACTATTCTGGTTATTTCAAGTGGCGTCCATCTTAAATTTTGTGGCATATATTTTTATATTGAATATTTTTATTATATGATAGTATTGAAATTGAATTTTCATTTAATTGTCATTTACTGTTTATTTCCAACAAAAACGTAATTTTATTGACAATTTTGGTTATTTCGTGGGTAAAGTGGCGGCTATCTTGGATTTTGCGACATAAATAATGATTTTTTTATGTTCAATATTTTACTATTTGATAGTATTCCAACATCAAGAACTACCTTCGGTCTGTCAGGAACCACTTGATCCAGTCAAGAGTTCCAACCCTGATCCCATACCACTCAAGCTTGTATATGCAATAAGAGTCTCCTGTGTGGCACCTTATCAAAAGCCTTGCTAAAATCAATCAGTATCAGATCTGTTTCAGTCGGAACACGGCCTAAATCATGAAATAATGACAGTATATTGCCTATCACAAAATTGGTGTTTCATAAAGCCATGTCATAGTTTTTTTTACAATTTTATTGGTGTCCAAATGGGTTGAGATGCTGCTCACAATAATGTGCTCCATGCAGTTGGTTATTGGGTGAATACTGAAGTAAATTGCTGATTCAGCTGAACTGTGAATTTCACCTTCAATCCAGAGGGGAGAAACACCTGGTAGGTCCTTCCACAAACTCCTGATAAATGACCAAAACCGTTTTTGTTTGGTGACACGGTCATCTGGGCGTCCTATGGGTGAGGAAAAATCTATAATAGTTTTGTGTGCATGATCGTCCCACTTGTAAACTAGTCTCTAATGAGTTGGTAATCAGTCGTCTTCTCATTGCATCTGTGTCGTAAAGGCTCCCACTCACCGCAAAAACTCCCTGCGATTGCTTAAAACATGACCGTGGAGGTTTTGGAAAATCGCAGGCAAGCTGGTTTCACGACGGCAGCATGTCACACCAGAAAGACTGTTACCAACCTGGCGTCGTAAGCTATAACAGCCATCATTGTGGTGACTGTGTAGTCCCCCTATTGGGTGTTACGGAAGCAATATTGAGACAATACGATCGCGTCGCAGTACATACCACACCGCAACGGTTAAGACCGGCCACGACCAAGAGACTGAACATGAACGAAAATCGACGAAATAGTAGTCGTGGTAGTGACCACACCGCATCGATTGTTTAAAATTATTGTCGCGGCATAAGCAATCGGGGACAGTGCCTGTGGTGTGTGGGGGCCACAGTTTTTGTTGTCAGTTCTGTCATCTGATATTAACTCAGCATATTTCGTACGGGAGTTTGATAAAGTTTGCTAATGATTCTTTAGGCGGCCTGAAATCAGTCATACTAATTTATTTAGTATTTAGCTGCTCTTCGAGTTCTCTAACTGTATTTAAGAGTCGAAATGTATTTTTTCACAAACGACGGTACAAAACGAGATGCGACGTCAAAGCAATGTACTGAAGAATTATTGGCGAGTATGAAGACCCATTACAGACTTGATGGAGAAAAGTGAACGGAAATAATTTGTCGCCCACATGTTTTTGCAAAATATGACGGTGAATGAAATTGAGGTGAGCAACCAATTTACGAATGGGATAGACCTACTAATTCTGACTTCTTATCTAGAGATTTATTTTTACACTCCCTACTGTGCGAAGTGTGACGTCCAACCATGCACTGCTATATCGTCTTGCAATTTCCGCCAACAGCCTCGTTTAAATTTTACAGAATAACATCTCATAGAGGGGAGGGGTGAGTGCAGACAGACACCTGTGTGGTGGGTTGTCGACAGTTTGAGACGCACGTGTTATCGGTGTCTAGCTTGGGGACAACATTCTCCGTGCTTGGTGCAGGCTAAATTCAGACCTGAAACATAATTTGACGAATCTCCATCCGCCTCAATTGCCATTGGTCGTAATTCCTGTGAGATATCAGCTTAATCAGACGGAACCTTACTGGCAAATAACTTTTATCATTTCTAAATAAATATCGGTCCCAATCTTGCCGAAGAGATCAGCATATCTAGTCGATGTCAAAGCATGTCTAATTATGTCATGGAACTGTGTTTGACACATACGTTGTATTTACACAAGATTGTCTAAACATCGCCTAAACAGCTTAAAGGTATGGTAAACTGTCAAAATTCACAGGACAAGGGTATCCCAGAATGCAATAGTGCCCGTGGGTAGGCCCAGGCCCTATTCCATAATAATACTAAATATGTATTTCATACACAAGGCCTCATTAAGAGCAATTTCTCAAATCACAGCAAGTTCATATATACTTGAGCGACATCTATGAGTTAATAATTTCATCAAAGCTAAAGCCCTTAGCCCTGGTTCTTAGCTGGTCTTACTGCGGGTATCTCGAAACAGGCTGACCCCATGCTTGTACTGACACGGCTTCCTCTCAAATATTGAAATGTCTCCAATGTTGAATCAATGTTGGACCAGCGTCGTAGCCACTGGTCCAACATTAAAACAGCACTGAGTCGATGTCTCGTTTAAGTAGTATCTTGTAATCAGTTTAGTTGCTGATATTAATGCCGTCACCCTGTACAGTAGGTTACTGTTTGCCTACAGCCCTGTACTTGATATATTATGCTACTGTAGGCCTACACGTGACAGTCCCACACGTGCCCGTTTTGAAGTTGTATGAATCTTTAATGATCACTTACTGTTCTTGAATATCCGATTGCAGTCCACATCACTTGGGCCACATCGCTATGTTGTTGGCCCAGTGTTGGGCAGAGAAATTTTGCTACTTGGGAATATCCCAGTCTAACATTTTTATTTTGGCCAATTTCTAGATAATATATAATCAGGGTTGGGGTCAATTACTTTTTTCAATTACAAATACAATTACAATTACAGCCCTTCATAATTTTTCCATTACAATTATAATTACAATTACTATCATTCAGATTTTTTCAATTACAAATACAATTATATTTTTCAATTACAAATACAATTACAATTACTGGTGTGTATTTTCACGTTTTATCGAATGACGGGTAGATAAAAAAGAAAAAAACAATGAAATTGCAAATCTCTTGTGCATTGGTTCATACTAACAACAACACTTTGCGACACCACTGTATGGGATGGAATATATGCATAAGATTGTAGAATTAAATGAGCTGAATATCTTTTGTGAATTTTTCACTATTTCATCGCAAATTGACTACTGTGTAATGCTAGTTAATTTATGGAATAACAACAGTTATGTCACCTAGTAATGTTTCCATTATAATTACAAAAGTATATTTCCGCATTGTATTTACTGGATGATCAGATTATGAAAAAAAATATAAAAATATTATAAAGTTCAAAATTATTTGGTTGGGCAAGCATTGAACAAGTCAGGTCAAAACACAAAACACTGAAGCAGTGTTGTTTAAATGATTGCCCACCGTCGATGATATATTTAAACAACATTGGTTAACTGTCTTTGAGTGTGGGGAGGTTGGTCCATGCCATACATAGCGTGGCATTATTTTAGGGTGTGTCCTTGGCCATGCTGGACGGTTCATTGTCATCGAGTGATTTGTTATTGCAGATTTTCACATGTCATCTAATTGTGATTGGTCATATGGAAATCAGTGTTCAATTGGAGTCATCTACACTACAGCACCCCGCCCCTGTAGCCGATGTCTGCACTAGTCTATCGTGGACCAATCAACTGTTGAGATGTTGTCAACCACAAGGAGACACTGGGATGTTGTGACCGCCATATAATACCCACAACCCATCACCCCCACCCAGATCCCTCACCATGCCGGGAATATCCAACCTTGCTCATTCACCCCTCTCGCGGGTATAATCACTACAACAACAATAGTCACTGCATCTCCAAGGTGTAGACGCCGAGTCGCGCCATAGTCAGGCAATTAACCCTACGAGTACCAATCCTATAGTTTTATAATTAAACCATTTTCAAATATCTCAAAAATCCTGGCTGCATACACTTTGTATTAAAAACAAATACACATACGCATGTAAGATGATAAAAAGCGTTTAAATATTTTAAATTCAAAATTTCAACTAGCATAATACTTATAATATAGAAAAATATTACATAATATATAGAAATATATTACAGACTAAGCTAGAGTGTCAAATCGGCGGTCCAACATTAAATCGACATTAGGACAATATTGGATTGATAACTACATATATGTATCACGTATTGACCCTAATGCTTGACTATGCTTGACTCCTTAATCAGCCGAATAAGAAAATGATTACTCGACTAATCCCACGGAACGTGATCTTGGCTAAAATCAGCTCATACCCCAACCTGCTGCGCCAATGATGAGTTAATGCTAGCATGCTGTGTGGGACATCGGCCCCATAATTAACCCCACAAAAATGTGTTATTGAACCGAGGGTGAGTTATTTCATTCATTTCAATGCCTATTATTTATAAATATAGGTGTATAATTCTGGCAGCTCATCTAGCATACAGATTATAAAAAAAATTATGTCATACAAATTATAAAAAGCTCATTCGATATTATGTGTTTTTATGAAATTTTAATTCTTAAAAAACACTGTAATTGAGATGTAACTGTAGTGTAATTGACTCAATTACGACCATGCAATTTTCAATTACAAATACAATTACAAATACACTGCCACATATTTTTTAATTACAAATACAATTACAATTACACTGTAATTGTAATTAATTACTCAATTACTCAATTACAATTATAATTGACCCCAACCCTGTATATAATTTTAGTTCCTTTCTCACTTTTAAAAGTGGGCTACACTATGTCGTCTCAGCTTTGCTTTATTCAAATCTTCGATAGATTGAGGTTGTAAGCGAAATGTCATTTCTGTGTGTTGTTCACTGTATTCCCAGCTGTACTAAATGTCATGGAAAATTACCTTCCCTTAAATATGATCAAAACAATTTTTCTCCTCCACAAAAATTGTATAGTATGTAGACCCATTCAAACAAACCTTGGTTTTGTCGTTTTCACAGCCAGGTTTCACAATTATAAAGAAGTATAGAAAATTGTTGGCCTATATATTTGAGAAGATTCAATTTTTCATGTACAATAATTTTAATCTCAATAAATATTGTTGACACATCAAATTGATTGATATGCGGATGTAGCTGTTGGTGCTAAATGGGTGAATCCACTGGCCCAATGCTGGCTTCCTGTTGGTCCACGAAGCTGGCACAACATAAAGCCAGCATCAGATCAGCGTCTCGTGTTCAGTTCTGGCCGCCTACCTTTAGTGATGTCCCAGGTGATACAAATCAGCGACCTCACTTAACCTTCTATTCTATGAATTCACACGATAGCTCGAATGTCACTTTCACTGTTGAAGGACAGAGGGTTACAAAATACTGCCATTCGACAATATTCTGTCACTAACATCAACATTGAGCGCTGATGTCTGCGTTGACATTCCAGACTTTTTTATTCTATTTACACACGATGTATAAAACACAAACACACACACAAATATATTATATCAGTAATATCAACTGTTTATATTCAGCCAATATTTCGCAGAAACATTTCCATATGTTTTCGTTGTGTGAAATATATACTAAAACAAGCACAGGTTAAATAAAATATACATGAGAACTATTTAAAATAACCTACAGTTAAACAGCATTGGCATGATATGTTTAGGTTTCCCGCACCAAAACCAGAGATAAAATAGCTACTGCATATAGCATAAAAACCCTTAGGAAAGCGTAGACCATGCTCACGCGATTACTTCGGCATTGTCTCAATCACCTAAAATATAACGATAAGGGGGGGGGGGGCACTATTCAATTACTAGGGGGAGGGGTTGTTGCTAAGGGGGGGGGGTGTTTTTGAACTGGAAAAATTATTTTTTCACCTCCTGTGTGCAATATTGTATATATTTCACACGTTGCCCCAAGCAAAATATTCATTTCATTCTAGTATTGTTTTTCTTTCTACAAACTTGAATTCCAAACTAGGCTTAAGTGTTGACGTGTGGGTTAAGGAGACGAGCGAAGTGAAGCTAAACAAATATAAGCGTCATTTAATGATGCCGAGCGAAGCGATGCAAACATTTCTTTCGGGGCCATTAAATATTTATTCACAGCATGTCTTTCAGACAATTATTTATTTCATAAAAAAGAGTCTCAAAATACTTCATCCCCCCCTCCCCTGGGGATTGATTGGTGGCACCCCAACAGGGTCGGTTTAAGATATAGCTTAAACCAGCAAGTAAGGAGTGGACAGAAAACACATTTTAGTAAATGATATTCAAATGATTGTGTATATGCGTATACGGCATCGCTGGGAAGACAAGATGGGCTCATCTCAGGACAAGTCACCACATCGAGCCCGAGCCTTCAGGCGAGGGCTGGATGTGGTGACGAGTGCCGAGATCAACCCATCTCGGCATCCCCAGCGATGCAGTATGATTTTTCTCGTAGGCCTATGAATTTCTATCTGAAATGGCAATATATATCGAACTGGTCAGCTTTTATGGCAGTGCGTAGGAGCAAGTGTGAGGAGCTGTTCTCGCACTCATGCTGTTGGCTTTCACCACGAGACGTATGGGGAGGTCAGCCCATCTCGCACTCTTTCCAAATAACGCTTTACTGTTCAGTTCGATTTTGCCACTTTAAATAGATATTCGTACGAAAAAATACATAAGGCATCGTTGGGTATGACGAGATGGGTTGATCTCAGCACTCGTCACCACATCAAGCCCACGCCTAAAAGCTCGGGCTTGATGTGGTGACTTGTGCTGAGATGAGCCCATCTCGCCTTCCCAACGATACCGTATGCATTATGATCTGACCATACGTCCCGTAGTGAAAACCAACAGCATGAATGCGAGAAAAAGAATTACAGGTATTCTTCTTTAGAACATTCACAATAGATAGATTGACAAGTAGTTAGACTAGAATAAGTAATATATTTTATTGACGCTATAATTATTATAGATAATAAAATTCATGGTACAATTATTAACCATCTCTATATAGTTATATTTATCAGACATTACAGCGTACCCCAGAAAAAAAAACTGTAGCCAGAGGAACATGCCTAGATCGGGGAGCTATATAAGGGGGCACCATTCAATTACTAGAGTGGGGGCTAGAGTTTTGAAAATGAAAAAATTATTTATTTCAATTCCTATCTGTATTTTTTTCACACTCTGCCTCGAGCAAAATATTTATTTTACTTTCTGTCAACAAAGTTGAATCCCAAACTAAGCTTAGTAGACCTATTGATCTGGAGGTTAACCATTTAACCGCCGGTGTCGCATATATTCGAGTTTTCATTTTTTATTAGCACATTAAGTACCACCTTTTAAACATGGTAAAGATAAAATGTGACATCAATCAGCACTATTTGAAAACAGTTGACTTGACACTCACTTGAAGTTGTGGATCGCGTCAGCGAGACACAACTTCAAGTGGGTGAAAATTCAGATTGAATAATTTGGCGGTTAAAGGGTTAAGTGGCCGAACGAATCGAGGCTTTTCAAAATGAAGGGTCATTAAAGTTCCATACCCAGGTTAAAAAGTTTCAAAGTTTAAAATTGTGTTACAAAGGCTTACATCATCGTAAATCTATATTATCTACCCGATAAGTTTGTATTTCGGAATGCTCATGCAATTAATAACAACCATCTATTTATTAAAATGGCTTTGACCAAGCCGCTGATGAGGGTCTAGATGAAGGGTCCGATTTTGATTTTTTTTCTTTGAAAGGATCAACACTGAGGAAAATCTCTTCCTTTTTGTCTATAAACCAGCCACGAGCATCCCATGAATATTACCTGTGTATTTTGGCGATATTCACGATGTCAAAGATTAAAAACATGTCAGTTGACCGAGTTTAGAAGTGTTGACCCTTCGTGTTTCTAAATGTGAGACCCGTAGGGAAAGATCCGTTAAGCTGTGGTTTTTCGATGACACTGTAATTAAACTAGCAACGTCTTCGACGATGTGATACATATGAGACCTTATAGACTTATCCTAATACGAATTACAAACTATTTGTCGTAGATTACGGCTAGTAAATTATACAAAAAATCTTTAGAAGGAAATAATCAAATCTTTGATTCGATAACACTTTCCTGTCAAACATGATGAAGGCATTAAAGAATGGGTGGATCTAAAAGACAAAAATGTAATGACTGACATGTTGGCATAATTCGTCTTTTTAAAAACCTGATTACGTTGCCAACGGATGTTTCTAAAAGTTGTAATCTATCGGAATGTTGCCTTCATTCATTCAAACATGCCACTTGCCTGGGTATGGGCTTTTAATGATGCCGAGCGAAACGAGGCTAAATATTTTTTCAAAGGCTATTTAATATTAATTTTATTTACAACAAATATTTACTTAGTAAAAATTTATTCTGATTTTTATTTTAAATACTGCAGCCCCCTGGTAATTGAATGGTGGTTTAGTGAAAATCGCGTTAATGTAAAAGGCCTATTATGTTATACCCGGCTTGGCCATGTTACCTTACCCTGAGCAGCAGTGAAGGCCACACTGACGGCGCCCACGAATGGAGATAGTTAGGGGTGATTGTAAGTGTCACTATGATGTCAGAATAGTACCATCAGAATCCAGTGTCAGGGGAAGTGTAACAGTTAGGTATGCAGGTTTGTTCTCTATGCAAGTTATACCATGCATGCTAGATGAACACGGTTGATGATAATTATCTGGGTATTTTTTCAACAGGAGTCACTTCACGGAAATTGTGTATCTAAGTATATCTATCCAGGGTATACAAAATAGAGGTGATCCTATCGGCTTCGTTGTTTCCCACATAATATAGCCTATAGATTTCAGACTTCACTGTAAATATTACTGACTGTTTAACCTTTTGATAATAGGCTATCATAATTTACGGGTCTCACATTTACAAAATACACCACCGTGTGACGTCACAGGGTGGCAAATTACTAAATCTAGCTACCATATCAGATTTATTTGTTTCACATACACTGAATGTAGAATAAACAGGTAAACTGACTGTCGATGCTTTTTGCTCTATGTTATAATAATTAAGAGAGAAATTATATTTTTAAAATGGCAGTATGCAACAACAATTCCAACTACTTGATGACAGTTACTGCTTTTGTGCATAGCAGCCCAATAAATGCTAATATTTCTCTTGTCTGAAAGGTACTTTAAATAACCCCACAATGATTGCTAGCCAAATAATATAACTTGTGTAAAAAAGACACCACTAATCGATTCTGTTAGTACTAGTACATATGTTACGGAGTGGAACCGGGGCTCAAGCAATACTCTTTTAAATGTACCTGTAGTATGCTAACATCTACGTATGTAGTTCATCTAAGCATGTTCATGCATTTTAGTTAAGGCACACTCGGACTTATCATGAATTAGTTTGCAAAGGTAGAACATTGATTGACCTTGATGGAATACCACGTAACTGATCTCTATTTTAAAACGTTAATTATATAGGAATTGGCAAATGTTAATGCATCCGCATATTGATATCACCAAGGAATACTTTCTATATTCCTTGCTATCACAGAACATGACATCTAGCAAGGTCAATCAGGGTGCGCATATTACCATAATTAATACCAACAACATTATGACCTTTTGGACGTTAAAACAACTCCCCCCCCCTGAAACATGATATGTTTCATCCTCATAAATCACATTTAACAAAAAGATATACCATTGAAATTAAAATGAAGCAGGCGCAATTACAACATATACAAAATAGGACAAAATACA
This sequence comes from Flabesymbios commensalis, assembly GCA_964017125.1. NCBI lineage: Eukaryota > Metazoa > Annelida > Polychaeta > Terebellida > Flabelligeridae > Flabesymbios > Flabesymbios commensalis. The sequence goes on from OZ024905.1 coordinate 54,682,758, forward strand.
TATCTAGTTGCGAATGTTAAGAGAGAAATTATATTTTTAAAATGGCAGTATGCAACAACAATTCCAACTACTTGATGACAGTTACTGCTTTTGTGCATAGCAGCCCAATAAATGCTAATATTTCTCTTGTCTGAAAGGTACTTTAAATAACCTCACAATGATTGCTAGCCAAACAATATAACTTGTGTAAAAAAGACACCACTAATCGATTCTGTTAGTACTAGTACATATGTTACGGAGTGGAACCGGGGCTCAAGCAATACTCTTTTAAATGTACCTGTAGTATGCTAACATCTACGTATGTAGTTCATCTAAGCATGTTCATGCATTTTAGTTAAGGCACACTCGGACTTATCATGAATTAGTTTGCAAAGGTAGAACATTGATTGACCTTGATGGAATACCACGTAACTGATCTCTATTTTAAAACGTTAATTATATAGGAATTGGCAAATGTTAATGCATCCGCATATTGATATCACCAAGGAATACTTTCTATATTCCTTGCTATCACAGAACATGACATCTAGCAAGGTCAATCAGGGTGCGCATATTACCATAATTAATACCAACAACATTATGACCTTTTGGACGTTAAAACAACTCCCCCCCCTGAAACATGATATGTTTCATCCTCATAAATCACATTTAACAAAAAGATATACCATTGAAATTAAAATGAAGCAGGCGCAATTACAACATATACAAAATAGGACAAAATACATCTCTAGTTGCGAATGTAAAAAATAAATAATAACAACATGTATATGAGAATGACTATGAGATAATAAGTAAGGCAGAAATTAACTTGTTGATCACATCACATAGCAGCTAGCTATATTGACACTGGTAAACTGCTGTGCAAAACCAAAAGGAAGTGGGGACTATATGTTTACTTTAAAAGTAAGAAAGTACAGTACTGCTTTTTGAAATTAGCAGAGCATCATTACTAAGGTATAATGAAGTGTGCGTAAATGATCCGAACGAGGTAAATCACGGCCATGTATAAGGCGCCCCCACACCACATGATCGCGCAAATAAGGTTGACAGAGACGAGCAGATATAGGAGTGCTGTCAGAGTGACACAACTACATTAGTGGAGTGGTCAGAAGGCCGCAGTGTGCCAGCGCAGCAGGAAGTCCACAGCAAGGATCCCCTGTCAGCCAGACTCTACTGAGCATACCACACGCGCTGTGATCAGAAGGGGAACAACAGTGCACCTCTCAGATATTCGCGAAACAGCAGGTAATTTGCTTAATTAAATAGATTGCTCACCAAATCCACCAAATTTGAGTCAGGAAAATTATATTTCGAAATTCTGGCATCAAGACTCACTTACATAAATTATTAAATAAGTCACTTTAGTAAATTTATACAGTCCAAATTAAAATATCGTGAGCATACAGTCATATGCAGCGCTCTTGTGAGCGGAGCATACATTTGTATGAGTAAATTACCAACTTCTAGTTTATTATTATTATTACTATTCTTTAGTAAATTTCTACAGTCCAAATAAACATATCGTGAGCATAATTATAGTCATATGTAGCGCTCCTGTGAGCGGAACATACATTTGTAGGAGCAAACAAATAACTGCTAGTTTATTATTATATTTAAGTCCCACTTACATGTTGCACCGCAACAGATTATCTGATGATTTGATGGTTACTTCACATGTCAGTGACATATCTGTCATGGTTGTTAACATGTTTACATTACATTGCGGTTTGTTGCACATGAAATGGGGAGCCTCCGTGACCGAGAGGTAGCGTGCTTGGCCTTAGACCTCTAGGGTTTGAATTTCGAATCCTGTGTCAAGTGGGCAGTGTCATCTCACCATCCTCAGGAGGTTCTCCTGGCCCAATCTAGCCTGTATGTGCACAAAAGTGGCCTAAAGCCCGATTCATTTCATTTTGCACATGAAATCTGGCATAATCTCAGAATAATATGCCACAATATTATATAATAATTCTGTTAATAATGGCATTGCAGACTAAGTATGTTATGATTGTATTATTTTCTTTGTACTTTTAAAAGCGGATAGTTCATCAACCCATAAAATGGACCGTAATTTTTTTCCATGTCTTTGTCGTCCTCTTGGACACGAAAGGGGCCTTCTGCCACTTCACAAATATTGACACGCTTTTATATCAAAGGGGCTACAATGTGTAACGGCATGGCTATAATGGGTAAAAGTCATGGCTACAATGTGTACCGGCATGGCTATAGGGTGTAAAAGCCATCTTTAATATACTGTACAATAATGAAAATATAATTATTGTAAGAAAACGACGACCCAGTCAACCCAGCCTAGCTGGCGAGGAAGAAAACTTTCGTATTTTTAAATCCTGAATACCAGAGCTCCAGCGTGACAGGATTCAGCAGAGCCCCACCATACGAGCTGAAACAGTATTATTATAGTTCTGTGACATGCCAAACAAACACGAGACGCTCATGAATGTTCAGCCACGGTCTGTAATGATGGCCCGACATTAGCCAAACGTTGTGTTAACATGTTGTGTTTTCTGGGCGTCGTGTACACTTAGCTTGCAAAAAGTACATATATTATCCTGCTAATGCTAAGGATATGAAAAAATTACGGGGTTAAGATATTAATTAAGTGTGATAGTCACTGGCCTATAAAACAGGATTATTATAATAGCGCCTCATTAATGTGAACTACTTAGTAGTATAACACTTTCATCCCTAGGAATAAATAATTTTACCACTTGCCACGTTTAAGAAGAAGAAAAAGGAAAAGAAGAAGTCGAAGAAAAGAAGGAAACAAAGGAAAAAAAGAAGACGGAGAAAAACAATAAGAAGAAAACAGAAGAAGAAGTAGTAGAAGAAAAAAAAGAAGAAAAAAAAGAAGAAAAGGAGACAGAAGAAAAAGAAAAAGATAAAAAAAGATGCAGAAGAAAAAAAGAAGAAGACGAAGAAGATGAAAAAGAAGAAGAATAAGAATAATAAGAATAGAGGACGAGCAAGAAGAGGAGGAGGCGGAGGAGGGAGAGGAGGAGGAGGAGAAAGAGGAGAAAGAGGAGGAGGAGGAGGAAGAGGAGGAGGAGAAGGAAGAGGAGGAGGGGGAGGAGGAAGAGGAGGAGGAGAAGGATGAGGAGGAAGAAGAAGAGGAGGAGGATGATGAAGATGAGGAGGAGGAGGAGGAGGAAAAAGAGGAGGAGGAAGAGGAGGAGAAGGAGGAGAAGGTGAAGGAAGGGGAGGAAGAGGAGGCAGAGGAGAAGGAGGATGAGGAGGAGGATGAGTAGAAGGAAGAAGAGGAGGATGAGGAGGAAGAGGAGGAGGAAAAGGAAAAAGAGGAGGAGGAGGAGAGGAGAAGGGGGAGGTGGAGTAGAAGGAGGAGGATGAGGAGGAGGAGGAGGGGGAGGAGGAGAAAGAGGAGGAGCAGGAGGAGGAGGAAGAGGAGGAGGAGGAGGACAATGAGGAGGAAGAGGAGGAGGAGGAGGAGGAGGAGGAGGAGGAGGAGGAGGAGGAGGAGGAGGAGGAGGAGGAGGAGGAGGACGAAAAGAAAAAGAAGAAGAAGAAGAAGACGTAGAAGAGAAAGAAGACGTTGAAGAACAAAATATTATACTAGAACACATAATACCAAATTACAGCTAAACATACCAATAAAAGTAAAAATAGCATTGACCTTCTTTTATTGACAAAGCGACAGAAATAACGAGATAAATATGACAGAATACAATAAACGTTTACAGTGTTTCGGACCAGACAGATATTTTATTGACAGAACGAAAGTCAATCCAGACTTATTTGTCATAGAACTAGAGATATGTACATGTATATAATTATTTATAATTATATGTAATTAATCCAAACCATATGCCGCTTATCAATTTGACAGCAACTCAATTATGTAACTTAACATATTACAAGAAAACAAATGTATGAATGCCATAACATTATAGTGGTTTTATGCTCTCAAATCAATTATTATACATGTATGTGATCATGAGTGATGCAGTCGACATTCGCCATCGGTCTTTTTTCTTATATTGTCAACTGCCAAACTAATCATCAGATAAAGCCATTAGCACGACGGTTCACCGAAGTAACCTCCTCTCTACAATTACCCTCGCCCATTTATGAGATAGTGTCTGGGATCCATCATTTGTCGCTATTAGACAAAAAACGATAGACACATTTCCAGCATTTTTACAAAACAAAATAAATTATATCAACGCGGTTATAGAACTGACCAATAAATCAAACATTAACACAGACTTGAAACAACGTTGTTCCAATGTAAATCTGTTGGTTGATTGTAATTATCACGAGCTACAATGACAATCCACAGTAAGGGGTTTGCATTTTGTGGACAGCGACTTGTAATATTAGATTGAATGAAAGTTTTTGAAGATAGGTATCATTATCTTTGATTTTATGTCAATTTTAAATATGGCTCATGGTAAAACAAAGAAGACACACAAGATTATTTAGTAGGCTACCACGGGGAACTCAATTACCTGTGAGAGTCACTGGCCAATAAACCGGGATTAATATAATAGCGTTTCATTAATGTCATCTACTTTGTAGTAGAGTGCTGTCATCCCCAGGAATAAACAATATTATCACTCATCAACCTTAAGAAACCAAATGGATGAATGTCATAACATTATCACCCTTTTCTGGAGAAATCTAATTAGCCTTTGGCAATTAACTCTCCAAGTGAAAAAAAAAGAATCATTCAATCACATCAAGTGGTATCTAGATTATGCTGGGCATGGGCCGTGGTGTATTGGTTAACGCTGCCGTCTGCCACGTCGGAGTTCGAAGGTTCGTACCTAGCTGTGGTATTCTGCTTTCAAAATAAATCTTCCTTGCTTCCTTGCTTCCTTGCTTCATTACTGTGGGGAGCTTCTCAGTATTGATAGGTAGCGTGCTCGACCTCAGAACTCTTGTGCTCGAATTTCGCATCCTGTGTCTGTAGGGCAGCGTCATCTGATTCATCTCACCATCCTCACTAGACCTTGGGCCCACCTGTACCCCCCTCTCCCCCTGGGTACTTTTGTAGACCATATTTTTTTAACCTTATTATGTACCACGTTACTTTCAGGTGGTCTGCAGATTTTCTATGCATGGACAAGGTCACCAGAGGTCATCGAAGTAGGGTACCCTTGACCCTTAGGGTGGTATAAAAATAAATAGGTCGAGACCTAAGCCAAGTGCACATGGTGACATTGGTAGGTGTTGGGTTTCATAGGGGATTTATCCAGTTATTCAGCAAATAGCGCCCTTGTTCTTCAAACAAAAATGAAGTACGTTTTTAAAAAATATATAATCACTTTTCATCTCATGTCATATCACATATACACAAACACACACCACGTCAGATTTGTTTGTGAATTATTGTTCAATAATTATCCCCACCAAAAGAGCTAAGGCTCAGTGTTGGTTTAATGTTGGGTTGGAGACGGTGTACCAACAATAAAACAACATTGGGTCAATGTCTCTTGTTTGCTGTGAGCTGCAGCGGGATCACACAGTGGTCTTCAGATATGAGCGTAGGCCTGTATGGTGTGCCATTTTGTATGTCTGCATCCATATATAAACTGATCAACACTCACAGAAACTCACCTTCATCAGTTAAATTTGAAACACTATTGAATGTAACAAATAGAAACCAATTGCACAAATTATGCAAGCTCATTGAAAATATCATTTATCTCGTAAAGTGAGTAACCAAATAAAAATAAAAAATGTATGTACGTTATATCATTACGTTATATTGACAATTAGGCACCTTTAGGCCACTAGGTTTTTTTCTCTGTTGTAGATCAGCGCGCGCAATAGATTTAGGCCGCGCATTACCAAAAAAAAAACATTTGTTTTTTTTCTGCCCAGCGCGCGCATTAGATCGTTGCCGATTTCCCCCAAAAAACAGTCAATTTTGGGAGATAAAAAATATTCCGAAAAAAACAAATTCATTTCGAGAGATAACAAATATTTTTTCCAGCTATGTTTTTTTTGCTTTTTTTTTTGTCGCCCTCATTAACTTTTTTTAAAATAGGTCAAAAGTTTTTTTTATCTCGTCGCCCTCATTAACTTTTCCAAAATTAGGTTCAATGTTTGTTTTTGGTAAATGTTTTTTTTTCACACTCTCTCATTAGATTTTGGATTTTTTCTGATCTAAAACAGAGAAATTAAAACAAAGTGGCCTTAACATGCTCTCCTGGCATATATTCATGCATATCTGTATTTTATATGTATATATTTTTGCAGATCCTATGAAATAAACTATTGTCTATTGTCTATTGTCACCAATAAAATAAACAACGAAGCTATTGTTTTCAGCTGTTAACGGAGAGACAATACAAATAATGTTTTAAAAGTTATCTAAACAATCCACACCAACGGATTCTCAACAGTTGTGGATCCAAAGTTAAAACACACCACTAGATTATTTTCTTTGTCCGACCACGACATTCTAAGCCGGAAATGGAAAATTATTGTTCATCAAGTACAGAACAATTATCATGGTAGGCTTATGGTACTATAATCAGTCAGGCGCGATCAAACTATTGATTATAAGGGATTTTTATTTTGGTCGGATGTGTTTTAAGTCAATCAAAACCCTCGGAGGGAGCTCTACATTCTTAGCTTCGAAAAAAACCGCGGTCCTCGGCCTCGGCACTTTTTAAAGGTAAAAATGTCGAGCTTTTCGGGTTTTATCCTATACGGAACGCAAAGGGCGAGCACTCTTTCACTTTTCACGAGATCCTCTCAAAACGCAATGATAACCCCCAGATTCTAGAGGCATGCCCAGACCCCCAAAATGGAGGTCAACAATTTTGCTGATTGACGTCACGTTTTATCTTAAACGTGCTCAAAAGTTTAATGTGCCAAGAAAAAAATGACAACACGAATTTAATCGGGACTGGCGGTTAAAGGGTTAACGGTAAATGTATTTGCTCCCGTCAGTGACCCTTTTCTCACTTCAATAATCCTGACTATTGTAAACGTTCAACTAATTAGTATTAAATCATCTGAGTAATACGGCTTAACGTCGGCCTTATTTATGTTCATTCCAATGCGTTGATCATTTTGACCAGGTTGGCAATACCAAAATATAACTGTCAATATAAAATGGACGAATTTTAATCAGAAATTACGGCATGATATAGAATAATACTGGCGACCTTTCGAATTTAATAAAAAAACGCTGGGTCATTTTTAGAGAGCATCCTCGTTCTGTCCCTAATTTAAGAACAAGACAATGCATGTAGGCCTACTATCAGAAAAACAAAAGTTACGCTCTGATAAAAAGATGTAGGCCTACATGGTGCTATAGCTGGGTCTCGGACTATAATTAGTCCCCTGGGATATAAAAGAGTGTATCTGCAGCTTGGTGAAGTGGCAGATACACCCTTTCATATCCAGGGCACGATATGCCATTGCAAAACGTATCTGATCAGCAAACATGATACGTCCTGATACAGGCCCAACATCTGTGTAGATATTTGAAACACTTTATATTAGATGATGTATGCTGGATGAAGACACCATCGCCATGAACATGATCTGCGTATATAGGGCCTACACGGACTCTGTCAACATGCCAAGCCGCCAATCTGGACCCACACTATAAACTGGATACCTTCATACGTGTAGGCGCCAACAAATGAAACACATCGGCCTAATTATATGGAACTACTGTCCAGGCATGGAATACGCAGAGCCTGCTAATAAATATAGTGACGTGGATGCCTTCAACCTATAACGCACTGGTATTTTGTATGTGAATTGCTGCCGCAATTACCACCTCAAGGTGAAGAAAAAATATTTTTTATAAAATCCCCACTTGCAATATATATGAAATAAAAGCTCAGAGAATTAAAACGTTTTTTCTCTCTTTTTGATTTCATGTTAATTTAAAATAAGTGCTAAAGTGAAAACATGGCTGCTTAACCCTTGAAGCGCTGAATTATTTTTATATAAGCCATGAGGATTAAAGGGTTTTTTTACCTTGAAATCATCATAAATGTCTTAGTTTGCTCTTTCTGATTCATTTGAATACCTATGTTATAGGTCTACGGACAGTAGAATTTTTTTACTCTTACATTGCGTTGATCGACTTTAGTCGTCAGAATCTGACGTCTACAAACAAAAACTACTTAAAAACCCGACGCAGGCAGATAGCATAGTATAACGGAGCGCAGTTTTAATCTGTTTTATCGGCAGGTTGAATCACAGTTATTGGGAATGTAATACGTGCTTAAACATCAAGATTCGCACGTGTTTGGTCTCAAATTAAGTAAATTTTAGTAATTTACCACCATTTGAAATTGTGGGTCGCGGTAGCGAGACACAACTTCAAGTGGATAGAAATTTGAAGACAATAATACAATAATAAGATAAATTAGAGGGCAAATGGTTAAAACATGTACCCGGTAAACACAAAACGTTGATCCAATGTTGATTTAATGTTGGCCCAGCGTCGCAGACGCTGGACCAACATTAAATCAACATTGGATCAACGTTTCGTGTTTAATGGGATACTAAAAATATCTGCAGGCCTACCTCAATTAATTGTATTGCATTCCGTTGCAGGAGTAGGCCTACCTACCGTTGGTGATTTCTAGTAACACCCACCTAGCATGATAAATTGATCCAGATCAAATAGAAAACTATAAGTACATTACTTTTTATTCACCAGTCGTCTGCTATGCGTAATTATGTTATCCTGGTTTTTTTATATCGATCCTGACAGCGCCGCTAACGCATCATATCCGCTGGTAGATGGAATAGATCATTTAGGTACCGCCGTAAGGATTCCCACATTAGGCCAATTATCAAGGATTATGGACAGTACATGTATATGTCATGTTTTACGTTCTCAAATTTATTTGGTACAGGCAACACCATACAATATGAAAGACCATGTTTGGGTTAACCCTTTAACCGCCAAATTATTCAATCTGAATTTCAACCCACTTGAAGTTGTGTCTCGCTGACGCGATCCACAACTTCAAATTGAGTGAAAATTATTCAGATTTGACAAAATGGAGGTCATCTCTTTTTAAATCTTGCTGGTTGATGTCACATTTTATCTCTAACATATTTAAAAAGTGGTACTTATAAAGCTCTGATAAAAAATGAAAACTCGAATATATGCGGCACCGGCGGTTAAATGGTTAATGTTAGAACTGCGTCACAGACGACAACATTGAACCAGTTAGGGGTTAACGTCAAATCCAGATTTAATTTTACACTGTTGAATGTTTTTTTCCCATTGCAGATAATGTAGATGCTTTGTTTTTTTCTGACGTCAGCAGTAAATACAAAATATATGACCAGTGTCGTTTCCATGTCGGGCTAACGTCTGACATGCCGGCCAACATGGGAACAATGTTGTTAGATGTGTTGTATATGTGGGAAGCCCCCTCCCACGAGATGCCACTTGTGTTGACAATTGTCAGAATGAATGAGATAAAGGGCAGCCCGCTAATATGGCGTTGTCAGGTTTCCCTAAGATAGATCCCGCCCTCTAATTAATCATCAACAGCGGCGAAAGTAACGCATGAATCGGTCACTTACTGGCACGGATAGCTAAACTGGGCCAGATAGATCTCATCTCGCTAAGGAGTTTTTTCCAGTTAAAAAAAAAAACTAAAAATCTGAGAAAAAATTGAAAGTGGGTGGGTGGGTCAAGCTCAACTCAATTTTTTGTTTGTTTTTTGTGTGCTTTTTTTAAACAAGTACAAATATTTTTGGTACATTTGAAAAAAATTGGGTGGGTGGGTGTGATCTGGCCAATGCAACTTCTTTGATTTTTTTTAACTTGACTAGATACCTAAGCAAGAGGCTGAAGATGTAAGTTGACCTGCCCATTATCATTGATGTACTAGACAAAAATATATTTGCAGAAAACAAACTTTAATGACCGGGTTAACATGAATGTACTACTGTTTTTTTTCTCTTTGTTTTTTTGGATACAAGTACAAACACTTTTTTTACATGTTTAAAAAAAATGGGTGGGTGGATAGGTGGGTGTGGTCTGGCTAATCCATTTATTTTGTATTTTTTGTTTTTTTTTAACTTGACAAGACACCTAAGCAAGAGGCTGCAGATGTAAGTTCACCTGCCCTTTTATCATTGATGTACTAGACAAAAAGATTTTTGCGAAAACAGACTTTAATGACCGGGTTAACATGAATGTACTGCTGATAATCTCCTCAAAAAATAGGGTGGATAATGGATTGAATGGGCGAATTAGTTTTTTTTTTCATTGGCCATGATGTTATTTTTCTGAGTGGCGCGGCGTTCAGCTGATTAATTAAACACAAACACATAGGGCCTACATCAATAAACTTCGCAGTACCAGTTTTTGAGAGGCACATGTGTAAGCCTATGATGTTTTCAAGATTGCTTCTCAGAATTTCCACGCTCCGAGAATCTCTTCGCTATCCAGCAAACAAGTGACATTGACCCATAAAGTCTGCATAATGTTGGGCCGACGTTGTAGACGGTGGCCCAACATTAGGCAAGCTGTGGGTGAATGTCTCGTGTTTCCTCGCTGATTGTTATTCAGGTGCGCATGAGAAAGGACCACCTGCCGTTATCATGATGAAAAGTACAAGTCTATCTGAACAACGAAATGACGGTCTGGGATAAGCTGAAGCTTTAGCACATGAAACGATAGCTTTATAGAATTGCTATAGATTTTAAAATATTATTATAAATCTAAAACTAGATCTTTTAGAGCCATTCACCATACTATACCATGTAATAGTTAACCATTCGGAAAACATAACTATTAGAAAAATATATAAGCCTAACTTAACCAATCATGTAGCCCGTATACATTTATCCGATTCTCAGAAAACAGGAATCCAAGTCAAGTCAGGTCCAGTCAAGTCAAGTCAAGACTAGTCAAATCCCACAACCAATATTGACATAGTGATGGGTCAACGTCGCAGAATGTGGGCCAGAATTTTATTGGCTCACCATCTATTGTTTACTGGGTTTTGTCTGACCACCACAGCCCAGCAAACACGAACGTGTCTGTCTGTGGATGTTATTTAATTTGTAAAAAACGAGCCGAATAATGTATTAATCTGCTCGATTTAGGACAAAATAATTTCATTCAACAGCACCTGATGATTATGTTAAAAAATAATCAGCGATAAACACGTATCTGCCAAATCACTACTGCAAATTCTCTAATTTAATGTTAACCCTTTGCCTGCTAATCACGACAATAGTTGTTTTTAATCCATTTTATGATGTTTATTAGCCGAAGAATTCACTGTTGTTGGGAATGAAATGACTGTTTAAACAGCGAAATTTGTAAATGTGTGGTGTCAAATTAAACAAATATGAGTAATTTTCGTAATGAGGTTGTGGATCGCGATAGCGAGACACAACCTCAAGTGGTTGAAAATTTAAATTAATTTACTTAGCAGTATAAGAGGTAATGTGACAATATTTTGCTCACGTAGGTCTAAATTATACATTTCCCCCGCGCCTGTCTGGAATCCTGATTGCCTCTCCCCGGGCTATTTCCCCGTGCTCAGATTGCCGAGCGGTGCCTGCGGAACTTGTACCTGCTCGGGATATGGAGCTGTCCTTCATCGGGTGTCATGCGCCTCGCTGGAAGTCCCACGCGAACCCATCCTGACATTTAGTGTCATTGTCCCACACGCTTGACCTTGACGTGTCGTTACGCTCAACCGGGATTGCCCCGCGTTATCCCGTCTCACTTCTCGTAAAGGTATCCAGTATACATGGTATAAGATCGGTCGTGTTTTAGTGATGAGTCAACTAGTCCCAGAGCTAGGGGGGTTTTATTTGTGTAGCAAGGTCCATAGACTCCATACGATCCAAGAGTTCCACCTATAGTGAAATTGTCTCAGGAATCCGAATCCGTGCGTCTTACAAAAATCATCCTGTCCAAAAATACCCTAAAAACCCTTTAAACACTAGTACCGTCAAAATCGCAAACCGTACGTAATTCGAAATATTGCGTATGAAGTGATTGTTTGACAAAACTGTGGTAATTTTCTATTCAAATAATTTTTAAATTATCTATTATCCTCACATATGACACAGGCTTTCACATGGATGTAAAATATTTTGTGTCTGATCAATGACAAATGCACAATATAGCTTTAAGTTGGTATTTTAACACGTAATTTTACTTTTTCAGTAAATAGACAAAATACTTTTCCCTCAGCCGATTTTTGTATAGTACAAATGTTTAGTTTTGATTCAAACATGTTCTGGAACTATTGTTGACTTAAAATTACCCGTTTGGAATAAAAATAATGAGTTATGAAATTATAATAATTCACTTTAATTTGGCGAACATAGGAATGTGAATGCTACTAATTTTTAGACGATAAATGTGTTATAATAACTATGCTGTATAAAATGATTGGATAACGCCTTTAGCAAACAACGTATGAGGTGTAATTCTGAAACCAATTCTCAAACCGCTGAAAAATAATTTATTTTTTATACACTTTAAGTTGTGTCTCTATACCTCGACACACAAGTTCAAGTGGGTGAAAATTACACATGTTTGTTTAATTTGAGTGCAAACACTTACAAATCTTGATGATTAAACACACATTTCGTTTCCAATAATTGCGATTCAAAAGGCCGATAAAACATAATAAAAAAACTATAATCGCACTTAGCAATATAAGGGTTACTGAACAATGTAGGCCTATATATGGTTCAAGGCTACTGATCCCTTTAAGGACAATCATATGTTATGATGATAACATTTCAGCTGGCTTCAGTCATGATCATACACGCTTTCTGAAACGTATACTGTATACCTGCCTAATTGCTCGTGACTAATTATTCTAATTGCCATCTTTGACATCAGTGTAGTATGGCGACACATAGCAGAACTAGTGAACAATAGCTTTTTAAATATTTAATAGTGGAATAATGTTCAGTTGCGATAATAGTACAGTGAATCAGGATATTTTATATTCCTCAACATGTTAAATTTCAATGTTATAAAAACAATGTTTTAAAAAATGTAAAAAATAATTTTAGCCAATAACTAGTCATTAATTTAGACACTTTTTAGTACATTAGTTTAGGTTACCTTGGGCAATTTGTTTGTAAACACAATCACGATCATATAATGAATTCACTTTTGTATAGGGTTTCCTTTTTTCTGCATTTGTTTCATTTATGAAAATTGGGTGCAGTTTTTAAACCAGAAGGGCTATTTTTCTTATTAAATGCTATTTCCCAGGATCATTTTTTCAAAACCCCAGTGAATTTACCCACCCCTTCGATTAACCTTTGTGATTCCCATCATTTCTATAATTAAAGTTAACAAATCAACCTCTTACTAAGGGTAGCATGTTACTTTTACAGCCTCCCTAATTATCATGGATATACATATACACGATGAAGCCTGTGGCCCACACACTGAAAACATTGCAATTGTGGGCGCGCGTCAGAATTCGTTACTGGCTGAAACAAGACTCTGAATTTGAAATGTTAGCCTGAAGAGTGCCACCTGGTGCCGGATGCTCTATTAGCGACTGCACTAAAAGGACAGTAATAACATATAAAGAAAGCTGTAATTCAAAAAGCAGAACCAGTCTAAAGACAGCTTAGTGTGTTGCAGCACAATTAAAGAATATCGCCAGTTTGCAAGCAGGACGATCAGTTATTTTGTGCAACAGCTTGAAGGCATATTAGAGAAGTGATCACAAATCTATAATGAATCTTGCATTGTCAGCTACTAAGTCTAATGTGTCCCACAATGAATGGCGCGGTCCATGGCAACCTGCTAGGACCTGTGCTGTGATTTTAATGCTGCTTTAATATCTTTTAGCGACCTTTCTATCACTTATAACATGAAATGTATGAAGAACCTGCTCATAATCATAATTGCTGGTGTTGTAATAACAATTCAGATGGCATTTTAACTGTATTACTCAGATTTATCAAATGTCTTGTAACATCTCAGCCATTTGAAACACAAACATCATTTAGTTATTAAATGAAACAAATCATCATGTTAGGATCATCTGGACCGTTCTAATAGTTTTCATCATCGTCCACATCCTCCATCAAGGTAGATTTGAACATATACACATAATATCGACTATATTCGGACAGTATGTAGCAGAACTGTAAGCCATTTCTCCATTCTCCATCTCTTGTACATAGTACATGACAGGTCATTATTGGTCGAGATCGCCATGTCGACCGATAACCAAGTATAGTGGTGTAATCAGACCAGTCAACAATGACACAGTATGGCAAAGTTGTGGACTACCTTAACTGCAGAGAGCATTATTGTGAGCGAGGTATTAGAAACAATGTGATATGTAAGGCATTTTTGTTTAATAGACTGCTTGCACGAGTTTGCGCGTGAACAGTTGTCTGATTAAAACAGTTCAGCGTTGGTCACTGTGTGGAGTGTTGTCATTTAAAGTGTGTAACAGTTATCTGATTAAAAGAGTTCAGCTTTTCTCACTGTGTGGCGTGTTGTTATTGAAAAGGGTGTATTGAAGCCTTGTAGTATATTGAATTGAATCCTTGCTTATATTGCTGGTGCAGCACTGAAATGAAAATTAATATGATATTAGACTCAAATAATTAATAGCAGTACGTAATCTGAGATATACTAATTTAATTAGCTTAACGTTTAACATGGAAATGGTGACATACACGGATTGACGTGCGCGCCATTAATTTCACTCTCAGATTGAATAATTTAAAGGGTTAATAAAAAAAATATGACTTGTGGTCAAAGGGTTAATAAATGACATCACAGCAAACACTAGACGTTGATCTAATGTCGGTCCACCATTATTGATCAAACCCTGTTTGCTGACACCTAGGTCTATTCTATGTATTCTCCACACCTTCTTAGAATGACATTTGATACACAGAATTGTTATCACCACTGTCTATTTTGGGTAACGTTCGGATTCCTTACACATAATGACATAATGTACTAATATAACAAGCATTTACCTACGAGACACGGCGTCAACCTGTTGAATGGATAATAGGATCACAGTGTGATCCTATTATCCATTCAACAGGTTGACACGCCATGCACGTTGAGCTATCCTATCTGCATTATCAACCCACCTACACTCTACATATGTCAATATTACCATGGAGTGGGAGGATGCTGTCCCATCTCAGGAGACACTAGGCATTGGACGAATGCTGCCGCAATGGTGGTCCGGAGCCACAGACTGTGGACTAACATTACATCAGAAATCGTCCAATGACTTATGTTCGTGGGCGGCTGTTTTTTTTTCCAGTTTTCACGTCGAAGTGATCATGAGCGATAATAGGAACTGTAGCCTACATAAACTGAAATACTTTATTTTACAGCGCTGTTATTTACTATGTGTAGCTTTCAAAAATCTGAGAAAAAAAAACTGATTTGATGTGTTTGATTTTAAAGCCATAAAAAAAAATTAACGCAGCGGTTCACGACTCACAAATATTGAAGCTTCTATTGATAGCCTAATTTGATTATTATCATTCGCTTATGAGAGATAAATATGCAGACCTTGTAATTTTCTATTTGTAAACTTCAGCAGATCAATGCATAGATGATAAAGGAAACGGGCATGTATTGCCTTCGGTGTTCAATCACATAGAAATAACGCTGCAGTTGCATGTTTATTATTATAGATATGGTTATTTCAAGCTGAATATACTCATATGACATCTACAAAAATAGTCCATAATATTGCACTAGCAGACACAAGAATAGACATTTAGGTAAATTATTCACAATTGATTATGGATTCAGGTTTTTTTATTCAATGGTCCATAGAGACAAAAGAATATACATATGTACATTAAATTGTGTGCTGCATTAATATTATTGTTGATCGAAATTGGTTAATTTCTCTACTTTTTCGAATAGTTTATGCGCAAGATGTGCTATTCCGTGCAAAATAGAAAATGTGATTCCTAATAGACAGGGATATATCCTAACCAATCTAATAAACATGTCTGTCAAACTTTTCTCAACGGTTTCTTTTGTATTTTTTCCCGTAGATTTCAAATCTGCAAGATACCATTCGAGATTTTGCATATTTAATTAGCTAATTTGCATATTTCCAAAATGACCGCCGAAAAAAAGTAATCGGCTATCAATATATTTCCGGCAATCCTAGAAATGTGTTTTTTGGCCCTAAGTTCGGGTTTTAAGATCCCATAATGCAATTTCGACGACAATATTAATTTTGGGGTCATTGGAAGGTCATAGGTCACGTGGCCATTGAAATACAATATCCAACATTCACGTTTTAGCAAAAAGTGCACAACTTGACCTTTTTTGGATAAAATGATGGTTTGAATGCCTGATAATATAAATTTATTTTCAGAGAGTTACATCTTATACACAATACTATATTTATTAATACAAGATGGCCGCCATAATTCAAAATGGCCGCCAGCCGAATCCAAAATCAAGATATCTTAGTTCCTGGATATCATATCTAAGCGGTCCTAGTGGCTTGATTAAGGTTTTTTGGACCAAGGAATACAATGCCGAACATCATTATACTGTCAAATGATTTTTTATAGGTTTTTGAAGTGTTTTTGATCTCTAGAGTTTGATATTTTGGCAAAATTGTGTGATCCATCTACGCCACCATAGTTATATTTGAATCACTTCCTCCCAGAATGAGTTTATCATCCACACACTGTTCTGAATCCACATACTAACATGATATAAAGTTAAACCATATAAATTACATGTGTATGACAGCGACAAAATAAGTAAATAAACATCATTTACATTATAATACGAAACCGTTATGCTGTAGAGTATGTAAAACTACTACCCAGGGGGTTAACATCATATTTTCTGGAGAACTGACAGTCTGACACGGCGTGTTGTAAACGGTTGGGCACCCGAAATGATATCTACATATATTTAGATTCACAACCTAGGTGCACAACCTTGCAAATCGACTACTGGAAATTGACAGGAGGCCAATAATGGCGGCCATTGCCGAGAAACCTTAAGTTGTCAATATCTCGGTCAATATTTGGGATAATTTGCTTTTAAAGTTGTCTAAACCTATCTTTTTAGGGTCAATGATCAATATGGAGACAACCCTGAAGTGATTTTATGTCTTCTTAACAAGATAGTACACAAAGCCATGCATTTGATAGTGTGAAATTAATGTTTTGCGCTAGATATTATTATTCTCGTTTGATAAGAAAACATTTGATGTGATAACAATGGTAAGTTTATTGATTATAATCTAACATAAGTATTAACAGATTAATCCTTGTTGTGTTACATCACTTGTTACAATAATCACTTCAA
The DNA here is from genome assembly GCA_964017125.1 of Flabesymbios commensalis. Taxonomy (NCBI): domain Eukaryota; kingdom Metazoa; phylum Annelida; class Polychaeta; order Terebellida; family Flabelligeridae; genus Flabesymbios; species Flabesymbios commensalis. The sequence goes on from OZ024905.1 coordinate 54,700,066, forward strand.
AACATAATTAGCCGAATGTTACATGAAACAAAAATTAAGAGCGCTGAAAATAATACTGTCGAAGGAACTAGTGTTTGCAGGAAGCAACATGCACACAACTACATTGTATATCGATTATAAGATTATTGAAAGTGAGTGTGCTTAAAAAGTATATGATGCAGTTATGCTATTTAATTATAAGGATTATGTGTTGTGTTGTGCAAAGCTGCATTTGCTTGGGGATCACCGACAGTCACATCATAATTAGCAGGGATTTTCCTTTTCTCACACTAGCAGTTCTTGTTGCAACCCTTCTTGCAGGGATGAAATTTTGTGAATCATATGTGGTGGCGACGGTGGGTTTGTACATGTAGACTGAACAGGAATCAGCTTGCCATTTTCTACAACCCATCCATAGTCCTAAGGCTTGAGGATGGCTTGGCTGCATGCTTTATATGCTGTTGGAAAGCATTTTCATTGGGTGGCATCAACTTCAGCAGTGTTGACTTATTAATATTATTTAAGAACGTTTTGTCTCTGAGCGTATCTATATCACAGCCTTCTCTTGTTGAAATATGAGTTCACAAAAAGCTGCTGTGAGCACCATCATCAGCAAAGTCTACCAGTGTAGTTATATCATTCAGCAAACTTAAACATGCCAGTAGAGAATGAATAGCCGATGGTATCTCGTCCGTTGATAATGTGAATAAATGACAGAGCCTTAAAGTTTGCATGACCCATTGCAGCGGCAAAGCTCGTGAATGGATAGCTGTCTTGAGATGAACGACCAATCACCAAATATACAATGCAATGTATGTGACTGTAATTAGTACACTCTGTTTTATCCACCACCTAAGTGAAATTTGGTTGAACAAATGGAAGGATCACTTTGTTCCTCCTGGTACCATGTCTGACATAGAAAAGCAAGAAAGCGAGTCATGTTGGAAAAACTCTTAAAAACCACTGGGATCGCTCCCTGTTAGCTATTTTGCTATGTTCAGCAGAGCTTCTGGTCTTGATGTGAAAGAAATGGTTTCCAAAGCTGCCATTACTTTCAAGATCATAATTATAGGAAGCTCTTGTCACCCGTGAATGACTAGACTCTGAACCAGAAACCAAAATAGTATTATAAGCGAAATTGATTCGTCTGACAAGAGTAATGACATTTCTACTCTTCGGCAAATAACACACAAAAAGTAAGTGGTGGAGACATTAAAATTAATAACTTTATTGGTGATCATGAATGTAGCAATATGCCTCCATCATTGTTCGCAGAAAACGGAACTAGCATGATAGCTGATGATGCCATGGTGCTCACATTGAAATAACGGTAGATGTGTATGACCAGGCAAAGTAGCTTCTTGTGAACACATAATCCAACTTCGAAGGCTGTGATATAGCTATATAAACTCCGATTCATCAAGTTTTATAATAACAAATCACTGCTGAAATTACTGCCACCCCCCCTTGCTTTAGAACATCATTTAAAGCGGAGAGCATTGGCAACAGCACTTGACAATTCAGCTTACATAGCCAAGCTTACCTGCAAGCCTGAGGACTATGGTTGTATAAAATGATAAACTGATCCCAGGTAAATCTACAAGCCCACCAAGGCCACCATATATGACACACACAATGACAAGTGGCTGCAAGAAGGGTTGCAACAAAAACTGCTCGAGTAAGAGAAGAAAAATCCCCTGCTATGTAGAAGAATGTCAGAGATATCTAAGCAAAGGTAGCTGCATACAGCACCTTGATACCTTGATGACGTGAGCGTGGGGTGATAGGGCATGGTGGGTTACTGCCCGATGTTCTGGGCATGTCTAGGGGATTTACCCTCAGACATGCCCAGACGATCAAAGACTTAGGTTTTCATATGCAATTTAATGCTGAAACACGGAGGCCCTTAGCACAGCTCCGCTATCCTCTGGTCGGATAGTCCTCAAGAGTCACAATAGTTGAGGGTAACTCCATTCATCCCACATGAGAGACTTAATGTCAAACACTATTGCCTGTATTGCTGTAGCATGGCCGACATCAGTGCTTGTACTGATGCGGGAGCTGCATTGATACCACTATTGAGTGGAGGAAACAGGCTACCCCGCTGGCAATCCACCACAGTATTATAGCCAGCCACGTGTAGGCTGCAGCTTCCCCAACATGCAACAGACGGGACAGATCCCAAATGGCCCCAGGTGGGTGCGAAAAGTACTACTACTAGCAATCATCCCAGCACCCCTTAGACTGACTATGTTATGAAGTGATTATATTACCAAATGCTATATCACTTATTCTATTATCAAGTTTTTGATCAATAAACATTATCATTGTTATGACATTGTACGCTCACGATGTTTTCTTATCAAAAGTGATTATTAATATACAGTGTGAAACATTTTTTCCAAAACATAAAAGCAGAGTTGTGTGTATAGAGGCATACTGGTATACATATTTACAAGACATAACATCACTTCAGGACTGGTTTTCTATTGATCCTTGACCCTGAAAATACTGGTCTAGACAACTTTAAAAGCAAATTATCTTAAATGTTGACCGAGATATTGACAAATTCAAGTTTTTCGGTAATGGCCGCCATTATTGGCTTCCTACCAATTTCCTATTTATTTAGTCGATTTGCAAGGTTGTGCACCGAGGTTGTGATCCTAAATATATGTAGATATCATTTCAGGTGCCCAAACTTTTACAACACGCCGTGTCAGTTTTTCAGAAAATACGATGTTTACCCCTTGGGTAGTAGTTCTGGGTAGTAGTTCTACATACACTACAAAATAACAGTGCCGTATTATAATGTAAATGATATGTCTATTTATCTCTTTTATCGCTGTCATATACATGTGATGTATATGGTTTTACTTTAAATCATGTTAGCATGTGAATTCAGAACAGTGTGCGGATGATAACCTCATTCTGAGAGGAAGTTATTCAAATATAACTATGATATAACACAATTTTGCCAAACTATAGAGATCAAAAAGACATAAAAAATCATTTGAAAGTATAATGATGTCTGACATTGTATTTCTTGATCCACAACACCCCAATATAGACACTAAGATAGCTTAAATATGATATCTAGAAGCTCAGATATCTTGATTTTAGGTTCGGCTGGCGGCCATTTTAAATTATAGCGGCCATCTTGTAATAATAAATATAGTCTTGTGTATGAGATGTAACCCTCTGAAATAAAATATATAATATCAGGCATTCTAATCATCATTTTATCCCCAAAAAGTCCATTTGTGCACTTTTTGCTAAAACGTAAAGGTGGGATATTGTATTTCAGTGGTCACGTGACCTATGACCTTCCAATGACCCCAAAAATAACATTGTCGTCAAAATGGCATTATGGGATCTCAAAACCCGAACTTAGGGTCAAAAAAACACATTTCTATGATTGCCGTGATTGTATTCATAGCCGATTACTTTTTGTTGGCGGCCATTTTGGAAATATGCAAATTAGCTAATTAAATATGCAAAATCTCGAATGGTATCTGGCAGATTTGAAATCTACGGGAAAAAACACAATATAAACCGTTGAGAAAAGTTTGACAGACATGTTTATTAGATTGGTTAGGATATATCCCTGTCTATAAAATACAAATTTACAACTTAAAACAAAGATAACGATAAAAATAAAGTAACATTGCAATTTGACTCAAACTTGTTCAAAAATTATGTTGAAAACACTGAAAGGATAAAATGTTATTCACAGATATCTCTTCAATATTAATCAGGCTGCTAAGATGTCATCTTTTGAAGCAACCATGAGTAACTTTCGAAATGACCACCATACAACTCAAGAAGTATTCTGATATCCTTTTTAAACTTGAATTTTTTATTTAATTATTATCCGTCCTTATAGAAAAAAGTTCTGAGATTTTAGTCTTCTGAAGTCTTATTTGTGTGTGAAAAAGTTGTATATTAGTGGTAATTGTAATTGGCAGAAGTTTATATTCATATTAATTAATTTAAGATACTAAAAATGTTAATAATGACAAAAACGTTCTCTTTTTTTATTCATCTTTTTTATTCATTTAGATGCTACCCCAGGACTTGCTTGATACCGCATAAGTGTTATGGTTTTGCACGTGGACATCCAATTTTCTCAGAAAGAGGTTGGGCATGACATTGAAATTGCCATTGACATATCCGTTTGTAAACCTATCCTCTATGTTAATAACACCCTCTCTGTAGACCTGTTGCTCCAGTCCGTAATAACAGACTCTGTGTTCCATACAGAGTCTGTAATCATTGCCATTCGTAAAGTTGTGCCCCAAAAGTACGGTGCGCATCCGATCGATTGCGCATCAAATATAAACGTTCCAGTTTGATGACTGTCCTGTATTTAAACTCATAATAACAGCTATACATCTCATTTGAAAAATGCCTTGACGATGTCATTGAAGTTTCCTTCTTTATGTGTGTATATTGTCTTTGAATAGGGTAGCCCTAACATTTTTGCACAAAATTGGCCGATTCGGTGTTTATTTTCAAATACACATGTACCGGTGAAAATCGCTGGTCACCCGTATTCCGTTGTGCATAGGGGCCGGTACACGCCAAGATACGATTACCCTTATTATTCTCACCTAAGCATTACAAGAAAAATCAGTCTCATTCTATTAAGTCGATCAGCGAAAATTATCGGAAATGGGTTATTTTTTAGCATGATGGGTGATCGTACGGAGCCCCTAAAGGGACACATGTGGAGGAGAAAATAAAATTAAATCGTGCCCACGATTTATAATCCGTTCCCACGATTTACAATCCGTGGCCACGATTTATAATACGTGGCCACGATTTACGATCTATAATCCGTGGCCACGATTTATAATCCGTTTCCACGATTTATAATCCGTGGCCACGATTTATAATTCGTTCCCAGGGTTTATAATTCGTTCCCACAATTTATAATTCGTTCCCACGATTTATAATTTGTTCCCACGATTTATAATCCGTGGCCACGATTTATAATCCGTGGCCACGATTTATAATCCGTTCCCACGATTTATAATCCGTGGCCACGATTTATAATTCGTTCCCACGATTTATAATCCGTCCCCACGATTTATAATCTGTGGCCACAATTTATAATCCGTGGCCGCGATTTATAATCCGTGGCCACGATTTATGATTTGTTCCCACGATTTATAATCCGTGGCCACGATCTATAATCCGTGGCCACGATTTATAATCCGTGGCCACGATTTATAATCCGTGGCCACGATTTATAATCCGTGGCCACGATTTATAATCCGCGGCCACGATTTATAATTCGTTCCCACGATTTATAATCCGTTCCCACGATTTATAATTTGTTCCCACGATTTATAATACGTGGCCACGATTTATAATCTGTGGCCACGATTTATAATCCGTGGCCACGATTTATAATCCGTTCCCACGATCTATAATCCGTGGCTACGATTTATAATCCGTGGCCATGACTTATAATCCGTTCCCACGATTTATAATCCGTGGCCACGATTTATAATTCGTTCCCACGATTTATAATTCGTTCCCACGATTTATAATTTGTTCCCACGATTTATAATCTGTGACCACGATTTATAATCCGTGGCAACGATTTATAATCCGTGACCACGATATATAATCCGTGGCCACGATTTATAATCCGTGGACACGATTTATAATCCGTTCCCACGATTTATAATTCATTCCCACGATTTATAATCCGTGGCCACGATTTATAATCCGTGGCCACGATTTATAATCAGTGGCCACGATTTATATTTCGTTCCCACGATTTATAATCCGTTCCCACGATCTATAATCCGTGGCTACGATTTATAATCCGTGGCCATGATTTATAATCCGTTCCCACGATTTATAATCCGTGGCCACGATTTATAATCTGTGGCCACGATTTATAATTCGTAGCCACGATTTATAATCCGTTCCCACGATCTATAATCCGTGGCTACGATTTATAATCCGTGGCCATGATTTATAATCCGTTCCCACGATTTATAATCCGTGGCCACGATTTATAATTCGTTCCCACGATTTATAATTTGTTCCCACGATTTATAATTCGTTCCCACGATTTAAAATCTGTGGCCACGATTTTTAATCCGTGGCAACAATTTATAATCCGTGGCCACGATGTATAATCCGTTCCCACGATTTATAATTCATTCCCACGATTTATAATCCGATCCCACGATTTATTATTCGTTCTCACGATTTATAATCCGTTCCCACGATTTATAATTTGTGGCCACGGATTATAAATCGTGGCCACGGATTATAAATCGTGGCCACGGATTATAAATGGTGGGAACGAATTATAATTCGTGGCCACGGATTATAAATCGTGGGAACGGATTATAAATCGTGGGAACGGATTATAAATCGTGGGAACGAATTATAAATCGTGGCCACGGATTATAAATCGTGGGAACAAATTATAAATCGTGGGAACGAATTATTAATCTTGGCCACGGAATATAAATCGTGGCCACGGATTATAAATCGTGGGAACGGATTATGAATCGTGGGAACGAATTATAAATCGTGGCCACGGATTATAGATCGTAAATCGTGGGCACGGTTTATAAATCGTGGCCACGGATTATAAATCGTGGGAAGGGATTATAAATCGTGGGAACGAATTATAAATCGTGGCCACGGATTATAAATCGTGGGAACGAATTATAAGTCGTGGCCACGCATTATAAATCGTTGGAACGGATTATAAATCGTGGGAACAGATTATAAATCGTGGGAACGAATTATAAATCGTGGGAACGAAATATAAATCGTGGCCACGGATTATAAATCGTGGGAACGGATTATAAATCGTAGGAACGGATTATAAATCGTGGGAACGTATTACAAATCGTGGGAACGAATTATAAATCGTGGCCACGGATTATAAATCGTGAGAACGGATTATAAATCGTGGGAACGGATTATAAATCGTGGGAACGAATTATAAATCGTGGGAACGAATTATAAATCGTGGGAACGAATTATAAATCGTGGCCACGGAATATAAATCATGGTCACGGATTATAAATCGTGGGAACGAATTATAAATCGTGGGAACGAATTATAAATCGTGGCAATGGATTATAAATCGTGGCCACGGATTATAAATCGTGGCACGAATTATAAATCGTGGACACGGATTATAAATCGTGGCCACGGATTATAAATCGTGGGAACGGATTATAAATCGTGGGAACGAATTATAAATCGTGGCCACGGATTATAGATCGTAAATCTTGGGCACGGATTATAAATCGTGGCCACGGATTATAAATCGCGGGAACGGATTATAAATCGTGGGAACGAATTATAAATCGTGGCCACGGATTGTAGATCGTAAATCTTGGGCACGGATTATACATCGTGGCCACGGATTATAAATCGTGGGAATGGATTATAAATCGTGGGCACGATTTAATTTTATTTTCTCCTCCACATGTGTCCCCTTAGGGGCTCCGTATGATCGCTATAATTTTCAATTAATATTGTAAAATTCTTAGTAATATGCCGAAATAGTGCTGTTTGTGGATTTAAACGCGAAAATTACGTTTTATTATTACGCTATAATTATATGTTTCGACATTCATTATATTAGCATGACATACGGTACAGGGAAAGTCAGTGTGTAGCCTCGTACGACGCTACTCAAAATCAATATTCAAAATTTAATTGTACACATTGGCTCAACTGTTAAACATTGCCCTCTTATTATCATGATTTACTATTGCAGTGTCCACTGCTCTTAGCTGATTTATTAGTATTTAATTATTTCTGACACTTTGGGCCTTGGTTCAGTGTTCTCTCAATATGTGTGGCAGTTAGGCTATGCAAACAAAGCATTGAGACAGCATTTTGCCAACGTTCCGTGCCACATTGTACATATTTATCCACGTTCTATAAACAATTGGTCGATATAACATTTTAAGTCCTAATGTTTTTTCCCAGGTTAATGATGACCAGCGCCAAACAGCACTGGTCATCAGCCCATTGTTAAGTATTCTATATGAACCAGCGACTAAACTGAAGCAATGGGGTGTAGCTGCATATAGCATAACATCGGAGATATCGAGTAGGCCTATGGAATACACAATTTTTGGATTGGACTGGCTTTATTACCATAAACGAAACTGGTAGACATGGACGACCCCACACACATTCTAAATCCCAGAGATTATGTACATCATTATTATAATAAAAATAAACTGGTATTATTTTGTTTTTCCTATGATGAAATTAAAAAAAACATATTGAGAGCTGATATCTGAGAATTAAAAACTGCGTTATCGGCATTTAAAGGGTTATATCATCAGCAAACAAGACAAAAGAGACCCCTTATACTTCGGGTATTTTACATTTGTACGCGGTTGTGTATGTCGGTAAGCTATGTGAACAAACTTGAAATGAACAACTTCTTTTATTGATCATCCACCGCGTTGATTCGTGTTTACGACATTATCATGTAACCTTGACCCATCGATCATTTGGACATAACAAATTCATGAAATTGTGACAAAAACCTCAATTCATGTTCGCGATTATCGATTACAATGATTTTAAAGTATCCATATTGCTACAAGTTATATCAAGGAGATAAGCTAAATGTACTGAGATTATAAGTAAGTGTGTTATAGTTCATACGTTGCTCATAAAAAAAACACAACATAAGCTAATGGGTCAAGTTCTGACGCTAAACGATCAGTGAAAACGTCATTTCGGACTATGTTGCTCAGACTCTATTCATAGGATATTTATGTGGTTTAGTAATTTCATCTTTTATCTGTCGCAATCATGAGGCATATATGATATCCCTCTACACAATCTTGACACTTATTGGAGAGTTATGAGGCGTTGACGTCCCGAGAATACTACACTAGGCTTACCAAGTACAGTACTGATTTCACAAAATGGGACAGATTTTTCATCAGTGGCTGGCCTGCGTTAACGCTGGCCAGCCCGTCATTAGCCCGGGCGCAAGCCCGGCGAGACAGGCGCAGAATTGGTTGCGCCCAGCGCATGAAATGGGCTCGAGCCCCCACACGGTTCGGGCCAGAAAAAATATACCCGCCCAAATCCTACTTGGGCTTGCACCCAGTATACTGTGTGGCGGCTAACATGGATGCTGTGAACCATGTGTCATCTCGCCGGGCTGGACAGGCTCGCTCTGGGCAAGACAGGGCGCGCTCAGCTTGACCACATTCAGCATCATCTGAACAGCTCTGAGTTGATCTAAACGTGCAATAATTGAGTGTCCGTACGTGTATACATGTAGACCTGTTGCAGTCCTCATTTATTTCTGCTTAGCCATTTACCATTTAGCCTTTAGCATTTAGACATTATCTTTAGTATCAGACAAGCAGTTCAGTGTATAAATTCAGAAAATGGGTGGTTTTATGAAGCTACGGTCACTGGAATAGGCCTAACCGAAGATGAAAAAACAGGCACCTGGAAAGTCAGGCTCGCCGGGCGCACCGGTCGAGCTTGAAACCGGACCAGGCGAGAAGCGCGCCTGACTAACACATACAGGCGTTGACTCAATTCGCCGAGGCTCTAGATTGGCTTGAGCCCCGGCGATATGAGCGCGGCTCCATTTATATGAACTTATACCAAAACGCACATTGCGGCCCGGCTGAAGGATTTTATAACTTTGGGCGCATACATGCGCGCCCCAAATGGGGTGGGGAGAGAACATGGGGCTAGCCCAGGGCTAGCCTGCGTTAGCCGGGGCTAGCCCCACTGAAAAAGCTTGTCCCATTTTGCTAAATCAGTACTGTATGTTGGCAAATTGTTTGCCATTTCCTTATTTTCTGTTATATATGTGGCCGATCTGTGTCTCGATAAAATACATCCCAGCAAACACAAAACATTTGTATAACATGTGTACAATGTTTGACCAACGTTGAAGATATTGGGCCGACGTTGAACAAATGCTATACAAATGTTTTGTGTTTGCTAGGATGACCGCTAAAAAATGTCCCCGCGGTTAAAAAACTTGAAAAATTCCGTAGGCCTGTAACATAGGTATTAAAATGAAGGGGAAAAAGCTAACTGAGACATTGATGATAATTTCAAATTAAATATATGTTTCAGCGCCGTAAGGGTTTAGCGAGTGTGGTTAACCCTTTGATATTATTTAGAAATTAAAGAAAATTACCACCTATTGGTAAGCCATTTTCATGGGAATTTTTGCTCTAAAACCCTTAGTTGTAAGAAAATTAAAAATGTTTTCAGGGATGTGAAATGATGCTTTAATGCATCTTGAGGGCTTAAAGGGTTAAAACAGTTTGATAACCTTGATTATGCCCCAGAGGATATTAATTTATCAAATAAAATATCATGAGTGAATCTTTATTCATAATCCGAATAAATATTCTTCGTTCAAACGTGCTCTAACTGAGTTTATATTGCTATAAAATGTTTGATAACATATTACCCAATCGAGGGCTACTGGCCCATAACCACTACTTATTTTTCTCTCATTGTCATAAGGGGAGTTATGGAACATCGTAACTTTTCTAATATAACGTAAAGGAAGAAAGTAAGGATAATCTTAATTGTATGATTTTTAGTAAAATGGGTCCCTGGCTGGACTCCAATGAAGAATGCTAGATATATGCATTAATGTTGTATCCTTTGTACGGTTGTACTGTTTGGGCACCCACAAAAATAAGAAGCTGTACGCACTATAATGGCCCTGTCACATTTGCCCAGCCTCCTTCCCATGACCAGATTAGCACAGCTAGGTGGCCCTGCTACAGAGCTTTGAGAATCAGTTCTGTATTGCCGCGGCCTGACAGGGCGTACAAAACAACAGGCTGTTGATCCCGAGCTTGACCCTTTCTAACTGTGTCAAATGCGACATTACGTTGGTTAATCACCGCCCAACTTGCAAACGGACTTTTTTAACTCCCCCTATCATCGTCCATCTTTCAATGTGTCACTCACACAGACCTCCAGGCCTATATAGGTCTGTGATCACTTATAAATGCAGCAATAGTTTGACAGTCACGTGGCTGGCCAGTATATTGTTTACATCTTGTTTACAAAGTCAAGGACGTACTTTAGTTAAACATGTGGTGATTGGCCAGCCGGATAATTGGGTCAAGCTCATGAATATCTCCAACAAAACACATTCTACAGTGCAATTCATTATAGCCACTAGCGAACGCTAGTGGAAGGATAGTGGATCTGATCAAGGAATGAATGAGAATGCACTGAGCAACGAACTTCACCGGACAACTGTTCATTTTATGTTCTCTAATGTTCGTTACGTCCGTCAGAGACTCGCTTTGTCCTGTATAATGTCCTCAATATGCTCGTTATTCTTCAGCATTAGATAATGTAGATCTTCGATGGCGAACATTGGCCGGTGATGTTCGCTGTTCAGTTTTTCTAAGTATTACATGATCATAAAGTAAGCTATTTGAAGATTTAATTGACAAAAACAAGTACAACAAGAACAAGAACAAGAAAAATAAAAACATCAATAAAAATAACAACAACAACTACAAGAACAGTAACTTTTCCCATCCCAATTGTGTATAACTATTATAACTGTACAGCCGGTGTTTGATTGTATGTAGCATGCGATTATTTAGGTGTAATTGTTACATTTTAATTCCATCAAACATTCAATTCTAATTGAATAGATGTTCTTTATTATTTGCAAAAACTGATTAAAAGTTTGAGGGGTATAAGTTAAGGCCGTATTCCAACTTCTTGTCATTTGCGTGTTTTTGTGTGCCTGTTGTTTCTCCTTAGGAGTGTTTTTCAGAGGCTGTCACGACCTTCCTCTTTTCAGTGATGCCTGTCACATTCCTCTTGCATAATTTCTCTACCCCACAGTCAATGCGGTATAATTCAGAGAAGGAAAACTAAGCATTTCAAGGTTTTCCGATAGAAATAGCCACAAAAGATAAAAACTTGCTTATATGTGATTCTCATAAATAATTATAATACTTATGACAGAAAGCTTTTGACCAACTTACAGAAAACTAGTTTGGCTTTATTTTTTCTTTATGATATATAGATTCCTTTCATCTATTTAATGCTGTATCATTCATAATATGAAAGCTACTATACTTAAGAATAAAAATGAGGCATTTAGACAAAGTTTCTTATGACCGGATATCATACTTGTGGAACCAAATTGACAAATCACGTCAGAATTATTAGATTAGGTCTATAAGTCTCATTTTGTAAATAATTAAAGTTTATTTTTCTCAGAAGATAGACCTACTCATGGCAGCTCTCCGTGAAAAACACTTGTCCAGCGCCCAACTTAGTGTACTATTTATGCAGCTCCACTTTATTATGTATTACATGTATTACTGTGATATATACATTGAACTATTATTATATTATTATTATTACTCGTTGAATTGGTTCTTTTAAATAAATATAACATTAGTCACGCAAGTATCTATATTCAAATTATTTTATAATACTACAACCCTCAACGACGTATCAAAAATGTTAGAATTGATCAATAATGCTCTATTTGAGATATTCACTTGCGCATTTTATAAATTGCTGGCTTTGTTTTTATGATAAACGAGCCGTTCGAACGCGCTGCAAAAGGTAATAAAGGGAAGCTTTGTTTTTATGATAAACGAGCAGTTCGAACGCGCTGCAAATGGTACTAAAGGGAAATATTAAAAGTTCTAAGTTATCGTGATAAAATGCTACATACAAACTAGGAGATAGATTTAACTCTTACAGTGCTGTGATCGACTTTAGACGTCTGAATCTGACGTCTGTAGTAAAGATATTCATAATGGCCGTGGACCGATAATATAGGTATTCAAAAGAAGCAGAAAGAGCTAGCTAAGACATTTATGATGATTTCAAATAAAAAAAATATTTGATCGTCATGGTTTATCATGTTTATACAAAAATAATACAGCGCCTTACAGGTTAAAGTTGTAGGCTGCAGTCAGGTAGATGATGTATACATACGTCTCAATAGTGACAGGACAGATAATCTATTATTCATTTAGCCAGGCAAATCAGAAGCTTCTATTGTACTGTCGCTCGTTCATTATTATTGCATTCTGATCAAACAGGAATATAGCTTCTGTATACCAATTAATTTTTATGAAAAGCTCTTTTATACAGTGTAGGCCTACAATTGTAAGCATTTCAGAGCCACACCAAGACAGGACATTCCAATTCTCATATTTCAGTTTTCCTCATCGTGCCTCGAGCTCATTAAATTTTATAAGTTTGAAAAATTCTCGAAAATTGGCATAAAATTGTCTCCATGCAGTATTCATTTCAACAATGACATTTCCACCAGCAATATCGCATTGAGCAGAGCAACTGTAAACGTAATTCATACCTTTGCCAAAAGACAGAATAATCGTGCATCAGCTTCCCTAATTGATCAGTAATTAGTAGAACATAATGGTGCGATAATTCATCATAGACCATTGTGAATTGTGGTCGTATCTTGACGATCTGCAACTAAATGCATGTACCTCTCCAGCACACTCGATCAGGGTTTTAAAGGACGATGGACGTGATTTCAATTTAGAGAAAATAATCGAAGATTCTTTCTTATAACTATTCATCAGATTTAAGTCACCTAATTATCATTTATGAGTAAAAATACAAACTGAGAATGTACACTGTGCTGAGAAGATTTGCACTACATGATGTGATGATCTTAAAGGTGATCTATCACCCCTTATATAGTATGAATAAATTTGTGACAAATAAATCAAAGTTTCCACAAGATGGGGCACAAGTGTTTCTTTATATGGGGTGATTGGCTATCATGTGACCCTCTGAGAGGGTCACATGAAGGGTCACATGATAGCCGATCACCTCATATAAAGACATAATTATTCATACCATATAAGGGGTGATAGATCACCTTTAAGCAGATTTAACATTCAAGCGGTACTGGATCAACGCTTTGTGTTTGCATGAATGTATATGATCGTACATAAATGCATGTGTGGACAAATAGTTAAATAATGTTATGGTCTATCATTTGTAATGTTGTATCGACATTCCGGCAGCGTTTTGGCGACTTTAGTGTTGACTGGGGTAGGAATATTTGTTCTATATGTGTCCTGTCCTAAAATAAGTCACGATCCATTTCATGACGTAGAAAGCACAATACATGTTATCCGCCCACTACAAAAATTCATCTTCTGGATATTTCAGTGAACCTTGAAGCTGGTTAATAGAGGCATCTGAGACGTTGACTCAATATTAGCTTTTTTGTGCTTAAAACATATTGCCATTGATATAGTCTTGGTGGCCTATGTTATATCAGGTTACAATTATGAGGGTGTCCCCCCAAAATTGCAGTGATATTTCAAATTTCGGCCTATTTTACTGATTTTCTCAAATATTTTAGCGATAAATGTAAGTATCAAAAGTGACGTACGGCAGGCAAAGCTTGGGGGGGGGGGGGGGGGTTGGTGAACACACACCACTACTACGAAGTTATCGACAGAGCAACAATTTTAGATCTAAATTTGATCATGACGCAATTGTTTACGGATCTGAAAGACGAGTATACCTTGCTGTAGGTCACTAATAGATCAAATTTACAATCGAAAAATGGAATTATTTCATGTAACAGCCATCAAACTGAGACAGGTGATCCATACTACTCCATGACCATGATCAAAAAGGAAAGGTGCGTTTAAAGACCCAACGCACTGTACGCTTATAGAGGCTCTAAATTCTCGATATTGCCACCATAGTGTAGGGGCGTGTGTAATGCCGTGGGATTTTCTTTATGACACTTTATGACACCATACATCAAACTTTTAAAATGATTACACAGAATCAGAAAAAATAAGGTGTCAATTTTTTTCAGTTTTAGTGACACTTTCAGTCCCATGAACAAAGGAGAAAAACATAATTTTTATGCCAACATAATTTTATGCACATCAGATTTTCATGTATAATATTCCAAGTTAAAGATGATATTAAACACAATATTCAGAAGAGTACGCATAATTTAAAATATATATTTTTAGATATAGTGAAACATTGAACTCAATATGTAAGAAATAAAAACACACGATTTTCACACCAGTGTCACACCTTTAGTACTACAGGTTTTTCAAGAGAAATATAAAACAAATTGTTTGCAAGATCGGATAGCGATTAATCCTTTAATTTTTCTTTTTAGTTTTTGTGATACTTTGATTGCTATGGAAAACAAAGAAAACATTATTTTTATGCCAACGTAATACACATAATCATATGTGATGCATATCAGATAATCATGTAATGTGAAACATTTAACTTGAAATGGTGTTGCAGGGGGATCCTCCAATCCCACACTTTTTACACGCCAATTAATGTGGGTGGCTTTGAAGTGCCCTGACTCCCACGGTCTAAGATGATGGGTATTTGTGGTATTAAGTTTACATGACAATATATGACTTGGAAATAAAACTAATTTAGGCTTTTTTATTGGTTTTGAATTTTTAAAAGATTTTTGTGCTATGCTTAGTCAAGTTCAATATGCTATACAAATTATATATCTTCATTGAATTGAATTTGGGACATATCAGCCTAGTATATGGGGGTGGTTTAATGAAGTTTTAACAGTCTTGCTTAGCAAACATAAAACGTTGTAATAATAATTTATTAGGCTAACTTGATTTGGGTCAACTTCGCAATCTCAAACAACATTAAGTCGGGTCAAAGTCACTTACTTGGCTGCAGTGTAAACTGTTTAACCCTTTAACCGCCGGTGCCGCATATATTTGGGTTTTCATTTTTTATTAGCACATTCAGTACAACATTTTAAATCTGTTAAAGATAAAATGTGACATCAACCAGCAAGATTTGAAAAGAGTTGACCTCCATTTTGTCAAATCTGTCTGATTTTCACTCACTTGAAGTTGTTGATCGCGTCAGCGAGACAAAACTTCAAGTGGTGAAAATTCAAATTGAATAATTTGGTGGTTAAAGGGTTAATTAATATAGGTTTCCGAACTGGATAATAATCAAATCTAGTTAATGTGCAAATGAGAACAATACAATTTAATACAATGCAATAAAAGTGTATTTTATGTAGATTATATTATATATTGATTCTCATAGTAAAATTGTTTTTTCTTATGGTTCTCATCCCTAAACTAAACTATATTATATTAAACTACATGTAAACAAAATCTGATGGCTTTATTATGGAAGTGAATTACTCGTTAACTATACTAAGCTCCACGAGCCTCACTATCACAATATACTACTACTACTATAATTTTTTTATTATTATGTGTATTGATATATTTTCTTGCAGCATGTGAACAGTTTTCCTAGCTGTCTTATTGTTGGTGTGTCAAAATGACAAAAGGCTCGTCCGACATTAGAGCCTTCAATAGACCTTTAAACCCGATAGGCCGAAGCATGGGGACAATATAATAAAAATAATGGTGTTACATTCTGTCTATTTACGCTCTGCTGATATGGATAGCGGAAAACCAATGTCAAAGTATTTCATTACACAAACAAAACCGACGCTTCTGGCTCTCTTTGCACATTCCGGGTGTTTTTGTACAAAAGGTCTTTTTGGGGGAGTGATGGAAACAGAAACATAGGACATTACATCCTCGTGTTGAGAAATTAAGTTATTGTTCTTCAAATGATATATTCATTTTTGTAAACTTGAACATTGTCTGTCATTTTTAAGAACTATAGTAACATTTTTGCTTTTTTGTTTCCAGATCTGTTGAGCTGGGCGTAAATCATAATGCAGTGCCTACAGGTGACATTGTTACACATGAACATCTACTTACTGCTTCTAATAATAGCTCGTTGCGTCAACGGAGAAGTAAGCCTACCACTCTCTAATGAAGATGGCGTCTTGGAAAACGCATTTATTTCCATACCGTTGCTGAAACAAGAGAAAGCGCTGTCCAGAATAAGACCGCTATTTAGAGATTCACCACTAGGCTTTAATGATCACCGCTACATGAGCGATAACTATTTACAGGAAAATTCCTACGATGATGGGAACAGTCCTGTAGATGAACAGCTGGAAAGTTTTTTTAATACCTATCTTGAATACATGGAAGATGAGCTGCTGCCAACGTGGGGACAGGACTTAGTGGTTCGTTCTCGGCAAAACCTGGATATCGATTCGAATCCGAACACACTGGACAGTGTTATGGTAAATGGAAATGAGGGATTAGACGAGAAATCTTATAAAAACATCGTGAGTGATAAGCGGCGTCAAGACGATAAACTATATAGAATTGTGAATGAATATTTTCATGGCAGAACAAACCAGCGCGATGTTATTGGGGGTATAAACAATGGAAAACCATTTACTCGATGGGACGCGGACGATAATATAAGGGGTTCAAGCAATAATAATTCTGGAAGACGAGGTGATGATAATAGCCAACGGCCTGGGATAGAGTTGTCACAAGCAGACATGGATTACACTCACATCCCTTTAATGGTATATTCAGATGAAGACATGTATTCTGATGAAACACGGGATAGTGGTGAAGACATAATTGGTGAGAGTGTGGAAAAGCGGTGGTTGGGAGGTCGTGGAGGTCAAGCGGTGGGTGGTGGTCAAGCCATTAGTGACATTCCCAGGGTTGCCATCCAGTATGTAGAACCTAATCAGGCAGATGTGAAAGATTTGACTCGGCAACACGCGTCCATGTTAAGAAAATTACCCAGGCAAAAGTTGCAGAGGCTGATCACAGAGGCAAAGCAAATGTTGGCTGCCAATTCAAATGACAAACTGTCTGTTGATAATCCATCAGATAACAAAAACTGGGATCGAGGTGCCACCACAGAGTCACCTCGTGCTAAATCAGGGCCAGGTCATCAAATATCACTCGGCCTTGACCTTAGGGTTCTCACCAATATGGTCAAAGGTCATAGTCAACGAAGGAAAACAGAGAAAGCCCTGAGAACAGCACGTGAAAAATTATTCAGTATTGGACGCTAAAAAACCAGTACATGTAGTAGGCCTATTAAAGAAATATACGGCAATATCTGCCAGATAAAAATCGGGAAAAAGTGAACTGGCAATGAATTAGTGTAAATCCATCAATCCATACATGTATGTATTTAGTTTTATTCGCTGAAAAATATGCCACTACTAATGATTACATTTGAAAGCTTTTGTTTTTAAGGTGAGTAGCTTATTTTAATGACGTCCTCATTTGTGTAGCGGTACCCGGTAATAAAGGAATGTATTTTTGACGCAAATGTAGTCTGTTTTTCGGTGCTATTATGTTATGTTCAGACTTGAAATTCCATGTGTAATATCTCGAGGCCTAATCCTCTCAGGATTGACTTTAGACGGCAGATTGACAGACGTCAGATTCTGGCCTCTAAAAGAGTGAATTATTTATAATGGATGTAGACCCATAAAAACCCTTTAGTTGCTTGGTTTGTATTAAAATATTTCAGCGTTTTACGTGCTATTACAAACCCATGCTGTGGTCAACAGGTTTCCGCAAAATTTGACGACGAGTTAGGCTGTTATTTCATATCATTCAAATCATGAGCACCTTTCAAATAGTTAGCGAGCTTATCATTACAGAGAGAAATGTTGTGGGCTGGGTGCATAGAATTATATTTCTGATGGGCCCCCAAATGACTCGCCACCATGATAAGATACAAAATGGCACAAAAATTGCATCATTCTAACCTTTTTTTTGTTGAATCCATTTGTAATATTATTTTTATGAAAACTGGTCACGGGATACTTATCAGTTTCAATGATGGAAAATGTAATTATCCTATAATATATATATACATGATATATTTGCTTGATCCCTCTCGTGTCATGTATGCCAGATATTGAGATCATGCAACGACATATCTCTGCGTAATTGTGAATATAGTCTCAGGTCCAAACATATTATTTGTGGGGACGTGCATTTTTATCCATGACGGACGTTTATTCGGTTCTGGGAGTGCAGAAATGTGGAATTCTATGACTAAAAAAAATCAACCCTCACGGACACTTCCCTCGCCAGATTTTGACATTTTCCCTGCAATATATGGTCAGATGAGTATATAAGTATATAGATATGTATGTAGATATAATACAGTATGCTAATTCACAGAAATAGGTGAGACATACTCGTAATAAAGTATGGCAGGTGAGGTGGGCACAATGTAATGCAATACGCTCTATCCATGATGTCGGATTTGGTCAGGAAAGTCATTCAGTGGGTGGTCGTGTGAATGCATTAATTCTACTGCAAAGCCAAAAAGCAGTATCCGATTACTTGTAAGGTAAGCAGATACTGCTTTTTGGCTTACCAAATGGTAAGCCCATGACAAATAAGTATATCGAGGTATCAGTCAGCACAATGTGATGAGCAGTGTCTGGAATATGTGAAATATAGGATTCAGCAGCAGTGTTAGAGCAAAAAATTAAAAACAATGCCAAACTACATTCTGGCAGTGATGAGCCAGCTGAAGAGTCTGATACTAAATTATAACTAGGCATACATAGTATTTGTAATTTTGAAACGCTAACATTTTTTTTACTACGGTATTGTTATTTTCACGAATATTATTTTGTTCTGGTGCTTTTGAATGGCTACTCGGCGAAAATAATGCTATATAAGACCCTCTTTCCCATACTTCATTGTATTAGCCAGCTCGTTGAAAACATTGGAGGTAAAAGCTATTGAATTTCACAGAATCAGCGAACTACTGATAGAAACCCAACAAATAAAAGACAAAGGTAGTATGTAGCACGCCGCTATAAATAACACGATCTGATGGTGTCACACAAGATGATAATTCGATTTTTGGACTGTCAACAGAGACATGTAGACATGTACTACAGTGCTTAGCAGATTTATATGCCATCAAAGAATAAAACACCTGAGTGATAGTTTGCGGTCGAAAATATTAACATATACAGGCTTACGTGCATCTTTTAGCAGACCTTCCTTGCGAATAAAAACAAATAAAAACACATAACCATGATAACAATGTGGTCGTGGGTGAGCTGTGTTTATCTTTATAGATACTGAACGATAACAGTAATTGACCCTGATGTCCAAGCAATGGCTAATGACATTAAATGAATGAACGAGGAGGTTATATACGAGAAAACTGTTTTTCTTACGACATACCACAAGATAAATGAGGATATATGGGATATTCATCAATTAATTAGAGAAGCTGCTGCTGAAGCAGACCAAATGTGAGTGATAACAAAAACGTGGTGAAAAATATACAAAAAAGCATGACTATAGAGGTAGCAATTTGGTGACCGGTCAAATACATTTACCAAATTGAAGGAATTATAAGTATTAAATGTTAATTGGACGTAGAGGATGTTAGATACCGTGTTATCTCATGATTGTGTAATCACGTGTCGCCCTTATGAAAACCAAAGCGCATGATAACAATTGATATTAGTTCTAATTATTATAATTTTGTATTATTTTGGAGATTTAGAAAAGCTTAGTATTTCTAATATTTATACGAAAAATGTAATGATTTCAAAATCTGTGTTGTTCATATTCAGCAACACCAAGAAAATGGTTTATCATACTGAGCACAGTACTAGTTTCTCAGCAAACACGAGACAACGAACCAACGTTGGTCAAATTTTGGTCCACCTTCTACGACGCTGGCCCAACATTGGGTCGATGTCTCGTGTTTGCTGGTGTAAGATAACATCTTAATGTGATCACCATTAAGGCATTATGTGATCAGCGTGAGATGGTGAAGCTTCCTGTAAAATGATGCGCTTATCACCTTATATATATTACCAAGCATACGTGCGAATACTATATTTCCACTACAGGTGAAGACACATATCCCCAGGGCTACACTTTTCAATGAAGCCATTTCCTTCTTGACACAAATCTGCCCGGATTCCACAATTGACTCCGAGTAATACCCGCCCCTGCTATATGTAGACACATCCACCTATTATATGCTGAAATGTGTTTGTTTAATTATTGAAGAAAATAAATGTATTACATACAATTTATCTTATGGAAAAAAGTTTAGGCCATATATCATTTACGCATGAACATATAGTGGTTTTCAAATTAAATCTTTGTTGAATTTATATTAGAATGGATATATCAGAAATGACGTCCGCCTATAATCATGTGTATTCATCAATATATTAACTTGGCTTACGAAGTTGCTAGCACAATATTGAGACAGCACTACTGTTGTTACATTTATGGATGTTGTAACCAAGAAATCTGAATGGATTATTTACATAATACATAGTACCTTACATAATTTTATTTATGGTTCCGCTCCGCAAAAATATCAACAATACCATACCTCCTGTTAGGCCAAGGCTCATAGAGCAATGACAGAAGTTAGTAAATTTATTAAACTCCAAAATTACAGAACTAAGCTGTTATTGCATAATCATACACAACCTGGCAAAATTTGAAACATTATTATATGACATGCATTACAGAAATTAATAATTTTCTTCACTTACAATACATCACATAGCTATTATTGTATAATAAAGCACAACATGGATATATTTAAAACATGTTATTATATCACATGCCATGAGGCATCATAGAGTTCAATTACTGAGTTAGGTATTATGACAATATGCCTTAAAATACTGATTTAAGTGATATTGTGCAATCTTAACTGTAAAATCTGTGGGGGACAGCGCCACAGTGTTCAGCTCTGCAAGAGCTGGACACCCCCCACCGATTTAGGAAAGCGAAATGTGTGTCGGTTTTGTGAATAAATTGAATGTTCTCATACAAGGTATCATAGTATAGGTATCCTGCTATAGACCATATGGTCGCAGTCACAGCTGGCCATATTTTTTAACATATGATCTGATGATAGCCTACGCACCCCAGTCTCTGCAAACCCAGGCACAACTGACTGTCTGCAAAAACTGAAGAGCACCACATATATCAAAAATATATATAAAATAAAAAGTTAAGAGAATCCCACGGACCTGTCCCGATCTATCTATTAGGAATGAAAATGATAAAATTAATCTTCCCATCCGACGGCCCACAATACAAACCCAGTCACAACTGACGGTAAGATTGTAAAACAGTCCAAGAGAAGTAAATTAGTTTTACGTGATTAAGGAACATTTAATTTTGGAATTCTAACATAGCGTTGAAAAGCTCTTCCATCTACCTAGTCTTTGAATATCTGCATCCGAGTGGCCAGCTGCAGCAGCTGATGTTGCAGCCCCAATTCGAAAGGAATGCCCCTTATAGCGATTAACGCTTAACCCGGCTGCTAAAGCAAGGGACTAAAATTTTGACAAATTCGCGTACCGGACAAAATTCTTGCTCCGGGGAGGCTTCAATGCACAGAGTGACCCCTTTACCCCCATACCTTTCATTTTTCAAGATCTACCTCAAGCGAAGTTACCTTTTTAAATTTAAGTGTAAAATTCAGTTGTCTTAGTTGCAATATCTCTGATGAATCTGCCATTTTAGAACGCACCACCACCTCACCTATCCGCAAAAAGGCGTGGAAGGCGATCAAGAACAGTGCCCTAAAAAGTGCCAACTGATACGCGGATGTAGCTGATAATTTAGCGGCATGCAGCAGCCTATCTAAAATATCTTTATTCATATAATTTATAATAGTGATTTGAAGCCGTTTTTCCAATGAACGGCTTTGTTTATGCATTCCTAAAATTATTTTTTTTACCAAAAAAGATGAGCATGGGTCTGGAAGGCCTGAAATTTTATGCATGGATGACAGTGTTGAAATGTAAGTTGAGATTGTGGTAGGTGCTGATTTTTTTGAATAGAGATATGCTACGAAACTGGCTACAGTGCCTTTGGAAGCTGGCCAAATGGTTGCTTTTGGGAAGCACTCTTGTTGGAAAGAAACTAATAGGTGAAAAACCCTTCTATACTGATACTTTGTTGGTGTCGACATTGATCCTAAGAGAAGATCGGACATGATACCGGCTATGTTGGCAACAGATGTCTGTGTATATTCACCGGCATGGGAAGAGCCCCTGGTGTGACGTCTTTGAACTTCTGTACCTGTGCACGGGATAATAGATCACTTTGTACATTTAAGTTTCCAGGAACATGAACTGCTTTAGCTAAAATGTTATATTTCATACAAATCAGGACAAAACGTCTTATCAGGGACATAAGCTGTGAATCTTTTGAAGTATTACTGCTTACCATATACACCACTGACTTATTGTCACAGTGAAACAGGATACAATTATTTTTTATTCTATCACCAAACAATTCTAAGCCTAAAACTAATGCAAACAACTCCTTTCTGGTAATATGAGAATCTTCCCAAGACAAAGGTCATAGGCCATGAAACCAGTTTTTTTCACAAATCCCCCAAAACCTATATTACTGGCGTCGCTGAACAAATTGAGGCGCCTACGGTGATGGGGCTTCTGTATACCTCGTGCCAGATCGAATAATCTCATAAAAAAGCCCTGCCCGGGCGTACCACTGCTGTGGCAAATTGAGCAAACCCAAGAGTGACTGCAGATCTCTCAAAGTAACTTTTGACTTACCGATCATACTTTCCAATGCTCCACAAATTTTACTTAATTTTTCTTGCGGCAAACGAGCTTCCATCAGTATACTATCAATTGACAACTACAGCGAGATCCCATAGGCAAGGCTTTGTCATGATAATGAAAACATTCAAGTTTTGATAGATTGTGTATTAACGTTTGACCCCCATCTGATTTTGGGATAGTGAATAATGGGGACGAGTGAAAATTTTTGAAAGGTGGCTTAGTAAAAGGACCCGATATTCTACCTTATTTTACTTCACTTGATATTTTGTCTCACACTAATTTTGAATTCTCAATTGAATTTTTTTCATTTTGCGCTGCAACTGGCATGTCTAAGCCATCATAACCCAACCTGAAACCCTCTGAGAACCCTTTCAAAAGATGTGACCTAGTAGCAGGGCTGTAGTTTTTCAAATACATGGCTAATCTATCAACGCGTACTGGGGTAACTAAAAGACCAGCCCCTACCTATTGCCCCCCCCCCCCCTCGTGGCGGGAATCCTTTACCAGTTCCTGTATTTCCCTGGTACTGAGGATGGCTAGAAGTGGTTTGTTTGTTGAAATTAGAGGCGGAGGGAGTTGGATATTGCTGTCTGTTGAAATAATAGGGGTTTGACTGTTTCCTGCTGTAAGAGTTTGAGGCAGCATGGTTTCCCTTGCATTGACTGCACACGTGGTCATATTGGCACCCCCTTTTTTGACAAAACCCCCGTTTGTTGAAGAACATACATGGCTGCTTTCCGTTGAAGCCACGAAAATTACCAAAGCTTGGCTGAGTGTCCCTGAATGGGCCTGTACCATTACCTGTCATGGCTCAAAGCCACAATTCTCCATACAGGACCCCCCCAATCCAAGCAGTGGTTTTCTTCGCGCTGTTGCCGGAAGGTTTCATCATACAGGCGCCACCCCCAGCTCCCCTGTTTTGCAAGGTCTCTAACTATTGATGGTGATTGCTGTCAATATTTGGCAAAGGTCGAATTCTTGCCGCTGGTTGAATACCGACCAATGACTCCCCTTCTTTATTACTTTTAATTCCTAGAGTATATTCATCCTGGCGAAGAGTTGTGTTTAAAAGCTGGCCAAGATGAATGTACTCATTATTCCATATCTTTTCTTTAATCTTAATTTGAATTGCACTACCTAGGGGGGTGTTTGACATCAGTGGAATGGTTCTATTGGGGAACTGACCAGGATGGGCGAAGTCATTGTCTGCGCCCAACACATCACTCAGCACATTTTGTGACACCATTTCTTTCCAGAGGAGAGGAGAGAGTACGTCTCTTCCTTAGGAGGCCTGCCAGATGATCTCCTGGCAATCGGCGGTTATCATGATTACTGTTCACTGAGGTGACCTGCTCAACGTAGTCATCCTCAGATGACGACGCATTATCAGTTGAGACAGGCGATCTGTCCACTGTAGGTTGTTGGGGCCTAGCTACAGTCCGTCTCTTTTTTCGGGCCGATCTTTCAAAGTGATCATTGTCGGAATCAGTTTGATCATTTTGGGTATCAGAGTCTTGCACAACCCTGCAGGACAGTTATTTTTCGGCATTTACGCCGGTTATTTCTCGGAATTTTATGACGGATATATTTCAATTTATGCTGCTTATTTCTCGGCTTTTTAAGCCCGGTATTTATCGGCATTTTAGGCCGGATTTTTCGCTGCATCTTAAGCCTGATTTTTCTTTGCATTTCAAGCCTGATGTTTTTTTTTTAAATCCTGCTATATAGATATCTAATAATGAACTTTCCACTCAAAAAAATATTTCTTGGCATTTAACGCCTGATTATATTCTGCATTTAATTTTTTGCTAGATTCTAAGTCTTTCAAATAATAACAGTTTTATTCACAAATCTTACCACTATTGATCTGGAAAATCAGGTTCAAGATATACATATAATTCGCATTTTTCCTGACTTCAAAGTGATAGTTAGTTATTAAACATGTTAAATTATCTAGTACCAGTTATTTTTTAACATGCTAAGATCCGCTCTTGCCAGTCCAGATTCCCGTTTTCTAAAAAAGCATTAAATCCGTTTAAAATACCGTGTTTAATACTATTGGCAAATTTTGCAATATTTGCTGAATGGCAACCATCTGAGGCATATGCGCCTTTATTCTAAAATCCCCGGAACTTCCACAGAGAAACTAGACCGTTTGTATTTGCTACTAAGCTGTTCAGTTTGCAATTTACATCAAAAATAAATTGATTGTAATGAAATGAATCGGGCTTTAGGCCACCTTTGTGCACATATAGGCTAAACTGGGCCAGGAGAACCTCCTGAGGATGGTGAGATGATTGAGATGACACTGTCCTCCAGACACAGGATTCGAAATTCGAGCCCTGGCGGTCTGAGGCAGAGCACGCTACCTCTCGGTCACGGAGGCTCCCCACAATACTTACTTTCACACGTGGATGGGGAAGAAACATTTTTGTTTCTTTCAAACCGCCGAGACCGGGAACCGAACCCCGAACTCCGGCGTGAAAGGCAGCGATGCTAACCACTACCCTAGTCAAGATAGATCAGGGTGAAAGTATTTCTGCTGACGTTTAAAACGTGGCAATAATTGGCCAATCACTGCATGTCTAGCAAACTTTATCACGATCAAGTATCGTGCCAAGCCAAAAATAAAGGAAGCTAAGACATCGGCAGTCTAGAATCTTGAATATGCATCAATTACTGCCAATCACTAAAAAACTAAATCGGGACCTGTTTGGCTTGTTGTGTCAACGTGTATCTGTTCTGCCAAAAGTGTTCTAATCATACCCACATTTGCCCCTCCTTCTTCAACAAAGTTCAAACTGTCTATTGTAGTATTGCATTTTCTAATTACAAATTATCCAGAAAATGTAAAATAATTAAGTCTAGCAAGCCAGTGTAGTTGGCTTGTAGTCCTCTTAACCTGCTTACCACAGCAGAATGACGCTCAGCCTAGGGCTCAGCCTAGGGCTAGACTAGTCCAGGCCTATATGATGTCAAACAATTTAAATATGTTTACAAATGTGTTTATTTAATAATTGATTGTTAGGCCTAAATCGTAGATCAACTCATGACTCGTTCGTTTGCTCGTTTTTTCATTCGCTGGTTCTTTCATTTGCTCGCTGCGTCACTGGCAATGTGATTTTTTTTAACAATATACATTATATGCAAGGAAACATCAAGGATTCCTTGGTATAATAGTAACAGTAGAACTAATAAGAATTATTGATTGCATTGTCCATCGTTCTTTGATATTTCTGTGGTGTAGATTTTTTATTGCCGGTCTATTATGAGTGAGCGCAGATTCATAGGCGACGTGTCTTTATAAGCAGCTTAGAGGAGTGAGCATTTATAGGCTTAGACCCACATGTAACTGTGGCCTTCAGTTAGAAATCATTCTCATAACACATGCATGTCGCCCCATTAATTATAATTATCTCCCTATTATCGGTACAATTGTATTAAACATCATTCAGTAATATTATATTGAATAATTCTGTGATTTCAAGGGAGTATTCATCTAAGTGATACAATTAGGTCTACCACCAATATCCTAAAGAAAACTGTAGTTCATAGCAACTGTACTAATGTACTTTTAGGATAGGCTTGGGAAAGTTGGGCCACGTTTTATATTTTGACACCGTTTGCTTTTCCCATTTGTCATATTATACTGCTTTTCGTGGTTTTGCAAAGTACAGACCATGCCAAACAATCTGAACTTTATTTTATTTTATATGAATTATGTTGCATGGGAAAAATGGGATTGAAAAGATGTTCTTCTGACCCAACTCTCTTAAGGAGTGGGAAGACTTGGGCAATATGCTCGGGGAGACTCGGTCCATGCCTGGGAGAGTTGGGTCACAGAGAGTATATTCTGTGAAACTCAATGACCTTGACCTCCTTTGTTTTCACCGAGCTGGCTAGTACAATGAAGTATGGGGGAGGGGTCTTATATAACCTTGTTTTCACCGAGTGACGTCACGGCGTTTCACAGAATCGGTACATATACGTCAAAATAGACACAACACAAGAACAAAACACGAAAAATTTAATTTTGAGCATCTTAATGACATTAGTCACAAAGCAAATTACTGTTGCATGGCCCAACTCTCCCACATAGTGGCCCGACTTTCCCACATTTGACTGTCCCAACTTCCTCTATATCCGCCATTTTTGTTAAAATCAAAATCACAGAATTGCTTTTGACGATATTCATTCCTTAAATGCCTTGATGACAGAGGAGTATCATAGGGATATAGCACACGACAAAATAACATTCTACTGTGTAATATTGATATGCTAACGTTAACAAATTACTTACCTTCGAGTCAATTTTTCAATATAATCTATTTCTTGACACAAAATCGTCACTGAACATGGGCTCAATAAGCTGGTCACATCAAACAATATGTAATGTATCGTTGATTCGCTAGAGGGCAGAACCTGGTCATAATGCTTCACGTTTACTGTGATATCGTCACTCTCTGTACATTATCAGGGGATTATAGTCTACCACCAAGCCTTGTTTTGTGAAAAAACAGATGTTTTAACCCTTTAAGCGCTGAATTATTTTGTAAAAAACATCGCCATCAAAGATTTTTTTAATTTGAAATCATCATAAATGTCTTAGTCACCTCTTTCCGATTCATTTCAATACCTTAGTTATCAGTGGTTATGGGTTTACGGCCATTAGAAATATTTTTATTCTGACGTCTACAGACGTCAGATTCTGACGACTGAAGTCTATCCCCGCGCTGTGAGGGTTAATGTTGTTTTTAGTGTACAGGTTCCTACTGATGACATATCAACATGGTGCACAACTCGCACCCGTATGATTTTGCGCCCACTAAATAATAATAAAGAATAATTTCAAATCATTTATTCGGTGCACATGCCTACATTACAATGAGAAAAACACTGACACTCCGCTTTGCAAAACTAGGCCATGTTTTTTTTCTATTAACTAATTTTCGTTTAGCATGTAGGCCTATATGTAAATATTATATGGAAATTTTGGACGGATAGTTAACTCTATCAGATTAGCATAAGATAAGATTCATTAGGCTATGTGTGTAGTCTAGGGATTGATGGAGAATAAATATTCAAACATCAACGCGCAAAATAAAAAAAAGTGTTATTAATTCTGATTTAATTACAGTAGTATACCTGTGTAGAATATCTTACTGTAACATGTCGACAGTTATGGTGCTAATCAACTTACTTTCTCAAACTCTCTAACCCCTTCTTAATCGATCACATTATCATTAACCCTATAACCGTCGGTCCTGATTATACTCGTTTTTTCCATTTTTTCAGCATATATCAGCTTTTAAACATGTCAAAGATAAATAATCAATCAGCAAAATTTAAAAATAGTCGACCTCCATTTTGTCAAATCCTAATAAAACAAATTATTTTCACTCTTTTGAGGTTGTGTATTGCGTTGGCGAGACACAACTTCAAGAGATTGGAAATTCTTATTGAATAATGTGGCGGTTAAATGGTTGGTGCTATTATATACAATAACGTTGGTTTTGAAACTTGGTGATCATTTAAGGCTCGACTTGGTTCTCAAATTACCTGATGATTTTGCGATGATACTTTGAATATTTATACTACACCAATCAATAGATTATAATACATATGTACGTACTGAATTTTTTTCTATGTCTTTATGTCCTTTTTGTACACATACCCACAGTCATACTGGACTAAAATGACACTCCTCCCCAGAAGTAAGATTCTAAATCGACCACTGGCAATCTGAGGCAAGGTTGAGAACGCAAATCCACATTCACCACGTATGTATGACTTTTTTTCATACCAGCATTCCGCCTGGCACACACAAAGTGCGGTGGATACACGTCAGACCGACGTCAGAAACGCAGTGAGCTCACGCTAGATATTGGTTGTATTTCTGGAGGCTGAGGTGTAGAAAGAGCAAAAATTTCCGTAGGCTATATATTAAATTCGCATTTTTGCTAAATTCACCATAATTATATAAATGCTTTCATTGCATTTGGTGATCATTCATTACAGATGTAACGTTATTTGAATATCGCTGATGAAATAAGTTAGTCACATAGAAGTATGCCAATGTTTTTTGTTTGGGCTGTATTGTAGGCCCTACGCACTATCTGATTATACGCATTTAATTATGCGCATATTTAAAACGTGTTTTGTGTACCCATCTACTACTAGTGACATACTTGCAAGTGACTTTTTCCAGACGACATCTGACTGAGCTAATATATATTAAGGTAGTGCCTTTTGGACCGAAGATTGCCGATATCTTCCCAGATGTGAACACTTTCTAGATGATTGGCCAATAAACGACATGAGTAATGAGCTAATTTGCACAAAATTAGATACTTTTTACCATTCTTACATATTTTACCATTCTTACATATCTTTAGCTTAATAACAAAGTCTCAGATTGTAGGCCTAATCTACAACACAGGCTCGAATATAGCTAAATAGATATGTGTGTAAAAGGAAAAGTATAGAATGGTACAATAATACTAGTCCACCTCTGACATGTGACTGCAAGTGCAGGAGCCTTAGAAAAAATGCATAGAAACCTGCGACAAAATTGCAAAAAGCTGATTTTTTCAGAAGTGATAGAGGAATACCCTCTAAATAAAAAAAATAAGAATCCCTAGAATTCCCTGTGTTGTCTTTTACTTTCTTCAAGATGACACCATCTTGTTAAAACAAATCTGGCGTACTAGAATATAATATTATTTTCAGCACAGTTCAGTATAAAATGATCAATCAAGAGGGTCATATTATATAAAAAACGAAGTGCTGTATTACAATTTAGTATATTATAATTATTACATTTTGCATAAAATTTTCAAATTAGCCGTCATTACCGTAAATAATACTTCAAGCAATATCTCAGAAACTAATTAAATTTCAATCTCAAATATGCAGATAAAACGCCTACACCAGGGTTTTCATGGTCACCAAGTGCGTTTTATAGAAAACAGCATCGCTTTTTCGATTAAATTAAAGTTTGTTAATTTAAAAAAAATAAAGTAAGGCATGATTAAAAGTAATATACCTGTTTGAAAAGATGGGTTTTCAGGTCTTGTTTGAATCAGCTCAGTGTGAGCTCAGACTTGAAGTAATATATATTGTTATATAATAAAATTATATAACAAAGTAATATATAACAGTATAATATACATGTAAGACCAACAACCTATTAAATAAGAAATAAGAAAATCCAGCACAAAATATAAAAAAAATAGTGCATATAGCTTATTCAAAATATAAAACAAAAATTAATTCACAAATTACGCCTACTACTGTCTGAAAATCCAAAAGGCAAAGAGTATTGGAAAATAATTAAAGAGGGAAAAACATCAGAAACTCATCATAACATCTCTTTAGATATATTCAAAGAGCATTTTGAGAAACTCGCTCTTGGGAATGAAAGTGGCGATGCATGTGAAAAGAACAGTGAGCTCAACAGCATACCTCCTAATGAAATACTAAACAGACATTTTACACCCCAGGAAATCGTGGAAGCTATATCAAAGCTAAAAAGACAATAAATCAGGGGGCTCGGATCAAATAATAAACGAATTTCTGAAACATTCACGCCACGAATTTGCTCCTTGCTACACCAGAATATTTAACTTGATCTTAGAATCAAGGCACATGCCTGACGATTGGTGCCAAAGCGTAATTCGGCCTATTTACAAAAACAAAGGGGACCCTAATGATTCCAACAACTACAGGGGAATTTAACTGCTGAGTTGTTTTGGTAAACTGTTCACAAGCTGTTTAAATAGAAGATTACCATTTTTATTTTAAAATAACAATATTGTACAAGTAGAACAAGCAGGTTTTAAATCAGATTTCTCAACTATTGATCACCTATTTGTTCTGAAATCACTAGCTGATCTGTATCTCAGTAAGCGTAAGCGATTGTACTGTTGTTTCGTCGATTATATAAAAAAACATTTGACACTATAAAAAGATCAACGTTGTGGTCAAAGATGCTAGTCTCTGGGATTTCAGGAAAATTATTTGATGTCATAAAAAATATGTATTTAAAAGCCAAATCTAGTGTAGCATTAACAGCAGAGAAACAGTCAGATTTTTTTCACCTGTAACATCAATGTACGACAGGGAGAAAATCTCCGCTTCTGTTCTCCATATATCTACACGACCTAAAGTCGTTCATATCGCAAAAATGCAGCGGATTAAAAGACATAGAAAACTTACAAAAAAAATTGTAACATTTTTTAAACTATATATACATTTGTACGCCGATGATACAGTAATACTTGCTGAAAATCCTAAAGACCTACAAGCATCATTGGATAAAATGAAAAAATATTGTGATACTTTTGACCTGCACATAATTTTTTCCAGAGGAAAATTAAGAAGACACCATATTTTTAATTTCGGATAATTTATACTTGATACTGTAGAGGAGTAAAACTACTTAGGATTAGTCTTCAACTACAATGCCAAATTTAAAATAGCAAATCACATTTATATCAGAAAGAATGCAGAGCTATGTTTTCTCTACTTAAAATATCTAGAAATCTATCTCTCCCGATGGATATAATGTCATAACTTTTTAATGTACTTGTCAAACCGATAGTAGTGTACGGAGCTGAAGTATGGGGCAGCGAAAAATGTGACATACTTGAAAGACTCCAGCTTAGATTTTTTAAATATGTGTTATCTGTAAATAAGTTCACTTCCTCTATGATGGTTTATGGAGAATTGTGTGCAATTCCCTTAAATGTTGATATTAAATCACGTATGCTAACATTTTGGCAAGATTATGTTCTGGTGATAAACACAAGATCTCTAATACGATCTACTCTTTATTATATACATTAGACGAAAAAGA
Source organism: Flabesymbios commensalis (assembly GCA_964017125.1). Lineage (NCBI taxonomy): Eukaryota > Metazoa > Annelida > Polychaeta > Terebellida > Flabelligeridae > Flabesymbios > Flabesymbios commensalis. Next base: position 54,732,432 of record OZ024905.1, read on the forward strand.
TAAATTTTAGTCTGAAAGGGTGGAAACTGTTGAGACAACTCTAAACAATTGCGGATTTTCTGGATTATGGTTGAATCAATCATTGCCTTGTTCTATCGAAGTATTCAAACATTCAGTGAAGATAATATTAAAAGATCAGTTTATTCAAAAATGGCACGAAATTATATCACAAGGGGGGAAATGTACAGTTTATCGTATTATTAAAACATCGTTTGGCTTTGAACGTTATTTAAATGAATTACCAGACCTACCCAGGAAATAATTTACAAAGTTTAGATGTCGAAATCATCGCTTGCCCATAGAAAGCTGTGTACGGTCACAAGTCCCTCGTGATATATGCGTATATGCCAATTTTGTGAAACAGATATTGGTGATGAATTTCATTATTTACTTTGTTGTCCTAATTTTAAAGAAGAACGTAAACATTTTATCAATTTAAAATATTACGTAGGACTTTCAACCTTTTATCTACATAAACTTTTTAAACAGACTAGGGGTGAAAACCTTGAAAAGCTGGCTATGTTTGTGAAAATAATAATATGTAAATTGTCATATTGCAAAATGTGAATATTGTATATACTATGTCATGTGCCTTCTTGGCAACTCTGTCTTGTCTTCTACTAGAGTGGACCATCAGAATAAATTACTTGTTACTTGTTAAAGGTGTTGGCATACTTATCATATAAGACAACGTCAGATTTGGTGATTTAAATAGTAATGTTTTTGTGCACATGATATTTTGAAATATAGGCTATACACCGTTGATTATACATTTTGTGATATGTAAGCCTACACATCAAATAAAGATAGGTGAAAATTGTGTGTCATCATTTTCCCGCACCAAAACTGGTTATTCATCCTCGACCGTAGATTTGACCTAGGGCCATAGGGTTTTATAAGTTTTGAGAGGTACGCTGGTGCTAACCCGTGAAGGGATTTATATACCAGAAGCAGGATTTTGAGAGTAATCCGTGCTCTAACTGGTAACCAGTGGAGAGATATCATGAAAGGTGTGATGTGGTCGTGTTCATCGGTGTGTGTGATGAGTGGTGTCTGGTAAACCAAAGAGCAAAGAATTACATTTATTGTCCAGTCTAGAGGTCACAAATATAAGCACATTTCAGTGACGAATTGAAGCTATGTAATTCTCCATTATAATTATATTGTCATAGTTTTTTATACATTGTGAGCTTGCTAAACAGAAAACAAATATGCACTGTTACGTTTTGTGTACGCCTTCACACACATTTATTCGTGATAATTATCCACAAAAAGGTGTATTAAATCTTTACACTTCGAAGTAATAGGTATTTACAACATATTCCCTACTAAACCATTTTTCCATATCATCCAATTGACAAGTGTGGCTATATTTAAATGTGGATCCACTAAAGACTGATAGGTGTATATCTATGGACTGGTTCATCGATGGCGAAACTAAAACTTCGTATGTCTCTGTTATATGAATATTGCTTTACGTCGCTTTCTGCACAATCATGGCAATATCGCGACAGAAGGAAGCCCGAAGCCGGGACTATGCCCTACTCTTATTTCGAATGACTTCAATGGTTCTCTTTAGTGCAAAGTACCATAGGCAGCACTGTACACTCCATGCCTTTGAACAGTTTGGAGCACTGTATATGCACAACCACGATGACAAATATCCGTCCCGACCGGGATTCGAACCTGGTACATCCAGGTTACAAGCCCCAGTCGATACGAATGAGCCATCGGGGCCGGCCATATGTCTATGTTAAAAAAAAAAAATATATAAAATTTTATAAAATTGATTGTGTTTTTTTTACTTGAACTAGCCGCGATTCATAAAGTGGGCGAAGATGAGTAAAAAAACTGTCAGTACGGTATGACTATATATCAAAATATTGCAGAGTGGAAATGTACTTTAACATGTTCAACCCCTACAGCTCGGGGATCGACTTTAGACGTCAGACCCATAAAATAGGTATTCAAATGACGCGGAAAGAGCTAACTAAGACATTTATGATTATTTCAAATTGAATAAACCCCTTTGGTTTTAATGGTTGATGCAAACATATTTCAGCGCTTTGAGAGTTAAACATGTTCACAGCATGTACATTGATAAAAAAAGCATCACACGTTGACACAATGTGGGTTTAGGGCTTGACAGAAAGTTAACATTGTTTTCAAAGTCTCGTGTTTGCTGGGAAGACAATACGTGCGATTGGCATCTAACATATGTTATTTAAAATATAAAAAACATCCTAAAGGTGGCCAGTAAGGTTATCAAACTGGTACGATAGCTATATCACAAAAGCATAAGACAGTTAATTATATTTAACTACTATCATAAATGAGGACCGGGTTGTTGGTTACATTGACCTGAAACAAAAGAAAAAAACCGCATTTAGTTCAATTGGAAATTGATTAAGGATGTAATAATATACGTGAGCCTAATAATCTTACCATGTGCAACCCATATACAATTTCGATAAAACAATACCAATAAAGTGTAGTATACTGCTGCAACGGGATGCATAAAAAATAGTTTACAATTAGGCTTTATTAGGTATAGTCTAATACATAACATGCACAAATTAATATATACAGAGATTCTACTCACATATCCTTCCTTCTAGAAATGCAATTTGGTCACTTAGTGATAATATCCTACTGTAGAGATAGTTCAGCTGTTCAGTTAGTGTACTCCTCTCTGTTTGAGTGGAGGGAGCAGTGGTTGTGGTGGTCGGGGGTGGCAGGGTGCTCGTGGTGGTGGTAGTCGCTTCTCTGGTTGTTTCAGTGGTGGGTAACGACGTAGTACTGATCACCTGAACACCAGACCCACCTCTATCAGGTTGTGGCCAGCTGCTCAAAATCTCGTTTTTTAGGTTGGCCATTTGGTATAAGTAGTCTTTCTTGACGAACGAAACATCTTCTTCCAAGACTTTCTGAAATAGTTTAGTAAGTTTAAAGTTAAAGTTACACATCATTAGGCGTGGCCGTAGGCCAGGAGCCTATTAAGTTTTTTTGTCTGATTTTGTGTCCTATTTAGGGAAAAGAAGAGTGCTGTGTGTGGGATACGGTTACCATTTCTGTACACCAGTCCTTATGAACATGTCAAATATAACGTTTGAGGTCCGTAGGTTAAGTACTTTCGTCTTTGAAAAGTGTTCAGAAATTTGAAAAATACATTCACGATTGAATATGGTGATTAGAGCTTGAAGGGTTTTGGTTGGAATAATGTTGGCCCAGCGTCGCAGGCAGTGACCCAGCATTACATCAGCTCTGGACCAGTGCACCGTGTTATCTGATCTTCCTGGCGCCGGGATGGAAAGCGTCGCCCGCATAACAATGCAGCAGTCAGAAAACATGGTACAATCACCCAATTCTGTTTCATGTCTGGCCAGCGTCGAAGACTGTGGGTCAACATTTAAACAGCATTGGGTAAATGCCTCATGTTTGCGCAAAGTATACAGCAGACCCAGTGATGGATTAGTTTTGGGCCAGCGTCGTAGACGATTGACCGGCATTGAACCAGCAATGGGCTGCGACGCTGGCCCAACATTGAACCGGAAATTGGTGGGTAGTCCTACATCCTCTGTACGAAGTACATCGTTGGCAAGTATTGAATGAATGTTGGCCAGCATGTGCGATGGTGGTTGAAGAAATACACGTTGAAGATATATTTTAACTTGTCTTATCGGTTCTTCCCTTAATTATATCATGGTCATTTAGGATTCTGGCCCATGAGGAAGACCAATACACTGTTATGTTTAGAAAATATTAAAATTAAGCCGATATTTTGTCTATTGCACTCAAACAGATTAAAGCCGAGCCTCGGAGTTTGGGTACTCCTGTTCTAGTCTTTTAAATTACCCACCTGAAGTTGTGTATCGCTCGCGCGATCCACAACTTCAAGTGTTAAAAAAATCACTTATATTAGTAGGCCTAAAATTGGATCAAAACATACATGCTAAAATAAAAAAATACTCATATTTGCTTAATTTGAAACCAAACATCTACAAATCTTGATGTTTAAACAGTTATTTCATTCCGAATAACAGTGGTTTAATCGGCAAATAAAACGAATTAAAAACGACTATTGTCGCGATTATCAGGCAACGGAATTATAAAAGATGTGAGCTATAAGAGCCCAACTGACACTTGAATGAACCTGGTATTGTGCAAGAGGGAGTTTTTTTCGGGGACAATGCTGAAACCCTCTCAGCTAAAGCACGATCGATGGGGCATACAATATGTAAGAGGCGCTGAATATATGAAAAAAACCCTTCTTGTTTTATTCTGCGAGTCTCATATTTAAATTGTTGTTTGATAAACTCCTCTTTATTTTAGCAAATACTATTATAAAACCCTTAGACAAAAACTGTGTAATTTAATGGTTTAATTTTCAAACCACCGCACGGATCAACGAAATGGCGAAGGCTCATTGGCAAATATGGTGGCAAGGTTTAGTTGTGAGAAGGTCAGGTCTTCAACATTTGTTTCATGATTTACTAGTGTCACTGACATTCGTCTGAATGGTCTGTTACGTCAGATACCTCACCTTTTCTTTTTCCAAAAGTGTAAGCCTTTTAGATAAACCCATGTTTTCTGCCAGAAGCTCGGCATACTCGGGTGTACAAGTGAGACAAACTGAAAATATACGTTGGAAAGTGATTATAAATCACCTCGAGTAAACACACGAAAATGGGAACATAATAGGCATATCATATCAAAATATTTTGAGATTAAGTTAATTGTTTCACAGAGGAGCGTCATTTACATGTTATGAAAAGTAATTTTTAAGCTATGCAATACTCTATAATAAAATTTAGATGGTAGTCTCCATTTGACTGAAAAAATAGTGACTGTAAATTGTCATCAAAAATGTTTAAGAATCGACATAGAAATCAGCAAAAATCATTCACAAATTCAAGAATAGCCACCTTCGTCAAATTTATATGGTCGATGGGTGTGAAGGAGCAATTTACTCACACTTGCAGGAGTTTTCATCAGGAGCCAGAGCACATCGGTAACTTCCCGGTGTGTTCACACAGCCGTGAGGGCATCTGTGGTCGCCACCACTACACTCATCTCTGTCTGTATAATACAACGCACACATACAAATTATTTAACTGGAAAAGTGAACAAAAAACTGGGAATGTCTCCCCCCCCCCATCAGCATAACCATTACGGTTGATAGCTAATAGATGTGGTGTCAATGGCTTTTGTAATTAATGTTATCAAATGGCTCCTGTGGACAGTAGAGAATATGTATTAAGCCGAATTTATTATTCAACAATCCCAGCAAACATGACGTTTACCCGATGCTTGTCCAATGCTGGCCGAGAGTCTGCAACGCTGGCCCAGCATCAAACTAGCACTGGTTCAACGCTTCGTGTTTGCTGGGCAACTTAGTAAACATAAAACATTTGTATAACATTTGTACAATGACCGGCCGACGTTGTACAAATGTTATACAAATGTTTTGTGTCTGCTGGGAATATTAGCTGGTCTGGTATTGCTTACTGCTGGTGGCGATTACAAGCCCACACCGACCCAATGTCTGTTAAATGTTGGGCCAGCGTCGCCGGTGTTGGCCAGTATCCATTCAGTCCTAGTCAGTACTTCATGTTGCCTGTACCTGCATGCTGACGGTACGGCCACTATGCTTTGAACTAAAGCTGGGTTAATGTTGGCCCGCCGTCTGTGACGCTGGCCCATATTCAACGTGGCGCCAAACACGACACAGTAACCCAAAACTGAGCTAATGTTGGCTCAGTGTCGTAGGCGGTGGGTGCACAGACCAAGTTGCAAAGAGTGACAAACTGAGACTAACTGAGCGGACAGGGGTAAAGCAATATGTCCCCACCTCTGTGTACAGAGGGGAGACATAATAAGACACAGTGTGTTCACACAACCGAGATGCATCTGTGATCTCCACCACTACACTCATCTCTGTCTGTATAATACAAGCATACACATCATATGTAATACAACCCGTTGTGTTCACACAGCTGTGAGGGCATCTGTGGTCTCCACCACTTCACTTATCTCTATCTGTATAATACGACTATACACTGTATTTAATACAACCTGGTGTGTTCATACAGCCGTGAGGGAATATGTGATCTCCACCACTACACTCACCTCTGTCTGTATAAAACAACCGTACACATCATATTTAATAAAAGCTGGTATGTGAGGAAGTATGTAATCTTCACTACTAAATTTATCTATGTCTGTATAGTAGTATTAGTAGTATCGTTTATTATAGTCACATGTGTACATATTTTTACAACATTTTCAATATACAATAGAAAGAATACACCCGGCCCTTTGGACATATAAGTGACCTTTATAATACAACCGTATTGATATTTACTTAACTGTCCCTTTACCGACGGACTTCGCCTTGATAAAACCACCCCCAGAAACCGACTTCTTTTTCAAGGAGGACCCCTGAAGTAGCCCCTGGGCACAATGCAGATCATAGCTATGCACATGCACGAACATTGCGCCCAACCACGCATGTAATGAAATATCTCCATTGCAATTAATGTGTGGATTTCGTGTGGATTTCGCATAAATGCGAATTTGGTAACGGAAGGTAGTTTTCGCATAAGTGCGAAATTGGTAAAGGAAGAGTTGAATTGAGGTTAAACATTCGCAACTACTGAAGTTTAAACACTTATTTATGATATGTTAATTTTATGTCAGATTTGATACCATTCGAGAAGCTGGTTGATAATAATATTATCGTCCATTTTGTTGTGATCACAAATACAGATAGAGTTTTTCCAAGGTTTCGATATGGATTTCAATTAACCACTTCTGTTTTCCTTAACACTAGTAACCGCATTAAAAATATTTTTTTGTCTCAAGTGAAATACTGCCTAGTCGTATCGAAAAAAACACACACGCTATTTTGGGGATGTTTACGTGCAGTTATTTATATTTAAAATGTTTTTTTTAGAATCCACTTATCTGCTCATCTATCAAAACTAAAATATCAGATTTAAATATTAGATAAAATATCACATTTTTTTAATATGTGTTACAAATGCAGCTACTCTTTTATGAGATGATGGCTAACTGTATATATGTATGTAGTATGCATGCATGTTAAATTTTTTATGTACGTTCGAAATGTTAAATGAGCTGGTCGAAATTCCTATCAATGAACGTTTAATCCCAGCAGACAAAAGAACACGTGGTGGGCACAATCAGGCCTATTATCCCCCCTATAAACACATCAGAGCTGACCCCACACTGGCACAAAGTTATTTTTGGCATCGAACTTTCCCTGATTGGAATTCTCTTAAGGCTGCTGCTATAGTATAGAGTCGAAAACTGTGGTGCCACAGTTTTCGACTCTATACTCTATGCCAGCAGCGTTCAAGAGTCCGCTGGTTGACTAAGTCTGCCAACCTCCCCCATCCAGCCTGATACTCCACATCGGAGGTGTTGCTGGGGTAAACAATTCAAAGTTGAAAGTTAATCTGTTTATAATGTATTGAAATAAACAGAGGTAATCTGCCTGACGACTCATCATGTCAAGCAAACATAGAGTCATCTGGTGAATGCAAAAACGGTAACGAGTGCGGGCGCCCCAGGTGGTGAAGTGGTTAAAGCTGCATGCCTGGAATGTCGAAGATCGCGTATTCGTCCCCTGCTCTTGCATTCAGGTTTCAAAGAAACAACAGTTTAGTCCCCGTTCACATAGTGGTTCAATAGCCCCAGGGAATGAAAATAAATTATGTAGTTTATGTCTTTAAATGTTATTATTAGTAGATGTATATAAATTTCAAATGTCATTACAGTGAAGAAGAACGTCTACAAGTGAAGCAAAGTGGGCCTATCAATGATTTTTAATCAAAGTTTCCAACAATGCGCAGAAAAAAACTTAAAACAATAATCACTCACCTAAGTTAACATTGTTTAACCCTTTCAAGCCTGAATTGAAGTAAGTGGTGAATGAAAAAAAAGGCTATTATTAAAACAGTCCCATACACATTTTCGATCTTAAACCCCCTAGATTTTAGGAAATTAGGTAATATTCAGAGATGCAAAATAATGTTTTTCCGCGTCGTGTGGACTTAAAGGGTTAGGTTCCAGTTAATCCTTCCAGCGCGGGGACCGTCTTTATACGTCACATTCTGACGTATAAAGACGGTCCCCGCGGTTTTACAGAATATTCCAGCGTTGTGAGGGTTAATCACTACTACAGTCCCACTATATACTACTCACCCAGAACATGAAATAATAATACACTGATGGGTTCTAAGATTGGAGCGGCGCCGGCTATTTATGATCACCGCATGATTTAGGCCTATTTAACAAGCAGTGTGGGTGACTCTGACATTGTCGTCGGAACTTTTGATCTGTTTGTCCACCCAAGGAAAGTGATTATTTTTGCCTTGGTCCACCACAAACAAAGTGCTTCAAAACGTGTGCAAGATAAAGCTCTGTGTCTCTGTGACCTACACAGAGCTCTGTGTAGCCTGCTCCAACCACGCAACCGGTGGGCAGTGTACTGTGACCAGACTATTGATATTTCATGTAGCCTACCAATAGACGGTTAGTCTTCAAGTAAAAGTATTGTCCATTAATCTGGTGGCATTGCGTCATCAATTCCATCTTCAAATGGATGGGAAATAATAAAGGAAGAATTGATCCGAGTTATAGGGGATATTACTTGACTTACCTGTCTCACAGCGTGATCCTGTCCATTCTTTAGGACAGCGACAGCGGGATGGAGCGATGCAACGACCGCCGTTTTGACAGCCACCTTCACACACAGCTGCAACACATTTGTACTTTTGGTTGGTTCGTTTTGTGAGCTAACTGTATTGATGTTAAAAATATTCGCATTGCAAAAGTCTAAGTGAAGTTATTACGAGTTCGAAACCAATCCTGTGAAGATAAAAAGTTGCACGTATTGTACCCCATTTCATCAGAAATTGACAATTTTCTTTGAGATCACGTGGTATACTTGGGGGCCCTGGTGCAGTGGTGAAAGCTGTCTGCTCGGAAAATCGGAGATCGCGGGTTCGAACACCGCTCTGGCATTCAAATTTTAAAGAAACAAAAATGTTTCTTCCCTGCTCACTCGTAAAGATTCAATATTGTGGGGAGCCTCTGTGACCGAGAGGTATCGTGCTCGGCCTCAGACCGCCAGGACTCGAATTTCGAATTCTGTGTGTGGAGGGCAGTGTCATCTCATTCATCTCACCATCCTCAGGATGTTCTCCTGGCCCAGTTTAGCCTACATGTGAACAAATGTGGCCTAAAACGACATTCATTCATTGCTATACTCAGCCGCGTCATTCCGTTGTTATTTAGATTGTGGTAGTATAAAATATCCTCTTACCAGGCAGCGATATGCTCACTACTTAAGTAAGCAGCCATGCACTAGCTTCTGGCTTCATAGAGCAGAATATAAATTTGCATTTGTTTTTCATGCGCAATGCTATGTGTTGTGGGCGGGGGCCCTAGGGTAGTGGCTAGCACCGCTGCCTTTCACGCCAGAGTTCGGGGTTCGCTTCCCGGTCTCGGCGGTTTGAAAGAAACAAAAAATGTTTCTTCCCCATCCACGTGTGAAAGTCAGTATTGTGTGGAGCCTCCGTGACCGAGAGGTAGCGTGCTCGGCCTCAGACCGCCAAGGCTCGTATTTCGAATCCTGTGTCTGGAGGACATTGTCATCGCAATCATCTCACCATCCTCAGGAGGTTTTCCTGGCCCAGTTTAGCCTATATGTGCACAAAGGTGGCCTAAAGCCAGATTCACTTCATTTCATTTTTGTTGTGTGTTGCCTGTGCACACACAAGAAAATTCCCTAAATTATTTCATACAAGCAGCGAGCTGCCCGCCCTGACTGGTTTGATGGTTGGTCACCGTTTTATACAATGCCTCAACATTAAAACAGCATTGGCTCATGTGCACTACTTTATAATATTTTGACTGAATATTTATTTGGGATTATCTTATAGGGTTTGTTATATTGTTTGGATATCGATTTGACCCTTCGATCACCAGTTTTATTAGAGTGCGATCCCAAAAATAAATTGTTGGAGGTTCTTTTTTGAGTTTTGAGATCCGGTAGGTTTGAACATCGGATACTTATTTCTTTAAGTGTCGAAATGCAAAAAGTAAAATAGTGATATTAAAAATTAGTCCAAAAATTTACTAAAAGTCATGACGTTTTGATTAATGTTATTAGTTATGGACTAAAAACACTGTGATTCGTATTGTAATTAGTGTAAATAATCTAATATGATGTATTGAGTGATTACCCGGCAAACACAAAATATTAGTATACCATCTGCACAGCGTCGGCCCAACGTCTTCGACGTTGGTTCAACTCTGTACAAATGATATACAAATGTTTAGTGTTTGCTGGGTATGGTACTTACGTTTCATGCAGCCATTTTCTCCTGGCCTTAATTGCGTCCATCCTGGACAGCACATGTACATCATTTTGCCTGTCAGCTGCATCCGGTATACCTCTCTGTAAGCCGTCTGATAAATCACCCTTAAAAGATAAACGACCTCTTTTATTTTTTTGATTCAAACAAATAACCTACCTAATTTATTTTGATAGCATTTATGCAATGATTAAAAAAAATCGTATTCCTGTAGAAATTAGACGACCGAGCTTTTAGTGCATACATGTCCGAAATAAGAAATACGGTTTCTGTTTACTGGGTTGTAAACTCACTTGAATGATGTACATAGTTTGTATTCCCCGTCTCGTGCACACATGTGAACCTGCTTTCTGTATGTCGGCTTGCAATAGCTCTCCTGTCTTTTAACGGGTGTTTCCGTTTGTTTTTGTTGCATACATACATGTCGTCTAAGAAAAGAAGTTTTTTGTTATAGTATTATGCTGGATAAAAGTCATATCACATAGGCGCACATCATGCAGGTTCAAATATATATACAAATAAAGCTGAATTCACATTATAATATATACGAATACGAACACGAGCAAAAATCCCTCTTATGTTATTTTGATGTGGATATTAACCCTTACGGTGCGGGGAGCGACTTTAGTCGTCAGAATCTGACATCTATAGTCGTCAGAATCTGACATCTAAAGTCGTTCCCCGCGCTGTAAGAATAAAAATATTTAGAATGGCCGTAGACCCATAACATAGGTACTCAAATGAACCAGAAAGAGCTAACAAAGACATTTAAGATGATTTAAAATTGAAACCCCTTTTGATGTCCATGGATATTACAAAAACAATTCAGCGCATTAAGGGTTAATATATACACAGACACGTATAGGTTTTTTTGTCATGTTCGTATTCGTATGTGAGTACAGCTTACAAACACGAAAACATCGGTGTGGGTTTTCATATATACGGGGACACGACATCCACCAAAATAATATAATATATGATAATAAATGCATTTATCGAGATATGTTCGATTATACCAGATTTAGACGTTAATTCAAAAGTAAATAAACACTGGTTCAATTTCACACGTGTGTTGCTTTAAAGTAGTAGTCCACTGTAAACCATTAACGGGATAAGGGTATCCCAGAAAGCACCGCGCTCGTTAGAAATAAGGTGAAGATAAACGCCACCTGGTGAATAAAAAATAACAGACATTGCAAGTTCACGACAAAACCTTTAAAAATGATGGTAGGCGCACGTGCGTATCCCCCTCCCCCCACATGTAACACTTGAATAGATTATATAAACAATGGTTGCATAATTCACTTAAAAAATTGTGTGAAAGACAAGTATCATTGTAATTTAAATTACAAAAGCTCGGGTCTATATATGCAGCCTGATATTGTTACAAAGCAAGCCGCATAATGGGGGGGGGGGGGGATACATGCAAATCAAATGGTATAGCACTATAACGTATGATTTGCACTTTAAAATTATTAAAATAAGTTTTGTAAGCTTGAAGAATACAAAATAATTGTGTGTTCTTACTGTATAAAACATATGAGTCCTGTTTTGTCAGCGTATAACTCGCGTATAACCTACGAATGTTAGCGAATGCCAGCCTCTGACCAGCGCAGGGCCAGCATATGGCCAGTCTTAAATTGCCAACGTAACTTTTGAAACGTATTCATAAACCATTTGCACAACATTTTAAAGCATGCTCAACAATATTGTGTGCCTTTCAATTGTGGGCCTCGCCGTGTATCAACGTATGCCAGCGAGTACCACCGTTTTTAAAACGTATGCAACCTAGATGCCTGACGTAGGCTACCACCAGCGTTGTCAACGTATAGCAGTAAGAGTCACATTTCGCATGCACTGCATACGCTACACTCAGCTATCAGTGAGTGTCACAGTCACCCACTGAGATTTTGTGTGGCATGTACACATATACAACACCACGGGTCTCTGTCGTCTGTTACGTCACCGTCTGCCAACCGGCAGCCAGCAATTCATAAATAAGACACCAGCGGTGAGGTAGATCGTGATTGGCCAGTTGTGTTTAGATGCACACCTGCCCATCCGCTGCCAACACATGGGAATTTGTGCACGCAGTGCTCGTCATACAAACCTGAGGGTATCCATGAGTGTTCCACTTTCAATTTTATATTTATTGATAATGAATTTAATGGAGTTTTTAAAAGTATGAGCTAAGCACAGTTTTTACTACATACAGTATATATCAGTGTTTATATTCAGCCTAGATATTTTTATTTCATTTTCAAAAGCGTCAATGGTAATAACATGAATCGAGTTATTTTGCACTCTGTGAGGCCATCATTCTGAAAGAAGGGGGATTTTTCCCACGCACCTAGATGCGGCAGTACAGAGAGTGGCTGTGAAATCACTGTCCCCTGGTGGTTAATATTAGCTGATCGGGGGAAGATGACCAGAGTCTGAAGTAGAGATAGAGACACTGGTGACACGAGTGAATGCATACGCCAGTACGATAATATGTTACAGTGTGACACCGCCTTTAAATGACACCATACTGAAACCTAGTATGTTTTAAAATTATCCCGTGATTGAATGCAGTCGGACCCTCTCCCCATATACAAACCGGATCGCCGGACTAGTGTGGTCCACTAATACTCAATTAGAACAAGTGCAGCATCTTCGAGTATACTCTGGGATCATGAGAGAAGAGCCACTCAACCATAAAAAACCAATGCGTGACTATGTAGTATGGGATGTCTTTCCCTGCTGTCCAACATACTATGAGGCGACAATACCCAACAAGTAAATGGTAAATGCGACCTCTTTTTACTCGACCTTTATAGTATGGATGGCGCTTTAACATATGGTTATAAAAGCAGCGTATATTGTATGCTGATTTTAACCCTTTTAACTATTAAAACTAAAATGTGAAAATGAAATGAAAATGTGATGATTTTATAGTATATTATTATCAAGTATATTATCTCAAATGTAAGCGCAGAACCTCTTTATTGTGATGGATTCAACTATTTCCCATTGGATGAATTTTATTCAAAATATGCTATGTGGTGCTTAATACCCTCGCAACGCTGAAATATTATTATATAAACTATAAAAACCAAAGGGTTTGAAATCATCATAAATGTCTTAGTTAGCCTTATCCGGTTTATCTAAATACCTGTGATATGGGTCTATGGCCATTAGAAATAATTCATTTCTTTCAGTGCGGGGATCGTCTTTATACGTCAGAGTCTGACGTCTATAGACGTCAGACTCTAACGCATAAAGACGATCCCCGCGCTGAAAGGCTTAAATGGATGAGAGAGCTGAGCGGTTCAGCTATGGGTGTTCATAAAAAAATATTTAGTTAAATGTCCAACATGCATGGACAGATTCTAAATAAAACGGCAGCTGTAATGTAATTATTAACATTTTAGTCTTTTGTTTCAAACGGCACAATTCCGTATACGCATACCATAAGATCTGCATGTCAGAATTCTCAAGCTATTTGGAATGAATGAATGAGTGAAATAATGAATGAATGAATGAATAATTGAATGAATGAATGAGTCTTAAATATCGCTCTAATTCACCATGTTTTCAACACCCAATATGAAATATGGTCCAAGCTGTTGAAAGCGTTGTCAAATTATAATATGTATCTGAAAGCTGAAATATTTGGTCAGGTGGATAATCTAGAGATTGGAATCACAGCAGTTGTTTTGTGTTTAACCGAACATATTTTATTTGTTTTAAGTATTACAAATAATTATTAGAAATACCAGACGTAGACTTCTAAGCTTCTGTGGTACCATTCTATAAATAAATACAATAAATACAGTGTTAACGTGCGAGCCTCTTCTCAGCAAACACCACTTGCTAAATTACATGGTTTGTGTGCTAGCAGAGTTGGGAAACAAACCGCAGTTTTGTAACAGTATATATACATGGTATATCTTGTCAAAGGACATGGCGGTGACAAACAAATGACAAGATTGCATGAGTTACAGTTCTGAATTCCAATAAAAGCTCCCCATTGGTAAATTGTTTAGCCAGCGAGCATAGGTCGTTCTAGATTTAGGGTATTTTTTTCACGCAACAATGCTGTCTTTTTTCCTAACAGTTGCCATTCCCATGCTCTCGATGTGGCGTAATAGATGCACACTTGTTTCTCCACTTCACCAACAACATAACTTAGATATACAGCCATTTGTTCTGATCACATACTTTTCCTATTAACTCAGGAGGTTTTCCTAACCCAGTTTAGCCTATAGCTATATTTGCACAAAAGTGGCCTAAAAACCCATTTATTTTATTCCATTTCATTTTCTTATTAAGTCCTTTATTACGCTCTACCCATTAACAACAGAACAGAAAAATAATTCTATCACTCTTTTGTGTTTGTAAATTGCATCTATCTACCACTGTTTACAAGAGAAAACTAGGATGTGGGTTTAGGGCGATAAAATCACATAGTTTTATAAAATATAAATACCTTGGGGTTGTATATAGCACTAAATATCCTAAGAATGTATTGAAAGAAACGTTTCTCCATCTCGCTTCCCAAGCTGGTAAAGCAGTTTTTTCTCTACACAAGCGATCTCGTCCCGTAGTCGGTAAATTGTCACCTGTTATTGCATTCAAGGTTTTTGATTGTCAAATACTGCCCATATTAGAGTATGCAAGTGATATATGGTATACCGGTGATAGTGTTAACGATTTGGAAAAAATACATCTAAAAATTATTAAATCAACGCTGGGTGTTAGAAAGAAAACACCCACTCCTGCAATTTATGGTGACACAGGACGGTTCCCATTGATTATCAGGCAACATATTAAAGCTGTAAAATATTGGTGTAGAATTCTAGACCTATCTCAGAACCACCCTGTCAGAAATGCCTACAATATGCTACTAGAGCTAGATGGCACTGGATTCACAAACTGGTGCTCGCGTATTCGGTCTGTCCTTGAACTAACCGGGCTAGACCAAGCTTGGGAGACGCAGCACATTGGCAATACAAATAAATTCATGCTTTCCTTTGAAGATTCAATTGTTAGAATATTTACACAGCGGTGGAGACAAGATATTGAGAGTTCAAGTAAGCTGCGCACATATTCATTAGTGAAAAAATCTTTGTGTGTGGAACCATACATCTTAAACATGAAGGGGAACCACCTCATAACAGCAATGGCGAGATATAGAATGAGCTCACATGATTTAAAAATAGAGAGAGGACGATTCAATAATCCAATAACTCCAATAAACCAACGAATATGCACAAGGTGTGAATCAAACGAAATTGACGACGAAATACACCTTCTTCTTCACTGTAATGCCATGAACAATGAACGCGAAAACTTGCTTAATTCGATAGCCGGAATTATCAATATGCAACCAACAAATGATATTTTTCTACGAATTATGACATCTAGAGACATAACAGTGGTGAAGTCGCTAGCAAAATTTATCTATGGTTGTTTTAAACAAATTAAGGGTTAAAAATATTGAGTATGATAAATGTAAATTCATCTTCAAGCTGAAATATTTTGTATGTGTGTCGTGACTAGCATGATTAATTATTATCATTATTATCGTTTTAACGTCACATTTTTATGTAGAACAATCACAAGTCACCTGTCGCTATATTATCCATATTATCATGCCTTCATGATCTGACTTGGGTATTACCACATATCAGGACGGCTGTTGCTTTCGGATCTTTTTATTTGGCTTTTTAGGGCCGGTTAGGGACGTTTCCGTCGCCTTTGTTATCAGACGAGGTGGGGCCTTATGGAGGATTTCAGAGTTGCTAAGTCAACTGATTTTCTCTATGAGGTCGGGAATGTTTTTCTTCGATTGTAACTCCTAAGTATGTGGTACTAACTAGGTCGTGAGTGAAATGGTATGAACTAAACAATATAGTGAATTAAAATAAGCTGTAATGTTTTTGTGCGAGGGCCATAAAGATAATAAATCACTAGTTAATTAAACTTTAAACTTTAATTAAACTTTATTGCTATTGTGTGAGTGCCATGTCCTGCGTGAATGGCGCGCATAATTACTATCCGTAATTTTTATCCTTATTACATCACTAACAACACTCGATAATATGGATGGTTATGATGCTATACTTTGCTGGCAGTCGACGAACCACCATGTCCGACTTTTATTAGTATGTATATATTGTGTTTCGGTGGTATTACTGTTATTACGTTGTTAAATTTACATCACTAGTCTATATCAGGGAATCGCCGAGTTCATAGCGACTGTCCTTGCATGGTCACATGGCTCGGAGCTACCTGTGTCGCAGATTGTCACATTGATTGTACTTGCATGATATAATATTTGATTTTTAAAAATATCGTGTAATTTTTAACATTGTCCTAATACATTCTCAAATTACTGTAGCATAATTATGCACTTGTATATATTCTAGGTTTCTACGCTTTCCAGGGTGTCTTTTTTGCTACTATATATATAATTAGCATGTCATACATAGTAGCTATTTTATGTCTGGTTTTGGTGCGGGAAACAAAATGATAGACCTTATGTTACCCTGGCAATGCCTTTCAATCTTATTTAAAGTACATACCCAGTGTTTCTTATGGCAATGCCAGTTAACATGATTTTAGTTATTTATGTCATACTATGTATATTGTCATATGATTTTAACAAATTAACAATGTTGTATATACATGTACATATCTCTAGTTCTATGACAAATAAGTCTGGATTGACTTTCTTTCTGTCAATAAAATATCTGTCTGTGTCTGTATAACTCCGAATTTATTCAACCCCTCCCCCTGTAAAGAAATATCTGACTTTGAGATGGTTCATTTATCATGCTGGGAGTCAAGCAACAAACCACATCAGTTACTATTTATGGGGATACAGGAAGGTATCCCCTCTTTTTAAAACAACAAATTCTAGCGTTGAAATACTGGATTCGCCTGATCTCCTTGTCTAAAAGCTGTTATTTGAGAATCGTGTACAACTCACTGGCGTCTCTTGATTTTATTGGTGAAACTAATTGGTGCTCTCACATCAGGTCATTATTATTCCGAACAAACCACTGCGATGTTTGGAAAAATCACAGGGTCGAAAATGCCAATCGTCTCATCAAACAAGTTAAATTATGTTTGATTAATATATATAAAGCTGATTGGTCTAACACAGCCCGAAACTCCATAAAATTGCGAACGTACATAAAGTTTAAATTCGACCACTCGCTAGAAGGATATCTGTTTTACATCCCCGACACAAGGTGGATAAAGGCGCTATCAGGATTGAGAATGAGCTCACATATGCTAGAAATTGAACGAGGAAGGCATGTCAAGCCGCAAAAAATACCACTAGAATAGCGCACATGTCAAAGATGTACATTAAACTCTGTTGATGACGAAATTCATTTTTTAATTACTTGCTCTTACTTCGCTACGCAGCGAACTAGTTTACTTGCCGATCGCGAAAGCAAACTAATCAACAGTGAATTTGACTCACTCTCAAACGACGACAAATTTATATATATTATGTCATCTACACATCGACCATTAGTAATATGCTTAGCAAAATACACCTATAGCTGTTTTCAAACCTTAAGCGTGTCGCGTACCTCCGCTTTATAAAACGATTGGGGCGTAGGATGACTGGTGCGGCTGGTGATTCCTCTAATCATCCACTCATGAAATCATCCATGCTGTCGGGGGATCACCACTGTGGTACCAGCGACTGGTGCGGCTGGTGATTCCTCTAATCATCCACTCAGGAAATCATCCATGCTGTCGGGGGATCACCACTGTGGTACCAGCGACTGGTGCGGCTGGTGATTCCTCTAATCATCCACTCAGGAAATCATCCATGCTGTCGGGGGATCACCACTGTGGTACCAGCGACTGGTGCGGCTGTTGATTCCTCTAATCATCCACTCAGGAAATCATCCATGCTGTCGGGGGATCACCACTGTGGTACCAGCGACTGGTGCGGCTGGTGATTCCTCTAATCATCCACTCATGAAATCATCCATGCTGTCGGGGGATCACCACTGTGGTATCAGCGACTGGTGCGGCTGGTGACTCCTCTAATCATCCACTCATGAAATCAACCATGCTGTCGGGGGATCACCACTGTGGTACCAGCGACTGGTGCGGCTGTTGATTCCTCTAATCATCCACTCAGGAAATCATCCATGCTGTCGGGGGATCACCACTGTGGTATCAGCGACTGGTGCGGCTGGTGATTCCTCTAATCATCCACTCATGAAATCATCCATGCTGTCGGGGGATCACCACTGTGGTATCAGCGACTGGTGCGGCTGGTGACTCCTCTAATCATCCACTCATGAAATCAACCATGCTGTCGGGGGATCACCACTGTGGTACCAGCGACTGGTGCGGCTGGTGATTCCTCTAATCATCCACTCATGAAATCATCCATGCTGTCGGGGGATCACCACTGTGGTATCAGCGACTGGTGCGGCTGGTGACTCCTCTAATCATCCACTCATGAAATCAACCATGCTGTCGGGGGATCACCACTGTGGTACCAGCGACTGGTGCGGCTGGTGATTCCTCTAATCATCCACTCATGAAATCATCCATGCTGTCGGGGGATCACCACTGTGGTATCAGCGACTGGTGCGGCTGGTGATTCCTCTAATCATCTTGGTGTTTCGAGCTGACGTCAGTCAATGCATTTTTTAGATTGTTTTTTAACATGTTAAATGTAAATAATGTTCTTATTTTTTTCTTTATACATACTCTCACTCATTATGTAATTACTCGGTTTCTACGCTTTCCAGAGTTTTTTTTTTTGCTTAATGCAGTAGTTATTTTATCTCTGGTTTTGGTGTGGGAAACTTAAAAATATCATGCCAATGCTGTTTAACTGTAGGTTATTTTAAATAGTTCTGATGCATATTTTATTTAACCTGTGCTTGTTTTAGTATATAATGTCGTTTGATTTTAACATGTTTAAGTTAACTTAGCATGCACATTTCACCAAATAACTCAAAATATTTCAAAATATCATGCCAATGCTGTTTAACTGTAGGTTATTTTAAATAGTTCTGATGCATATTTTATTTACCTGTGCTTGTTTTAGTATATAATGTCGTTTGATTTTAACATGTTTAAGTTAACTTAGCATGCATATTTCACCAAACTAATCCTGTTGTATATAGTATTGTACATATGTTCATTTTTAATGAAGCATAAGTCTGCATAGACTTACCGTCGTCAATATCTATCTATCTATCTATCATGACACCTGTGATTGTTTGAAGTAAATCATCTTCATACACTACAAGTCGAGAATTGCGACAGCAATTCGCGGCTTGTAGTGGATGAAGATGACAAACGTACGATATTGAAGACATTTGTACAATTATATAAAACATTTTTACCGTGCCAAAACTCGCTGCTAAAATGATGGTTTAGTTGATGCATGCCGTCTGCAGTTCCGGGGCTGTTGACGTTTAACAGTTTTGTCATTTTTATCTGGATCGTCGCGTGCCGCTTTGTGCCAGCATTCCGCCCGCCCACGTCTGTTTTGAGCTTTGTTGTAAAATTGCTACATTAACGAATTTTTCTAACGAAAATCTCATGAAAAAAAGTGACTGTTTTCTGACTGATAAGAGCCTGGTATGATTGTCTACCAGATATATCCTGGACATAAACACGTCGTCTGGTTTGGTCGTGTCATTTGACCTTTGAAGCGCGGAAATATTTTTGTATAAATCGTATACCTCAGTCATACATACACGTAGTAGCCTACAACCCACGTCTTGAGTGATAAAAAATAGAGCAGTGCGTCCAGTGCGTCCAATTGTGCGTCCATGAATTGAGAAGAGCTAGTGAATTCAAGATGAATATAGACGTGTAATAAATAAATCAGGTGCATAAACCAGCGAATACACATGCTTTGTGCTACCGTGCTCCGAACGAATGCACAGCGCATCGCCAGCGCGAGGCACGAAGAAGTCAGAGATCATTTAGCACACTCCATATACGTTATATGTTCGCTAGACATGCGTTAAAACACGTTAGATGGGTGATATAATTATGCGCGCTCAGCTCAAATTTTTTCTAATTGTAAGTCTGAAAATGGATTATTTTTTGCTAGAGCGTCTGTCGTGCGTCGGTCGTGCGTTAACACTCGTTACTGAAAGACCGTCAGAAACATAGATATATAGGGCGCGCTAGAACAACTTCATATCAACGCCGAATATGTTTCCTTTGTATCACATGGCTGCCCATTGAGGGCGCCGGGCAGTCGCGGGCAACGCGCCTGTCCTGCACTGCATGAGCACTCGAAGCAGGCGCTGCATGGGCACACGCCGGCAGTTCGCCCAGCGCTTGAGCAACAGGCTATGACTATGTTAATTCTGCAGCTTTACCCTTAGAGCTTTGACATTTTATTTTTAATCATTTTAGATAGTGTTTCACACGATACACGGCTTTAAGTGCAAAATTTGTTCTTAATTTGTCGAAATTAAGTCCAAACATATAATGTTACCATAAATTTGAGACACATTTTTTATTTTAAAAATGTATTTACCATATGTACAAACAAACTGATAAAAGCTACTATAATCGTCGACAATCCCATTCTAGGGTTTAATGCGCACTGTATGCATCCAGCGCGTTAGCAAAGCGCTGTTTATTCGCCGTTTACGCTGAAAACACGCTGTGCATCCGCTACCAGCTTGCTACGTTTTTCACAATCCGGACCCAAATTGTTATTTTTACTTTTTCATGCGTGGACTGTGCGTCTTTATGTGTGACTTGGAGAATCCTCGGTCAACGAAAACACAACGAATTTGGAGAGTGTTCTCTATACTTTTGCCTAACGTTAGACTTGCGCTGGTCTGACTTCCTTCTGGCGTCTACATTCACACGTGGAAAAACGCTCACATTTTTGAACATTCAGAAAATGTGCGCGTAGGTTGACGCACACAATAAATGAATAACATTCATCAGGCGTTATTGTCAAATCTTCAACGAATTCTGACGCACACCTAGCGATTCACAACGCACTGACCAAAATTCTTTATTTTTTTGTGCGCTGGACGTGCGTGATGGTATGTGTGACTGCAGAGATCAATGTTTTGCTCAATTTAAAATCATCATAAATGTCTCAGTTGACTCTTTCTTCTTCATTTGAATACCTATGGTATGGGTCTACGGCCATTATAAATATTTTAATTCTTACAGTGAAGGTATCGACGTTAATCGTATTTTTTTTTATGACGCACAATTTTCGGTATTGAGCCAAGAAAGTCTTTTCTGGTGTCTTTTTAATAGTATGATATTTATTTTATATTGGAATCTGAGATAGACGCCGTCTTACATAATTATTTAAAATAATAATCAGAGCGTTATTCAAAATACCACTAACAGCAAAGCATTTTAGAGAATAATGTGCTATACACGTTGCTGAACCTTATTTCGAATGCGTTATATCCACTTTTAATATACCGTATTAATTAGTCTAATTTACAGGTTTTTTAGTTCTCATAGCAATAACATAATTATGAAGCTAAACAAGTAAAAAAACAGATCTACGTACATGCAGGCTGCAACTCACTTGAATAACTTTCCAACAACATAAATTATGTTACCTGTATACCTGTAGAATAACTTCGTCGTGTTTTCCAATTTATTTGTTTCTTTTAAAAAATAAGTTTATGTGGTACTTTCATTGTGGTTATTACCAAGGTGGTTTAAGACAAATGTTCATGATCACACGTACCAGGCGGATAAAGCACTAAATTTGGCAAGAGGTATCAAGTGAAAATAATATATTTTGTTCCTGATAAAAGTCAGCCTAAAAACTCCCAGACATATTTACAGACTAAAAGTCTAAGACTGGATTTGTGAGGAAGATTAACACATTTGTTCATTATCATAATTATTATGTGCTTTCATCTAGTTCACATTTCTTTCTAGCGATATAGTGCTGTATATTGATATAAAGTGTATTTGAATAATCTTAGAGCCTCATTATAATGCTGAAAAAACATTTAAAAAAATTAAAGCCTGAACATCTATAATATCGAGGTCTTGATATCAAACCTTAAGAAACTCCAGAACAAAGGAGTAAGTTAACACTAAAGTGAGAAACATTGTCACTGCATCGTGATCATTGACCTGCACACTATAACATGGGAAACCCCCGTTATATGTATACCAGACATATTATCAGTTCCTTTGCTGTACGACTTAAATACTTGGTTCTCCACCTTAAACCAACTAAATCTCTTTGAAACGTGGTGACTGTACTTCCATTTTTTATGTTTGGCCAGATTACCAAATGGGTTTCTTGGCTGTGATGTTCCCAGACAGACATCTTGCCCTTTTGACACAGGCGCAGCAGGTTACTTCACCTCACTCACTTGTTCATACATTGAGTTAATGCGAGACAAGCGCAAATATCAACCCATTCTAAAGATGTTTAATTCACGTTTCGTTGAGTGGCTTGCTAAAATGTAATGCTATTTTGGTGACAAGATAGCTACGATCAAATTGCGACAGTCGCTATATCCTTTTTTTTTTAGTCACAGTATGCGTCTGGTTCCATATCACGTGCCAGCTCGGGGCATTTCAATAACTTATTCAACACACTTCTTTTTTCTTTCAAATATAGTAACATGTTATATAAATATACAAAGATCCACAAGTAGTGCAAACCAAACCTCTACAAGTCTTCTCTCAACGTAATTGCTACACCTTATGTCATATATCATAACTACAACAATATTATCGTAGAGCATAAGGACTCTATGTTTATACGGGTGGTCATTTTGTATTTTTGCTAAAACCAATCATTCGCCAGTAGGCATACATCATTGTAGCATATTTAGCAGAATAAAGTAAGCCTAACCTGCTAGCTGTGATAAGAAAGGGCGGAAAATTTTGGATTTAAAGGTCAAAAGTAGGTCAAATTACTAAAAAGAAATCAGATGAATTTCTAAATTCCAAATCATACATAAACCATACATTGTACATTCCTGTGTGACAAACGTTATAAAAACAGTACATTTATTTTGTTTCTGCTCATTTAAAAGTGAAAGACACGACCGATCGTTTCGGATTTTTGCTACAAATAATCACAAAGTTTTGTTAGTATAACGTTTATCCATGGTCGCCAAATATATTAAAGGACAAAGATAGGTAAAATTGCTCCAAGGACATGTTTTTTGTGCTAATTTAAAGGTGAAGGACACAAAATACATAATGTCATCCAGGCAGATTTGAAATCAGCACACGCAAATTATGTAAAAACATTACCCTGATTAACCAGTAAATATTGAAATAAATCGTGAAATTGTCCAGATGTTATAGATAACTATTATGTAACTATAACTGATTTATTTGATGTATCCATAAATAGATTTGCTTATTACACTGTGCCACAAGCAAAATATTTCTTTCATTTTCTTAGAATTATGTTTCTGTCTACAAATTTGGATACCAAACTAGGCTTAGTATTGATCTGGAGGTTCAGTAGACGAGCTAACCCTTGCAAATTTAATGGTCATTTAATAATGCCTAGCAGAACAATTTACAACCTGTCCTTCAGTTAATTATTTTTTTCACGAAAATTAAATTTGAAAATATTTATTTAAAAAATACTCTAACCCCTCTCCCCCTTAAAGATTGAATGGTGCCCCCCTTAGAAATTGACAAAATCTGTTTACGAACGTACGAACGGAATACAAAGACTTTCTTTTTCATACGCCTGCCTTAGAAAACCAGCAAGAAATGGGCTGAAATTTCCCGGATGAAAATCGTTGGTACGGCTTTCATGTGGGTTATCGTGACCGCGGTATTACGTTACATAAGGAAATAGTTTTAATTTGTCACACTGGATGGTTGGGAAACTAATTATTTACGCCTCAATCAAGGCTTGATTAAAAAACGATAAATGTTTATATCAAGTTCATAATCTATAGTGAAATAAACTTATCTGAACATAAATTCCAGTAATATCTTAAATTACTAGAGCTGGTCAAACATCAAGCGATCTGGTCACTATCACACGGGAATGTATGTTCTGATAACGTGGCACGCTGGATTAACGTTGGATTACCACATAGCCAACATTGATCCGCCGTTAGTTTGGTGGCTAGAAGGGTTATGTCGGTCTGTTACGAGATTTCGTGACACCATGTCAGGCCTACTGAGTTGTCTTCAACACGCCAGCCTGAGGCGGTACCAGCAGAGTGCAGGTATTGGTACAATTATGGCTCAAGGCTAGGTCAAGTAGTATCACCATTGGCCCAGCTTTAATCGACTGCTGTATCAAGTCTGTGGTTTTCATTCTTACTTATACTATGCGTGCACGCGGGGTTAATTGGATCACTAGAATGTTCAGATTACACATGAAACTCTCAAAATGCATTACATTCCAGCAAACACAAAACATCAGTATAATATACAATGTTGCACCAACGTCGTAGACGTTGGGCCGGCGTTGTATAAATGTTATACAAATATTTCGTGTTTACTGGGATGATCCATTTCATTGGTTACGTCGCGGCTTGGCGCGAATCATAAGATTTACACCCTTTAAAGTGACAAAAGCGCGAAATATAAATTATGCAAATAGGGGCCTAATTCTCATAGCAAAACTTTGACTTTTCTTTTTATCAAGAGTGTTCGTCAAATTTCCCAGGCTATAATTTCAAATATATTTTTCGTTTCTATAGCGAATTCTAATAATGTTGTTCTCATAATATAATTATTTAACATCTTCAAAACTGTTGTTTTGAATCTACATGTATGTATTTTCGATAAAACCCTTATCAATACTAAATGAAATTATTTAACCTGATATTTTTTCTACTGACCGCCAAAAAAACGCAATAATTAGGCACCTGGTTGTTTATTACGGATGGTGTGTCAATTTTAAATAAAATAAATAATGAATAAATGCCTTAAGAAGTAGGCCTAGAGTACCGGGTAGGCCTAGAGGCATACAGCGTTGAATAAAAATGCAAGAATGAATGAATGAATGATTGAATGAATGAATGAATGAATGAATGAATGAATGAATGAATGAATGAATGAATGAATGAATGAATGAATGAATATATGAATGAATGAATGAATAAATGGGTGAATGAATGAATGAATGAATGAATGAATGAATGAATGAATGAATGAATGAATGAATGAATGAATGAATGAATGAATGAATGAATGAATGAATGAATGAATGAATAAATAAATGAATAAATGGATACTAGACAGAACGATGGAATGATTGAATCAACGAATCAACGAAAATAAAAATAGATATGATTAAGGTGAATTTGGTGAAGCATTGGCCCAATCTTAAAACAACGTTAGGCTAATTTATTATGTTGTTACGTATGCACCTATTGCATATGAAGCAGACTGGCAAATAATTGTAAAGACATTATGACTTCCAGATAACAAATAATGACGGCCTGAACGACAATATTACAAAACAAAATCTACTGGGGGTGCCAATATGTACAAATGGAGATGACATTTCCACCAACCACAAGACGTTGAACGCTGGTTCAATGTTGGCCAAGCGTCCGCTAAGCCAATATTTGGTCAACATCTCTTATTCACGAGTTTCCACTGGTGGAATGCAGACAGTGACTGGTGTTGTTTAGGATGTGTTTGTAAACACTCACACCCAGACCAAACAGTTCTAGATAAACGTTGGCAGTGTGTTGGTACAACGTCCTCTGGCAGTGTGATTGATACGTTGTGGACTTGAAGCCTCCCGGACAAAAACACGTTCACATAACCATGATAACGGGACAGCCCAGCAAACACAATACATTGACCCAATGTTGTTTTGATGTTGGCCCACCGTCTTCGACACCGGCCCAACATCAAAACAACATCTGGGTGGATGTCTCGTGTTTGCTGGAAGGCGCCCTGGTTTAGTGGTTACGTCAAACGCCTGTCACGTCGGAGTTTCAAAATCTGTGCCCCGCTCTGGTATTCAGGTTTCAAAGAAACAAATATTCTTTCCCGCACAATAGTATAATCAGTATTGTGGGGAGCGTCCGTGACAAAGAGGGCAGAGCCATCTGATCTCATCATTCTCAGGAGGTTCTCCTGGCACAGTTTAGCCAGTGCGCAAATTGGCCCAACAGTCAACGTGTTTGCAGGATCATCCAAGGTTCCGAAGCCAACGCTCTACTACTGAGTGACTGAAGCAAACGCAATGTGTTTACACTATGGTGGGTAATGACTGGTATCATGGTAGTCTAAGGTACGACACTGTAGGCCAACATTGAGATAACATTATGTGAATGTTTTGTGTTAGGACCAGTTGTATACCGCTGTTTGTTCTCAATGAGTTTTATCAAACGGTCATTTGAGCATAACATAGAATGCGTGGTACTAGTATAATAACAAAAAGTCTTTGTGCCATTTTAAAGTAGACTAGTATGTGGTTATGGCTGCATTATTAAATATACAGAATTGAATTATTATTGTGATGAAATATGTAATTTGTACAAATATGATGCAAGTCTATGTGTGTATATAATTATGTATAACATGTACCCAGCAAACGCAACACATTTGTATAGCATTTGACCAACGTTTGACGCTGGGCCAACAATGTTCAAATGTTATACAAATGTTTTGTGTTAACTTGGTATCTGTATAACTGTGTAGAACTGCTTGTACTGTTCTAAATTCACGGCTTACTCCTCCTATACATAGAGTATGGATTAGCAAATTACGGAACGTGATTTATGTTAAGCACATGAAGAAAAAACATGAGAAAAACACATGAGGAACATGAGGCGATTAATAACATTTTATTAAAGTGAAAATCCTACACAATTTTACGGGCCTCACCCCGGAAAACATGGCATGTTTAACATCTCAGAAACTGACCCAGCATTGGACCAGCGCTGAACTGTTGTCTACGTTAACTGTGATCCTTGTATAACATGAATGTTCGTTTTACGACCTCCATCCATCATAACTGTAGGCTACTTTGTGAAACGTCTTTTTTAGCTCTTAACATGCTGAATGGTAACACTAAATGTAAAATTGTATGTGACAATATTGCATATGTAGTTGAATTATATGTTGTGACAGTGTTGGTTGAATGTCAAGATCATTGACCAGGACATACGACGTGTTGATCCACTGATGTTTTAAAGCTGGCCCAACGAAGAACACTGTGATCCTACATTAAATCAAGATTGAGTCAATTTGATAAGATTGAAGTACCTTTGTGGCATAAGCATGATGAGGCACAGAAAACACGAGGCGTTGTTCCAATGCTGTATAAATGCAGACGGTGGACCTAAATTATTTTGAAAATCTCTGTTCATCAAATTCTCATAATCAGTTTTGATATGTCCAAGCAATTATATAAACGTATACTGATTTAGTAAATTATAGTGATTTACTATATATGAAACATATCTAAAAACGATAATTATATATATATATTCATTACTAGTAATATTTCTAAGCTCATATAGCTATACAGATCGATATATATATGTGTTGACATTACAAAATCTACAATTATAAGGCTTTTATCATTGCATAATAATACATGAGCGACACAATAATTCAAAAAAATATAATTAAAAAAAATATACTGAATCAAATAGCTGTCTCATTTGGTTTAGACAGAACAAAGCAGAAGCAACGTGTTGCTTTTTTATGGGAAACTCCACAGAACGCGATTGTTTTCTGTGTTTAAAAAAGATCAAGCGACGGTTGGGAAAATGTGTACGGGTTTAAGAGCACGTCTACCAGCCCAAGAAGCACGATGAATCAATGTTGAATCATTGTTGGGCTAGCTTCGTAGACGCGGCGATCTAATTGCCATGTCAGAGAGCATCGAAAAGTAGATAATTAATTAATCAATGAGACGTTGAAACTACATCGCCAATAGATGTTGGTTTCCCAGTAAACACACAACATTTGTATAACATTTGTACAACGTCGGCCCAACGTCTTCGACGTTGGTCCAACCTTGTTCAAATGTTATACAAATGTTTCGTGTTTATTGGGGTATACGCTGGCCCACCGTCTGTGACATTGGCCCAACAATAAACTGGCATAGGATCCGCATCTCGTATATTCGAGATTCGGTCTGTCCACCTCCGCGATTGAGTGGGACGACAAGTTAAATTAAGAAAAATAGAATCACATTTTCCCTGGTTAAATGTAGCAGACACTGCCCACTCCCCATAACTCGGATAACGCGGACGTCTCGCTGTCAAGAGTTTATCATGTCCAAATTTGATGCATGTATTACGTATAACATGTATATGTCTGCTATATGTACGTACTGCTTTTACTTCTCTTAGTGAAGAAGCAAGCCTGTGCCCAAATTATTGATTTTCTGTTTTTCAAGGAGTAAAAAACACCGACACTGTTCCTACAGCTAGTGTTATTTGTCTAGACATTGACAATGTTAGGTGTTGTAGTGAGGAGATAGGGTCTGATAAGTGCATTGCACATGGTGTGCTGGGAATGATAAAACTCACATAATAATATACCGTAAATCAACCACTCACTTGAGCCCGCGAATCATATCAGTGCAATAAAACAATTACAAAGTGAAAGTTAATTCATTAACCCTTTAACCACCGCGGTACCAAATATATTTTTAAAGGGTTAAAGACAAAAATATGTCAATTTTATGTCGATTTTATTATACCTGCTGCAGTAGACCCATAATATATACAGACGGCGAAAATATCCCCTGGTGCTTGTCTCACCAAACAAATCATATGAGATCTCTCTACCTCTCCATCACGCTTAACACATTCACAGCTAATTCCGACTATTGTCGTTTTTACTGCTTTATTAGTCTCTCAAGTGTGTCGCGGTAGCGAGAACGAACTTCAAGTAGGTAGCGTGCTCGGCCTCAGACCGCCAAGGCTCGAATTTCGAGTCCTGTGTCTGGATGGCTGTGTCATTTCATTTATCTCACCATCCTCAAGAGGTTCTCCTGACCCAGTTTAGCCTATATGTGTACAAAGTAGTCTTAAACCCAATTCATTTTATTTCAAGTAGGTCACCTACTTGAAATGAAATGAATGTGGTTATAGACCACGTTTGTGCACATAAGTATAGGCTAAACTGGGCCAGGAGAACCTCCTGATGATGGTGAGACGAATGAGATGCCACTGCCATCCAGACACAGGATTCGAATTCCAATTCCATAAATTAGCGTTTAAACCCTTTAACCGCCGGTGCCGCATATATTCGGGTTTTCATTTTTTATTAGCACATTAAGTAGCACATTTTAAATACGTTAAAGATAAAATGTGACATCAACCACCAAGATTTGAAAGAGTTGACCTCCATTTTGTCAAATCCGAATAATTTTCACTCACTTGAAGTTGTGGATCGCGTCAGCGAGACACACCTTCAAGTGGGTTAAAATTCAAATTGTATAATTTGGCGGGTAAAGGGTTAAGGGGCAGCACAGTTTATAAGATGAAAGAAGTGAGCTCAAAGAGTCATTTGGATTTGTCATATTATGGGTTCCGTCTAATAAACTCATCGCTATTATCTCAGTAAGGATATCTAGGTTTAGGTAGAGCAGTTTTACTATATACATGATATAAGTAGACCTAATAACAATCATTGACTCCCGTGATTATAATCTCTATAAGCTCGGCAAAGTTTTGTGATATTATCTTATCTTTACATCGGTTGGCTATTATGTACTGGTTGCGATGCTTTCTCGATAACATATTATCACGAAGGTACTATCAGTAACATTGTGTGCTAAACCCGGTCATTTCAAACCAATATGTCACACCAGACACTTATTTTGACAGTTACTTCAGCAGATAGCGGGCCTAATAAATTATAACAGAAAACGGTTTTGTTCTGCTTCATTTCGCAAAGAGTCTACGTAGGCGTGCAGCTGGGAGCCCAAAATACGCTTATTTAAGGAGTGTAATGCTCATTTATGTACATGGCCACATCAAGGTTTATCTGAAAGGAAATTTCGTCTTCTTTCCGATGGTGCCTGCTGTGGAGCAGTGGCTATCTGAGAAAGTTGTGAAAATTAGGGTTAAAGACAGGTGTGGTGTTAATTAATTGATGATTATAATAGTTCGGTCATTTTATGGCAAAGGACGCCCAGGCACACCACAATTTGCAAAAGTTTAAAAACAATTACCAATCAGTTTAGAATCATCTAGAGAAAAACATATTAAAAATTTCCTGAAATCCAATTGATCGAAGGATGACTAATTTGCATAAATCCACTTTTTATATAGGAATTTCCAACAAATAAAGCTATAAACAAGTGTAATGCCTCTTTTTTCGTGTATTTTTAACTGGGGAATCCATTTCTGATATTAATATGATGATCCAAAGTCATTTTTGAGGTTAAGGGGTCAATATCAAGGGCAAAATACGAAAATGTGATTTTTAACAAATTTTAATAGCAACAACTGTAATACCTCTTTCTGATGTGTTTTTGACAGAATAATCAATTTATGGTCATCTTTGATGATATTTAAGGTCATTTTCAAGGTCAAAACGTCAAATTCAAGGTCAAGGTCAAGAAAGCGAAGATATGAAATTTAACAAATACAAATTTAAACACGTGTAATACCTCTTTTTAATGTGATGTTGACAGGTAATTAAATTCTGACACCATTTATTCTGATTTTTCGAAGTCGTTTTCAAGGTCGCAACGTTAATTTCAATGAAACAAATAGGAAATATATATTCACATTAAAACGAGTGTATTACAAAGAGAAACAAGTGTATCACCTCGTTTTCGTGTTATTTTGACTGGGATCCAAGGGGCTATCTTAGGGGGTCAGAATCACCTTTTTAAAACATCTAAAAAATATTTCAAACACGAGAACTTGCCCTAGTGCTGGTTTATTGCTGGGGCACAGTCACCCAACATTAAGCATTGGTCCAATACTCCAATATATGCCTCCTGATGGCTGGACCATGTCTACAGTTTATACAGTAATGAAGAAGGGAGATGTCAGTAGCGTTTTGTCAGCCGTATTCTTTTCAAACGATTGATCAGCAATTTTACAGTATTTCAATGCAGGTGATGTGGAGTTCACCAGAATAAGGTTCTGGCCACATAACGAGGTTTGCGGATTTCACACACAATGTTGTTTTATCTCGGTCATTGAGATGTTGACTTGTGGGGGGGGGGGGGGGGGTGGTCTGCGTGACATTTTAATTGACTCTGACGTCCATGCATATCCCAGTGTTGACCAAATGCTTTCTGGAAAACAATGTAAGAGAGCAGTTCGTGGGTTGACACTTGTATATGAAGCCATGATGAGATACCTGAGATACCTAATGGTGTCCTTCTGTCCATACATCTGTAGAGAACTTTGGAATCAACTCCTTGATGTGCAAGTTCCTGTGGGGGAATAACATGGACATCCACGAGGAAGTTCTAGAGCTAATTTAAGTCGACACACTAAAACCACTACTAAAGATATTCAATGAAGCAGGCTGCACGAAATCCCCGACATTCAAATACTGGAATGGATATATCAATGCTGTTGAAATTCTGATATATATGCTGAAAGGGTAGGCCTATGTGATTGGGAACAGCATACATGTTGCCGGGCTATGATGTTGCCATACATGTTTGCCGTTAATAAACATAACTATTCAAAATGGTTTCCCGTCTATATTCTTGACACGACAGCGTTACCTGCAGCCGTTGACTTGGATTTCCGAGGTAGTAAATTGGTAAATTCAGTGTGTATCAGTCTTCTAGTCCTTTTCGCGGAATAAGTTCGAATTTAGCTGTCATAAAAGACCTGTCATAAAGTATTCAAAGAGCGATGGTGGCAATGTTGGAATAGCACACAAGAATCCGGCAGTTATGCGGTGGTCACTGGTAAGACATATTACAGGACAGTATGTTGAAGTTAAGATAGATGATGAAGATACTGATGAGCAGTCAAAGGATAAAAATCATGCATCATTAAAGCCATCACAACTGAAACAGGATGCAGAACACGCTCGGATTATTGAAGAACACCACCAGGTATCCATGTTTCGATAGTAATCCAAAATTATCTAATAAACTCAGTTGACGTCGGACAGGAGAAACTAAAAACATTTGTGAAATCTACACTGTCACTTGATAAATCCAATAACAGTTTTTATAGCCCAATTAAGCGAACACTTTTAACAACATTTGCTGATATGAAAAATAAAATCGACAGAAGCTTCAAAAAGTGGTAATAAGGTCGCTGTAATCCAGACTTTGTATTTCGAAGAGCTTTAGTTCTCTGAGAATGTCGGTAAGATGTTACTTTAGAAATTATCATGGGTCATCCAATTAGCTTGTTCCACGGAGATGGCTTTATGTGCAAGAATGCCAAATCTGAACTTGTTATGCTGGGGAGTTCAACGTCCCCATTCAAAGATATACCAATAGATTCGATAAACACAATGATTATCAATGATGGAATGGCTTTCATACAAGGCTTTAATGTCAGAAATTTAAACAAAATTATGCCAAAGTTCTGATGAAACAATTTTATTGTTGCAGACACCATTATAGAGGTGTTTGACAGGTATAATATTGACTTTTCTGTAAAAGCATGTCGGGCAGGTCCTGATGTTCATAAGATGGTTTACAGATGGTTCTCGTCCTATTCCACCATGGAAGAAGTTCCTGGGTGTATCTGAGAATAAGCAGAATCTCATTCACTAGCTATGCCAATGCCTCACAGTTGCTTGTGAAGAATTACCACACACATACCGAGAGAATAACACACAATGGCATTGAGAAAGAACGCGATCTTTTCAGCTCACATGAAGAATCAAATAGCAAAATTATTATATTTCATGATGTTTCTTCCGACAAAGTTTTGTGGAATCAAATAGAAATGGGCGTATAGGGCCTAATCATCAATTCTCCAGATACTGATGTACACTAACACAAATATATGTAGCCGAATTCTGGATTCACATTGGAATGTGACAACAACAGCAGACAAACGAGGGTACACACCTGGGGAAATTGTTATGAAAGTGCTTACAAAGTCTCAAAACCAATTTAAAGGTTCTCCTAAAACTTCCTCAATGTGAGCAGTATCTATGGCAAGCAAGAGTACGGAAACATGCACATATAGGATAACCAGATTTAGGTTCACCTATTGACTTTGGGTGGAGACAGGATAGTGGAATATTGGTACATGTCTACTTTGAAGGTCAATCTGCATATATTTGTGTTAAAGTACATCACATTTGATTAACAGTCAGAAATGTGACTGTATTCAAAGACAAATCTGTTCAACGGGATGTAAAAGCTACCTGAATGCTCCCATACATTTGATTATGCTCGTGTGCAGCCTATTATCTATGTGAGAATTACTTAATATCGCCGTTGGAAGATAGCAATGTTGACATTAATCAAACAATATAATCCTAGTACAATCATTGATATGGGACGATGCCACACATTTCACACTTACTTCATTAAGATTATATATTTATAATCATCATGAGATCCCATAATGTATCCTACTGTAATCATACATAGGCCTATGAGAATAACATCGCATTTTTATAATGCTGTAATATGTTTGATAATAGTGAATATAATTAGCTGTGTCTCACCGAAAACTATTTGGATTATCTAAAGTGAGCTATAATAAGCGTATGTATTGTTTTTCATAAATCCATGGGTTAATTAAGGTATCTAATATCAAAGTGATATACATTGTAATATAATGACTACACATATTCACACGCAATCAGCTTTAATACCATGTACACGACACACCTGGGTGCAGCGTCGTCTGAATCTAATTATGTTTAAATTTTACTTGCTGTTTCATTTTCAGGTACTCGTACATCGTACTTTTGCAGCCTAAAAAAAGTACATTTATGTGTTATAATTTTATAGTATAGTTATGCTAGTTATCTTTTCAGCTTGATGACATATAAAACATGTAAAGAGTTGCGTACTTTTTCTCAACTATACACTTGTTAATTATGACAGTTATAAAGGTAAAATTTGAACAATGATGCTTAATAATTTTAGAGATCTAAGAAATATGGTAAACTAGTCAGCATATTGTTTTCTTGTTTATTAAAAAATTGCTGTTGTAGAAAAATTTGCTGGTAAATAATAAATATTTTTATTGTGAGGGTTTTTTTGAGGGTTAGTGTCTTATATCCGGATCATAATCTGAATCATTCCCAAATATAATGGATTGGTCCTTAGGCCGAGACACACCTCTGGTAAAAATTGCATGAAAATCCGTGAGATCTGGATATAATCCTGATCGTAATCCGGATCTTCGATCTGGATTGTAATCCGGATCCTGGCTGGATCTGAATCATAACTGGGATCATCCACAAAATCTAACAGATTGTGCCTTTGCCCGGGACCCACCTCTGGCAAAAATTTCATGCAAATCCATTAATTCCTCTTTACGTAATCCGACGGACACACAAACCAATCAATCTGACTAAAAATCTAAACCTCCTGACGGTGGGTTAAATAATACATGATGTTCACATTGGCCTTTAAATAGATTTGTTTTTTACTTCAGCTTCTATCAATAATATTTAGCAACTTCAAAATGGTTTTAATATCAAACAAAAATGCAAAAAACACCCAAGTATGACACAATTAATGTTGTTTTTAGTAAAAATGGCGGCCATTTTGGATTTATGCCAATTGTGAAAAATTTCAAGTACGCCAATCTGGCATACGACGGAAACAACATCTGTGGACCCTAAGGAAGCCAAAAAGTACTATAAAACCTCAGAGTACCAACTTTTCCGTGTTAGATCAGCTTTGTACGACTATTTCTGCTGTTAACGATTTGTATTTATTTTTTGAGGGTAGGTGTCTTCAAACTGAAATTTCAACAATAACGCAGCCAGTGGCATCTCCTCAGCAGGCATAGCTGGAAAGAGCGGAAAATTTACTAGTAGATAGGCTATTTTTTATCCATGTACATGAATGAGCATTAAAATCGAAATTTTGTCCCTTCAGCTGCACGCCTAACGTGCAGTCTACGACTGCTCACATTTCGGTTTTCCAGAAAAAAATCTTTCACAATAAACATTATTATTAGAGTACAGTTATTTTTTCTACGAGTTTTTGTGCCATTGAATAATCTATTGCGCGAGTTACATAAACATTCCTTCCAAACAACAGCATTAATCGAGTATTTCCTTTTCAATGTATGTCATACGTGGGTGGTTTGTTTAGAATTTATGCCAAGTACCCAACAAACACTATTCCAGTAAACACAAAACATTTGTATAACATTTATACAACGTCGGCCCAGCGTCTTCGACGCTGGTCCAACAGTGTATAAATGTTATACAAATGTTTCGTGTTTACTGATATATCTGTATCCCCATGGATACGCCTGTGTATCCAGCCAGCCTCTGTATCCGTGAGCCAATGCATGCATTCCAGTCAACTATGATAGAGATTTTTTGTCATTTATAAGGATTTATTGTCCTCTAGCAAACATAATGTCGTATATGTCACTCAAGTGAGTGGCACATATGACACTTTGTTTGCTAAGGCGTGGTATTTTACAGGGCGTGACATGGCTACTGGAGATAAGAACGTCAGCCTAAAGTAAGCGTCCTGATGTACTCACGATGTTTCTGTCTGCGAGTCCGATGGCAACATTCAAAACTGATTATAATTGATGTTGACAACAACAAATGATGACCCGAGCATCCCTTGTCAGACTATTTGTATCATGGATGGATTTACTCCAGCAGCCAAAGTGACAGTTTATGCTTGACCTTACAAAACACCCTCAATCATGTCTTGGTTTATTTAGATAGAAGAAGTAGTGTAGATTCAGGATCTGCGTAATACCCTGCTGACAACATTGAGCATTTTATTTAAAATCATAATGGCGTCTAAGATGGTCGCCAACTTACCGCAAATACTTGAAAATTGTATAAAATATTATGTCCTCCAAATATTTTGTAATACTTCTACCACTTGAGACGATGGGATTAATTTGGGGGAGGGGGTATACATGTATGTATGTATGTATGAACCGCAAACACATTTATTTAAAATTTGTTTTTAAAAAACCCATTGTTTTGGCAAATCGATCGGCTTGTATTGGACACCATCTTGAATTTACAAAAACGCTCAATGATGCCAACAAGTTATCATTCAGATTCTAAATCTACAGGATTTACACTATAATAATCAGCCAAAACCTGGGTAGTTTTAACAAGGTTCAAAATAATATCTAAATCGTCCAATTTAATTTAACAAATGGTCATAGACTGACAATATATTGATTGATGCTATTGTGCCTAGAATATAGGCCGACATAGTCAACAACTTTTTAATGATTTGAATTCTGCCTTGGCTGTAATGAAAAATGTATTAATTTCACAGGTTTGTTCCAATACCTTTCTATTTGTATGAATTATGTTAAACATCTCTGGTGCATTTCTGGCTTGATTAAAATTTAAAAGAAAGTGATATAATCTTTCAACTCTTTAGGGGTTAAAAAGACTTCATGTGTTTTCATTTCATATATTATACAATTAGGCTTTTCCTAAATTCATGACTTTCCATTCCCTTGGAAGTTGTAATTGTTGCAGCAATTCACAACTCAGGGTGACGACAGATGAGAAGAATACACGGATGTAACAAGGTTATAACACCCACACCACTAAGCACGATTTTATTAGACGATCAAATCACTGGTATTGGGAACGAAATAAGCAGTTAAACATGAAGATTTGCCTTTTTGCTGGGCTAAAATTAAACGAATAATAATCATTTTCGCCCATTTGAAGTTGTGGGTTGCTGTAGGGAGACACAACTCAAAATTTTCCCTATTGGTGAAACAAGCACTGGATCAACTTGTGTTTGCTAAATATTATCATTGCTATTTATTTCTATTGCATACAGTACCACCAGGTAGAGCATATAGTAATAAGATACTAAAACAATACATGCATAATAAGTGTATAATTACAGACAGGCATAACTATGTCTAAAATCTATAGTGTCTTATCAGACATTTGAATTAAGAACAATACATATA
Source organism: Flabesymbios commensalis (assembly GCA_964017125.1). Lineage (NCBI taxonomy): Eukaryota > Metazoa > Annelida > Polychaeta > Terebellida > Flabelligeridae > Flabesymbios > Flabesymbios commensalis. Next base: position 54,769,858 of record OZ024905.1, read on the forward strand.
ACTTACCCTGCGCTGACCACTATGGGCGGACGTCGAGATGGAGTCTGGACACCGTGTTCACGAGGCTGTGGATTGCTTGTCACCACGTTGTTTGTTCCTGGGCGTTGTGGTCGTTGTCGTCTGCGTTGCCTGGCTTGGCTTATTTGTCTGGCCCTATCGCTCTCTTCTGGGGTATCGCCGTGTGCTATAGAGCCCGCCATCAGACACAGTAATGATAACTGCCAAATAGTGATAACGAACCTCATGATTCCTGGTCTGATGTTCCAGACGTTAAAACTGGAGAGTTAAAGGAGTTTTCTTGATGCTAAATTAACGTGCATGGTATATATAGTGATGCCTGTAGATAAATGAGCTCAAATTGTAAGAATCACACTGATTTCAACCAAGAGATTAAGTTTATTGCGATATAGATTGTGTTGTATGTGATATAAGATTGTTGCAAAACGATTGATAATGTTGTGACGAATAACACAGCCAGGGGGCATGCTCTTTGAATGTATAAATCTAATTATACAGCTAAAAATATGTGCGGTGCTGCACACTTTAAAAAAAATATGTATAATCAGGTGGCAGATCACGTAGCAGTTGATACAGTCTCCCTGTGAGATTCCCACTAGTATCTCAACACTAGAGAACAGAGGTGAACGCCTAGGCTATACACTCACTCAACATGTGGTCAGATATGTCCAGGCATTTAAAATTCAGTATTCATTATAATCCTGATACAGATCGAGACTCTTAATATTGCGATTTAATACCTGACATTATCCTGTACCTTATGCCAATATGTATACGTATGAGGCAAGTATCCGTGCAGTACTCCCTTCAAGTCAACAATAATAGCGATGAAGTTTCATGCACTGATAAGAACATTCGTTAGATCCCTACTCCCTCCCCCTCTTCCTCAAGCCACCGACACCAGACGGTCTTGGAAACGAAGCGGATTCAGACCCGTGTCCAGGAATGTTTGAAGGGGAGGTCAAATTTTGGATTGCTGGGGCATTATTGATATATAAGTTGATTAGACCCCAAATAAATACCGTTTGAATTTATATTTTGTTTTGACCGAAGCGAGACACAGGTTAGGAGGTCAGGTACGTGCCATGCCCCGGGGTTTTTAAATATTTTTAGCTGTAAATTAGTGCAATATGGTGAATTCTGGAAGATGTTGCTGGGGTAATTTTTAATTTTTGTTGTCATAAGGGGAGGGGGAGTTCGACCCCCTCGACCCCCCCCCCCCAAAAAAAAAAAAAATGACATGCTTTAGATTGGTAGGAGAGGGTGTTCTGCGTAATAATAAGCTTAACTTCTGAGAAAAGTATGTTGAAATAGCATAGTATAATTACACGTATAGATATGTGGAGCTTTCTTCTATCTTTTTATCCATGGAAAAACAGAAGCAGTTACTGGTCGATTAAAAATGTTACGTCGTTTCCAGATTAAATCAGCCTCGTTAATCACATACCTTGAAACCTCCTTAGTAGATGTTGTTTTATGTTATTTGACGGTACAATAATATAGGACAACCTTTTTACATTGATTTATGGGTGATAAGCATTGAAAACATCCCTAGTGAAGAAGGCGTCTGCTCAAATGCTATGCAAACGTCACAGAATACTCGAGTAAGCCTATACAACCATGATATATTGATCCGATGGCGTTTCAATTTTGCGCCAACGTCTACGACGCTTGCCCAGCATTAAGACAACATTGGTTCAATGTTTGCACGGATCCAGTGATTTAATGCGGTTTGAACGCTGCTACCATACACACTGTCATTCTTATCAGTAGATTTAGAAGCGCTGAAGTCACATTAGCTTGTTGATAACGGGATAGTTTTGATCCAGGTTGATAACGTCCACAGAACAGATCCCACTAATCAGCAGTGACGTGCGGGATCTCAAGTCACAAGTATGGGGGTTCGATTCCTGTCGTCCACGTATACACAGCGAGTTCTGCTTGATTTCACCGTATTTAGAGACCCTGCAATTACACAACATTTGTAAAACATTTGTACAACGTTGGCCCAACATCTTCGACGTTGGAACAACATTGCACAAATGTTATACAAATGTTTTGTGTTTACTGGGGAGATAAGCATGAACGGTGATAGATCGGGGCATCCTGTGGATATATAACATAACATTACATTGATAATTCTGCACTGATTCCATGTCATTAACTTGTAGGGAATTAGGATTAGTCCTTGACATTTTACATTCGTTTAAACGAATACATTTTGAATAATTTTGCCGTTCAGTGATGCAATTGCTAAATTTAAATGCATGTAAAATGAATGCAAGTTTTAAGATTAAATGTGTTAGAAATGATAATATTGGCATCTTATGAGATTTTTACCTGCACATTTTATACATTTAAGAAATCTTTCGTTCTTGATTTTAGTCAATATCATTTATTAAAAGAGCCCGAAAAACAGTTAAAAGCGGCATATGTACTGGAAGGGTTCATATCACATCGATACTGTAACCCAGCGAAAAGAAATAGTTGCCCAATCTTTACGTGAAATGTGGGATATAGGCCTACATCCCCGTCAAAGACTCCCCACCATACCCTTTCCCTACGAGTGGCAGGATAGGAAGATTTTGTTTCTTTGAAACCTGACTATGAGAGCGGTGGCGAACCTATAAACTACGGTGCGAAAGGCATGCGGCACAACCAAGACCCCGTGCGTTTCAAAACTGCAGCCGTCCTTTAAATCGTTACAGTTTTAATCATTGAATATTTTCCATAACTCCAATTTAAAGAAAGCCAGGATCATTAATAATGGCATTACTTCAAGGCTACTTTTTTACTGAAATAAAACATGTTCATGCGCACAGGATATGCAAAACAAGAAACACATATATAGCGCCCAAATAAATGCAAGTGATGAGCATAATAATGTTTACTATTATAATCTACATGTATAATTATATACACTGTACATGTACTTACACAACCCTGCAATTATATGATATACCACGGCAAACTGTCATTTTTTTATTAAAGATGATTCTATGACCAGATCATCATGGATTTACACAAAGCATGCTAAACACGCCATGCCACCTGGTGAATGTAGAATCAGGCAATACATCACCGGGGAACAGTATGGCATTCTACCCCAAATTTAAGTAACAACTGTAACAACTGTCTGGTTGTGATTAGTTGATTTAAAAACATTATAATTAATCGTTACTTCAACCTAAATACGCCACAAGAAAGTATTTTTTTCTAAAACGCCACCTTGCTATGACATGATAATAATAATAATAATTATTATTATTATAAAACAGCATCATTAGGTCTACGTTCGTCAGTCCACCGAAATTATAAGTGAAAATTGTTTCAGAAACACACACACCTAAAGTTAAGTAATACAAATCCATGGGTTGTTGATGGTTTAACAATAGACGACATAAAACTCGATGCTTCAAATTTGCTATTGCCAGTGCACCATGGGTAGATCGACCGAGTAGGAGTGGCTTACCTGCATAGCATGTCACGAGTACAGTGAATCAGCAGGTTTTATCGTGCGCAGGCTGCGCCGGTTGTGACCTTGAATTAAATTGCATAGGCTAATCAATAAGTAATGACCAGAGAAGATGCCAGCGTGAACACTAAATTCAAACCTCTTGCTGTTTCTGGCAAAAGTCTCCACAGAGACAGAGACTTCTGTCAGAAACAGCAGGAGGCTCGATGGCCCAGCAGCCAGGATGCACAGACCATGGATAACGCGCAGGTTGTGTTTACCCACCCTGTGCAGTCTGATATTGTGTGTTGTCGGCGTACTATACTCCAGCGAATACATCGTAAATGTATCTAATGTTAACGGTTTATTGCAGATGAGAATTGCTTCTAGTGACCGTGAGTTTACATCTTAAAATCATTTAGCCAAAATGCAAAAGTGTAGAAAAATGAGCAAAATATAAACTCTGATATTGTTATTAAAATTAACTGCACCTAATAGACATACATTATACTATTATGCATAGGTGGATCTAGTTTGAAACGGCGACAGGGAGAGCGCACGTAATAATACACAGTTAAAGGAGATAGAAACTCGGTGCCCCGTGTGCAGAAAAAAACAGTATAGTCTGGGGAGTAACATCCCAGCACACACAATGCATTGATTCAATGCTGGTTTAGTATTGGCACACCGTCTTCGACGCTGGCCCAACACTAAAACAGCATTGGGTCAATGTCTAGTGTTTGCTGGGATCGTATAGATATCCGTAGATGTTGATATTGTCGTCAGTTCAAAGCGCTAACTGTATTCGTACGCCTATAACATATTAACCCTTACAACGCTGAATTATTATGTAAAACCATGGAGACCAAAGGCATTTTCAAATTTGAAATCATCATAAATGTCTTAGTTGACTCTTTATCATTCGATTGAATACCTATGTTATGAGTAGGCCCCTATGCAACCATTAGAAATATTCAAATTCTTTCAGTGCGGGGACCGTCTTTATACGTGAGAATCTGACGTCTACAGACGTTAGATTCTGACGTTTAAAGACGGTCCCCGCACTGAAAGGGCTAAGTCACCAGTCTACCCTTTTATACAACATATTCAATATTAGTGAGTAAGGTGGACTAGAGTGATTATTTCTTTGGCAGCTGAGTTAAATCTTTGACCACATTGGTAGGACTCGGCCTTCTTAACCTTAGGTTCGGTGGTTGAATCTTTTGGCTGTTATATGGTTAGGTCAATGACATTACCTACATCAAGTATTTAAAAACCCTGTACGTTTGTTGTATGCTCTGTACTTAACTGGCAGGCTGTGTGCCTATATTTCAGATGTATCTTCCCATCATGACCCGTGGACTACAGAACAAACCGCCAGGAAACGTCACCTGGATGGAGTATGCCTGAGGCATACCTCTAACAAAAGTCAAACAATCACAGATATACCGAACCTCAAACAACTTCTGGTGGACGATAAGCATAAGGTGATCTACTGTGATATTCCCAAGGCAGGATCATCAAGCTGGAAATATTTCCTTCTTTTATCACAGCAGAAGTACAACGCGAATGATTCAAGAGCGCTGAAGAGGGGATTATACCAGAGACCAGTGTTTTTACAGTCAAATGGCATCAGAAGGTTGGGCAGCTATACCGCAGAAGAAATCAGTCAGCGCTTGAACAGTTATGTCAAGTTTATCGTGGTGCGTAATCCAATATTACGTCTAATTTCGGCTTATAGCAACAAATTTATTCCCCTGAAAACTCCCTATGGTGTAGAAATGTGCGGCATGTGTCGTTCGGTGCCTGCTATAATGTATCAACTCTATGGTAGAAAAGCGACAATATCCAAAAGAATAAAGGACGTTAGGAATGTAAATGCCACTAGAACTCGACCCAGAGAAAAGAACTGGTATAATGCCACCCTCTCATTGAATGACTTTTTGTCCTATGTGACCAAACAAGGGCGGAATTTGAACCCCCACTGGAGCACCTACCACGAGCTATGTCAACCATGTACGGTTAGCTACGACTATGTGGTGAAAATGGAAACCCACGATGTGGACGCCAATCACCTCACAAAGCTACTGTTTAACACCACGGTCCCATTCCCCCGAATTAATGCACAGGAAGGAAAAGTGAGTTTCAGGGAGCCGGCACACGTGGATGATATACACAGTGATTATAGATCCAGAATTCAGAGTCATTACGGACTTGACATGCAGCTTTTTAACTACAAATATCCTTGGGCGAGTGACTAGCTACAGAACCTCCCAATTACTCATATTCACACATTTAGAACTGTCGTTTCTTTTTCAACATTTTAATGTTGGCTACATCTTGTGGCTTTGTAGCTGTATGTCATCTGAATAAAATATATTTACACAAAGCATTAGTGATCGTATGTAATGTCTGTAGAGACATGGAGTTTCCCGTAGGCCTACAGTTCCATGGTAGGGAGGAGCTGCAGATGTATCGCCAGAGATGATGATTCCCTCTTACCCGGTAAACACAAAACATTTGTATAACATTTGTACAAAGCTAGTCCAACGTCGGCGACGTTGGGCCAACGATGTACAAATATTACACAAATGTTTTGTGTTTGCTGGGAATTCCTGGATGTTTTAATTTGTATTTGCCATACACACTTGACCCAGCTGCCAACTTTTATCATTAGATGCGCGCATTGTGATGGCGGGCGTATGACTAATCGTCTTTTTAAATGTTGTATTCCAATTAAGGAAAATCTACTGAAGATGATTTAAAAATTATTCATGATGGAATAATATAATGTAAGTTTAACTTACCAATTGTTAACATGATCTAAAGATTACATGTTGGATACTAGTTGAATTACTGATGATTATGATAATGAGCCGTGATACTGTTACCCACGAGCACGCAGTGCGATACCTTGCTTCATCGAGCATAGCGTCCAACTATTTTAAATAGCGAGATACCTTGAATGTCGCGCGTCTCAAGACCGTCCAATCAGACAGCGCTTGACAGCTGGCTGAGAGCATAGCTTGTTTGTTTCCGTTTGTAGGATAAATCAGATAGATAGATAAGCTCGGAATCTTAGCTGATGTCATTGTGTTCCGAGCTGCCTGATGGCGGCCACTATATGATTACTGGCCGCCATGACGAAATTCGGTACACCTCACTGTCCAAAATGAGAGATTCCCAACTTGTCTATATAATACATCTAGCAACGGAAACATGTACCTGTGCATGAGAGATGAACAAGAGGTCAATTCTTCGTGACCTTTTATGACCTTTTTATAAATCTAAAACATCCAATGAGGCTTGAATCTCAGACATCCCCCCCAAGATGACCACATAGACAGAATAACTGCTTATAGCACTTGATACGACCAGGCTCCTGCGGTACTGTAGATTTTCTTGTAAAAACATATACATTTTGAATGGGTTCCGATATCGTGATAATGATTTAAAAATACAACAATTCCTGTTGCAATTTTACAATTCATTTAAAAATAATTATATGTACATGTAAATAATCACTTTTTTATTAGTCTAATGTGTTAAATAGTAATATTCGAAGTGACATGACATCACACACACAAAATAAAGAAATATCACAAATATAGTGAAGTTGAACAAAGTACTCATGCATGAACAATATATTTGTTAATATCCTCTTTTAACTATGAGACGGTAATAATAAATATACTGGTGACAGCTAAGCAAAACAATAGGGTAACAATATCATTCAACGTGTAAGTAAAGCTTCTTTTTTTTCTAATAAATGTATATTCACATAAATGATAGAAATGAACAGTTAAGAATGCCACTACTTCACACGTCTCTGTCTCACATATAAATTAAAGTCGTACTCCCATTCATTAAAGTGCAAAATACACCAATGGGAGTGCGATTAGGCACGCGATGAAGGACGCGAAAACGTGTGACTGTTCACACACCAACGCGACGACCAGCGGGATGTTCAAAGGACATGTGAGGCGCGACAACTGGAACGACGACCATCGTGACGAAAATGTAACAATTTTGAAAATGATTGTGTCGCCTATCGCGCTCGCGTACGTAGCGCGGGACGCCGCGTCAGCAATCGCATTGGTGTGTTTACGCTTTATGCAGATAAGGGGACGTGGGGCTTCGGTAGAGCGCCTGACTGCCTCGCCAGTCTTGCATGCGTCCCATGTTCGAACCCCGCTGGAACTTAAGTGGGTTTTTCCTTGTACATGTTTTTTTCTTCTTAATGCGGTCACATTAATGGCGACTCGTCAAGTTAAGGTTGAAACCAGTGTATCGCGTGGCCCTGCGCGCTCCTCACACATTGATTTATCCCCATTCGATTTATTTTACTTCTCTTTGAAATTGATCTAAGTTACAAATAGCTTAGATCTTATGATCTTACATAAAGATAAGACAGATACGCTAGGAGAGAGCTGGCTACAAACATACATTTAGCCACATGAGCTCGATTATATACGTCAATTTACAGATATGATATATACTATATGAATTATTTAAAATTAGTTCAAATGCATTTTATGAGATACTTTTTGCATATGATCAGAATTGCTATCGTTTTTAAGTTTCTACAGCATTAAAGTGGGTGGTCTTTTCCAAAATTTACTTTCGCCATATGTTTTTCTTTTGTTTTTAAAGTGGCTATAATTAAGTACCGATAAAGGAACGTCAAGTGATTTTAACGTGCAAGCTGCAGCGTAATAGCTTTGAGGTAGGTCTATTATTACCAACTGTCACCTAATTCCCACCTTACTAGTTTCATTTACACATCAGCTATCAAAATAAATTAGGTTGGTACCCTGACAAATTAATTAAAGTGGATAAAATAAAAAAGAAATACAAAATCGAATATACTTTTATTATAAATTTTATAACAATATTGATATATTGCACCATTGCTTATTGAAATACTTATTAAAATTGGGTGCATGGATTCCTAAATCTACGTATTCTACCCCCTAAGATTATTTATAAAAACAACTGGTGATTGGATTATCTCGTCATGTGATACCCGGTATAACTGGGCTGCCTCACTCATTTACTTTGCAATAGGCCCTGTCAAGCTGACCACCATTTTGTTTCCACAGCCAGCTGTGTAAAAACGACACTTACACTGCCTACCAAAAAAACTCGGATGGCATGAAATTGAGACGATATATTTCAATATTTCAAGTGTGTATGAAAACTAGGCCATTTTTAGCAGGCGTGAACTTTTGATGGTATTGGAACTATTACATTTAAAAATGGAGGTCACTGTGTCAGAGCCTTGGGATGTCATCAGGGTAGTCATATGACGGGCTGAGCCACTGTTTCATTGGTCAGGGGTAGAATAGCATACTTAGTCCCCAAAATCTTATCAAACTATATACATGTATTGTGACTTGCAGGCCCATCCCAGAGTAGGAGAAGGGAAAAGTGGACCAATTGTTTTAGTGGGACTTAAAGATATGGTCAACTGTCAAAATTCGCAGGGCAATGGTCTCCCAGAATGCAATAGTGCACGTGGGTAGGCCAAGGCCCTATTCCATAATAATACTAAATATGCGTTTCATACACAAAGCCTCATTAAGAGCAAGTTCTCAAATCACAGCAAGTTCTCAAATCACAGTTGGCTTGCAAACAAATTGACTGTATTACTGCGGGATGTCGAAACTGGCAGATTCCAAGCTTGTATTGACACCCAGTTAACACAATACATTTGTATGACTTTAAACAATGTTGGACCAACGGCGAAGACGTTGGGCCGCCATTGTATAAATGTTATACAAATGTGCTGTGTTTGCTGGGCTGGAGGACTTTCTCTCAAACATTGTACATTTCTCCAATGTTGGTTCAATGTTGGGCCAGCATCGCAGACGTTGGACTAACATTAAAATAGCGTTGGGTGAGTGTCTCGTTGGAGTAGTATCCATAGTCTTATAATCAGGTTATAGCTACTCAGCTGAATGCAATCAACATGTAGGCCTACTGTATATAGCCCCAGCAGTGACTGTAAAGACCTCGCGGGAGCGAGGAGTGAATTCTTAACCATACTGTATAAACTGAAGGGCTATAAACGTGACCTGCGTATGCCCATTTTGAAGTTGACTCTCGGTTTAACATGAGAAACGTGGCAAGAGGAACAGTGTGAACACTACAAGTACCTGTATAACAGACCTATTTCTCAATGAATGCGTATTATCGTTGCAATTGTGTCAGAAATTGTAGCTTTAAAAGAAGATAAACAAAAACATCCTTGCTCCAACATGCTCAACACTTCAATAAGCTACGATGTAACCTGGCATTAAAAACACTGAATAGGGAGAATTACTCTGGAAAATGTAAATTACATTATAACATTACACATATCGGTAACAGTAATTAGTATTAACTCTTCCTTTACCGACTTCCCCCTGATAAAACTACCCCCAGAAACCAACTTCTTTTTTAAGGAAGACCCATGAAGTAGTCCCTGGGCACAATACAGGTTATAATTATGCGCATGGGCACATCGCACAAATTAAAAATGCAAGAAAACATTGCGTCCATGTCACTGACCATTTTGGTTGGCGTATTTCAACCATGCATGTAATAAAATATCGCCATTGCAATTAATGCATGTACACATGTAGAATTCGCATAAATGCGAAATTGGTAAAGGAAGGTAGTTTTCACATAAATGCGAAATTGGTAAAGGAAGAGTTAAACCGACAGTCAACTTCAAAATGGGCATGCGCAGGTCACGTGTATAGGCCTTCAGTTTACACAGCATAGCTAAGAATTCACCCCTCGCTCCCAGGAGGTCTGTACAGTCACTATGTTGATTGCATTCGGCTGAGTAGCTATAACCTGATTATAAGACTATGGATACTACTCCAACGAGACACTCACCCAACGCTGTTTTAATTTTAGTCCAACTTCTGCGATGCTGGCCCAACATTGATCCAACATTGGAGAAATGTACAATGTTTGAGAGATGGTTCACCTGCCCAGCAAACACAACACATTTGTATAACATTTATACAATGGTGGCCCAACGTCTTCGATGTTGGTCCAACATTGTATAGAGTCATACAAAGGTTTAGTGTTTACTGGGTGTCAATACAAGCTTGGGGGTCAGCCAGTTTTGACATCCCCACAGTAATACAGTCAGTTTGTTTGCAAGCCAACGACCAAGTAGGGAGCCAAGGCTGAGGGCTTTGAATTATCAACTCATAGATGTCGCTCAAGTATATATATCAACTTGCTGTGATTTGAGAACTTGCTCTTAATGAGACTTTGGGTATGAAACGCATATGTAGTATTATTATGGAATAGGGCATTGGCCTACCCACGGGCACTATTGCATTCTGGGGACCTTTGTTTTGCGAATTTTGACAGTTGACCATACCTTTAATCAATACATGTTTGTGGAATATTTGGGAAGTTATATTATATATTCCGCCCAGCAATGAATCAACATTACAATGACTTAGATGGATAATTTACTTTGATAAATTTTGTGATATTAATTTCATAATAATACCAAGTATTATGATGATATTTCATTGGTATTATTATGTTATTTTAGTCTTTGCGTTTGACGTTGCAACTTGACTGGCCATAACCCTGATATTATGACATATTCGCCAGGTGGAGCAGCAGCTCAAAATAACGTTGATATTCACCAGGGCTCACTGCTGTCACTACCAGTACCAGTGTTTAATCTATGATTCAGTTATATACTGTAAAATATTACTTTCTGAAACGTGAAAAAGTAACCACTTTTGGCTAAAATTATGTCTTATCTGCTTAGCAGAAATGTTTTCAGCCGTATGTCGGGTATTTGGATTACACAGTAAAACTGTGTCAGTGTCGATTGATTCTGGTTTATTCCCGGCATCTACCTGTGTACTGGCTTCTCTGTGATTTGTCTCACACTGAAACAGCGTCATTGATTCTACTCTATATTTTGACTGGATGAAACCTTGTATTTCTAGCGTTTTATATTAATCCTCATTTTTAATATAAATTTACAAATACGTACAGCTTTCTAGCTGCAAAGGTCATTTTGCTTACGATCTTCAAGCCGAGAAAAACATATTAAGCTTTAAAAAATGATTTAATGAATATTACATGTAAAAAGCATGCTCGTACATGTATATTTAATTGTAGTTGCGGACATGTATTGGCCACCAATAAACAATATTATTATGCACATATCTAACTCATTTTCGCACAAACTAAGATAACGACTAGCTGACAAAAAAACATAAAATATTTTTTATATAAATTTATATTTTGCTTTTATTTGATTACGAGAGATATGTTCAAAGCTTTTCTTTTTTATTTTAAATCCGTTATGTTCTCTTATGTGTGAATTTTGAAAAAAAAATTCTGCGATGTAGTACATTTTCGGCAATCATGTGAAATGTTAATATATAAACATTTTTAATTTTTAAACATTCGTCAATGTCAGAATATAACAGCTGTACTAGAAGAGCTGTTCGGAGCAGACACTAAAGCAGCCCTCCGTTATCGTCAGTCGGCTATTTTAAATCTGATATAGATCAGCAAACTTTCTCAAGATTTATTTTATATTACCGCTTTAGCTATTGTGTCAAGATTTCCTAGATAATGATAAAAAAACACTTAAAAATGACCGCAAATTGGCCAATTTGGATTTTATATCTGTTAAATTTGTCATGGGTTATCCTTGTGAAAGTCCTCACAGTTTGTTCTATAGGCATGGTACAGCTATTTGGGTTTGTTTTTGAGTTACGTAAATATCACAAAATTACTCAAATTCAGAAAGACCGCTACATGGCCTTTTTAAAATCGTTTACTCCCGATTGTTAATCAGGCTATTGGCTGACATTGCTGTGCATATTTGCCAAACAAAAGAAGATCTGCTGGAAACTTTTTCCTGAAACGCGCTAACGAGTATGTTAGTTGTCATAATAATTAAAGGGTTGATGATATGGGAATCAATATTGGTAGATTGGTAGCTATTTGCGGCGGCGGAAGAGGCAGCGACGGACCGTGTGGAATACATTAGGCATTGTTATTCAGTTATGGAAGTTTTACAGAATGTCCTTATCCAAAAATGACTCTCGTGCATAATGAACAGGGATGGTACATTTTTTTTTACTTAAAATTGAACAGATAGCAACAATGTATACTGCAATGTTTTTTATTATAACTGTGCCCAAGATGCTTATGAATAACCATAAATAAAAACCTTAAAAAAAACATTAACACCATTATTAGAAAAAAATAGAAGAAAATAACATTGTTTTAAATATTTTTGTTGATTAAGTTGATTAAGTATTTGACAAGTCGCACACATTCGAACACATGACAAATCAAACCAAACGATTACTAATGAGCAATGTAGCTATTCTTCTTGTATTATATTGACTTACTAAACAACTTACTTAAATATAATTAATGCGGGCTTTACAGAAATATTTTGCTAGTAATAAATAGCATTCGATGCAATTTTTCTGTGGTTTTAATCACGCAAAACGTACATTTTGAAATGTGAGCTTATAATGCTCTATTATTTTAAATTAACTTTTACAGCGCGGGATCGACTTTAGTCGTCAGAATCTGACGTCTACAGACGTCAGATTCTGACGACTAAAGTCGATCCCAACACTGTAAGATTAAAAACATTTGCAATGGCCTTAGACCCATGACGTATGTATTAAAATGAATCAGAAAGAGCTAACTAAGACATTTATGAGGACTTCAAATTGAAAGAAAAACACTTTGGTCTCCATGGGTTTTATAAACAAATGTTCAGGGCTTTAAGGGTTAAGGCTCAGCGTGATTTATTAGATGTGAACATACGAGGTTTTCCATGGCATCATCGCTGTATAGTAGAAACAACAATCATTCACCTACTGGTATTTTATTGTTAATACATAATTCTATCCTAGCTAGTTTGTCAGTTTAATAACCGTTATCTTGGATTTTAGCTACAATGCAATGTCTAACTAATTTCTGACAGCACTGTACCACGATGCCAGGCATATTTGAAAACCCTATGTTAAACATCTAACTCATGGATCGGCTTCCACTCTGTCGAAAGTTATAACTATGCATTTTTCACCTTGATCAAAAGATGTCTATATTAGATACAAAACTGATTGAATTTGGTGATGAACTATGTGAAACAACATAGAAAAATTGAGTTTTTGAATTTCTGCAATTCTACCTAATTAACAAATTCCAGGTCTATAACTTCGTTTGAAAGTTTTAAGTCATTTACAAGCCCCAGATTGTCAAATCCCTCACGTATACCAAGCATATGGTATGGCCACACAATATAGGACAGCACAGATCTATTAAATTGACTTGACCTTTTTTTAAAAGAAAATCGGCATGTTGCATTTTTTCATTCCTATTTTTTAGTCTTTTATTTGTGAATTTCATAAATCTATTTATGATTTCGTGGCTCATAGTAATGAGTGTGAAACGTAATAAGATTGTCAAAGACATTTTGGCAGCGTGATAGAAGTGATGAGCTGACGAATAGATAGCAAGTAAAACGAGACAAGGGACGATAATAAAGGTTTGGTGATAAAACAAAGGAGATAAAACAAACTGATTTTGTATTTTATATAACAAATATATCACATAACATCTCATTATAAAACTATTCAACCATAAAAAGATCAAAGTAAGCATATCATTTTGTACATGCAAGACTAGTGACATAAAACTCGGTATTTATACTGATCAGCACGATGAGAAAATACTGTCCATAATCGGGGATGAGTGGCGGTTGATCGTGATGTGGAGGTTTTTGAGATGTCACTGTTTTGACATTGTTTCTGCTCACGGAGGAATTGTCTGTACAAGTCATTGTAGACGGTAACTGTAGATTTTGCGCCTGATATGGGACTCTCAGCTGAATTATATCTGATGTCACTGAAAAAACAAAGGTGAACTATTTTACAAGGATACATTTATTTCACTCATTTTACAAGACGATTTTACATAGGCTATATGCTTTTAGCAATAAATAACAAAAATATTCTATATTATTATTAAAGTTTAGAAGATTATTAAGAAATAAGTCTAAGGATTAATAATTACCTGGTAACGATTTTTCGTGACAGAGTGTTTCCGTCATTTCCTGTCCGTTTCACCTTTTTCTGTGATGCCGCCAAATCAGCAGCAGATAATCTTATATAGCGGGTGTCTTCTCTTTGTGGTGAAGGGCATGCATTTGGTGTTCTGTCCACATCATATTTGGGTTGTGTTCTTTCATTTGTCGGAGTGTACTTTAGATCGTGGTTTGTCTCTTAATGAATAAATACAAAAACAAATATTATTATAACATCACTTTCACATATAATAAAGCTGGGACAAATAATTGACCAAAAGGTTCTTGATTCACTTGCATTTAGTGCATTAATCATCATATCACCCTTTAAGCCCCTTATGATGCATTAACATATTTGATTTTCCCACAACTAAGGGTTTTATATTGAAAATTCCCAAGAAAATGATTTATCAATACATGGCAATTTTCTCTATTTTTTCACCCACTCCAAGTCATCTTTATTTACTACAAGTCGAGAATTCCGACAGCAATTCACGGCTTGTAGTGGATGAAGATGACAATGGTAAACTCAGGCTTGAAAGGGTTAATATATATTTTTAAAGACGCAGCGAAGTCAAGCCATAGACAATTTGTGATTATCCCAACTTCTTGTCAATGAATGGTCCCTTTATTGTGATATTTTATTACGTCATGAAATAAGCAGCGAACGAGATTTCAAGAAAATTGTTATATAGTGGTCATAGAAATGGTTCAGAAAGAGAAATATACCTATTTATAATAAGAAGTTCTTACCTGTATGGTCAGATGTTCTTTCTCTCAGTATGGCACGAAGGTGTTTATGGCGTCCTACGCTTTCTTCCAGGATATAGTACCAACCTTTTACCTGCTGTAAAACAAATTACTGTTTGATGAATACTCTGTGTTAAAGTGTGACTAAGTAAGCTGTCAAAGCTAGCATGAGGAAAAAGAGAAAAATAAGGAAAAAGTAGTGGGTATATCTGACACTTAGAGTGTGACTGGTACAAGTTGTATATATTGTAAAGATTACCCTAATTACATACTTCTCCTCTCCCTTATTAAAGATACACACATCATGCAAGTATATATTGTAGATACTGACAGAACCACATTATAACTCAAGCTTCACTATATATGTCTTGTTTGCTATATATGTCATTTTGTACATGTATGATGTATATACTACCTGTTGCATATCACTAGCTGCCACCCACACATATCCAAGCTAATTATGTATATATACATGGATTTATTAATTATTTATTGTCTTGTCCGACAGCTCTACACCAATAGATTTGTGTCAAAATATGTATGTAGTTTGATAACTTACTCTCTTTTGTGAAACGATGTTGTTTATTCCAAAAGACATGCAGCCAACAATTTCGCTTTGCCTACAACAACAATAAAGGAAAATAAATTAGACCATTTTTTATAGAAAAAAAGAGAGATGTGAAGTATTAAGAGTTTGAATCTACTGATAAATCTCAGATAACCTACTAACTTACCCGTCATTTAACCTCTTGTTCCACACTGACACCACTAATCTTTTTTTGGGAAGTTCTTCTGATAATTCACTGTTTATAATAAAACATATTTACAATTACTTTTATTGGCACACAGAAGTGATTGATGGGGTGAATTTCTAGTTACACGAAAACCAAGGTGCGATATATCCTGATCAGCTAGAACATTTTATACAAATTTTACTACAAATTTTACCCACTTGACATGGTGCCTCGCTAACGACTACAACTTTGAATGAGCAAAAATTAGTTAAATATATACAAAGTGTATAATAATATGCAAATCTAGAATATGCGAAGCTCGTTTCAAATTGGCTTCTTTGAAGGACAACATGAACACCAAAAAATGAGCATACTTACAATGAGAACTTCTGTTTGTACCGTGGATGTGGTGTATCAGTGACAACGTTAGTAGTGTGACGTAATCCCATTTTATGATCAGGCTCAAGTGAAACCTAAACAAAATCAAGTGACATGTGTAAAGGTTTTGAAATATAAATATCAATACAAACTGTAGCTCATTTGCAGATAATTTGACTTTTGTAAAGCGGTAATCTTATATCAAATTATTACGCATATATATTCACCTCAACAAAACTGTTGACTGTTTCGTCTGATTCTGAAGGCAGATGTCTGGCACGAATAACTGTAAAATAATGGTACAATTGCACTGATAACAAAATGAGTTTAACTACCATTGTCATCACAATGGCCTGATAAATCATTAAATAGAAACTAGTTTTACTCACATCATGGTTTTATTGAACTCTTATTTTTGGTCTTGTTGTTGTGTAATTGTGTCAGTGTGACATTGCAATGTAATTACAATTGCATTTTATCATTACTTTATATATTAACAGCTTCATATAATATACATTACACGTGTCAACCATCATCCCAGCAAACACAAAACATTGGCGTAACATTTAAACAATGACGGCCCAACGTCTTCGACGTTGGTCCAGCATTGTACAAATGTTATACATATGTTTTGTGTTTACTGGATAGCGTATTAGTTAGATTAATTAATTAAATCTTTTTAATAACACCTCCTACTCACCATGAACAATCAACAAGCCAGCGTTTATAGAAGCTGATAGCTTTAATATTGCTGCAACAGAAAAACATATAGAAAGTGAGATTTATATGACAATATTCCCGTGAGAACAATATTTATAATTAAATGTAGCGATAGAGATTTTTGTTCAACATGTTTGAATGTTATTATTAGCAAATTATCACTTACCATCTCCCTTTACCATTGTTCTATAGCGAGTCATTTTGCTATCATTTATTTCACTTGAGGTGTTCGAGTTTATCGAATCTGTATGAGAAAATATAAGATAAGGTTAAAACTATTTAACACTAGTTGCAAGATAACGTTGACAATAATTGCAATTATACATTATATGTTGCTGTGGTCAGAATGCTAATAAATGAATTAAACACTACATTATTCTTCAAAAAAAACCAGCTAAAATTTACAAATCACATCAATATAAGCAAAATATAAGCAAAGAAGACAACGACCATTTGGACTTTTAGATATAAGCATCCATTGTTATATGGGCTCTAATATACCTTTAAATAAGTCTGGCAATTGACTTCAAGTTATTTCTGGGTAAAGCTCCTACATTATTTATCATTTTTAATATTGTAGGCTAATATTATTTGATTTAAAAGCTCATACATTTACCACTCATGCTGTCTGGATCTGATGTTGTCTGTTGACACAATCCTGTTAGTTTTCTTGGAGTCATGCTGTCTGATGTAGTTTGTTGACACAATCCTGTTAGTTTTATTGGAGTCATGCTGTCTGATGTAGCTTGTTGACACAATCCTGTTAGTTTTCTTGGAGTCATGCTGTCTGATGTAGTTTGTTGACACAATCCTGCTAGTTTTATTGGAGTCATGCTGTCTGGATCTGATGTAGCTTGTTGACACAATCCTGTTAGTTTTCTTGGAGTCATGCTGTCTGATGTAGTTTGTTGACACAATCCTGCTAGTTTTATTGGAGTCATGCTGTCTGGATCTGATGTAGCTTGTTGACACAATCCTGTTAGTTTTCTTGGAGGAGGAGAAATCAGCATGGAATCCTTGTAGAGGTCACGAGAAGGTCGATAACGTGGACGATATGAGGCACTTATATACTGATGACCCATGATAAAAAATATACTGTAAAACTGTTATAATTTTAAATCCAATCTTATCCCTTCTGCTGAGTGATCAAAGTACATGTATTTCAAAAGAACAAAATATTTCAGTAATTGTGTTCTAACCAACACTGTGTAATGTGCTTAATTTCAAGTGGAGTGATACTGCTAAATGTGAGGATATGCTAAATGATTTGCTCCTCCTCCTATATATATGTCTATCAACAATAACCGTGATCCCACGTGATGTTTACATGACGTGACCTGATTGGTCGCTGGTTGACGATGATAAGCTTCAATAATTTACCCCCCTTCCCTCCGTCTTCCGCTAACCATGTCTTCCGTTACATTATTAGATACAACAGCTGAGATAGGTGTTAGATGAGCCCGCATTGTGGGTTGTTATTGTATTTACAACCCTCCCCCCTCCCGGAAATGCTCAGTAGGCGGGGGACAAGTGGGTACTAGTTAATTAACAGTACAATGACTGAGGTGGCCATAGGGTCACCCTTAATCCCCCTACTTTAATAATTAAATCTGAAAAGAGCACGTACGCGCTTAGAGCGAGCAAAAGTATGAAAACAATTATTCGAAAAAACAAATAAAATAACTTTATTAAAACAAATTTATGAAATAAGACCTATCTTTCCAAAATAAAATATTTTTAGATATATTTTTATTCTGACGAAGGTATGACAGTTGTTTTGTGATATGCCGTAATATTCTGATACTCTAGAGAGCAAAGCGTCTCATTATTATTGTTTGTGGCCTTGTAGCGGTGTTTTCCCTGTTATTTCCTGGAGCTATTCATCCACGTTCAGTTCATTAACGTGTTACGCAATAAAATTGATGACAGGGACACGATTATTGAATACAAGCTGCGAATGGGCTTTGCAAATATCTGTACTAGATTAAATGTGTGCGCCATTGGTATAGGTATATCATTTTCTTTATCATTATTTTAAATCAGCTAATTATGTATTATAAAGAGCGATAATTATATATATTATTTTTCTCAAGTAATATTTCAGTAATTGTTTTCTTTCTTTATTTGTGAGTAAATATTCATTTTAACAAGAAGACTATATAGACAGGGTATATGTATGTTCTATGTTCTTTAATAGTGCATGTTGTTACTTCATGGTGACAATTTTCAAACATCCCCGTGTAATTTTAGTGTAGTTTATGATAATAATATTATAAAAAGATGTCAGATTTTGATCATTGGATCTTTGTTGTTATTAGTTTTTAATCAAACAACTGTCTATCGGACTAAATTAATCGACGATTACTTACTGGAGTTTTTTTATAAATTATAAATATATTGTTATAAATTATAGCCATTAAGTGATTTGATGCTCATACAAAATGCAAGGCCACTGTTTACTTTGCCAAAACTAATTACAGCTTTAATTAATGCTTTTTCTACCTATTACAATTGGTTAGAATATTAAATGTGAAAATAAGACTATTTTAATTTTTCGTTATGTTCATGTCAAGTAATTTATTATTAGATTACAGTTACTCAGGGTATAGAACACTGCAGTCGGATGATATAAACGATCGCTGATGCGCAGTATTGATCAGAAGAACAGAAAGGAACAGATCTAGCCTGATTGTGTCGCTTTGAGAATAACATACTAGTTATCCCCCAGATGACAAACGTACAGATAAGAAAGAAACTACCTACGTGCACGTTGTTTGTAAAATGTTGATTTCTGTACAGTGAAAATAATCTTTGTTTGTACAATCAGATTTGTTTTTTGAATGTTACATGCGTGTTAACATTATCTATAGTTTCCCATTCTACATCTTACATCACTGATTATATATTATATAATATATAATATATATTATTATTATAATATATTATATTATTATAATATTAATTTATTGTTATGCTAATTAAGGTGAAGTCTATCTAAGAATTTTTCTTTAATATTCTTGTATGATTTTGTTTGAGAAATATCATGAAATTTGCGAAGGTTTTTTGTTTTATCAGCGAATCAAAAAAAACAACTAAATCTTCAACATTAAACTGGATGATGTTGTCATAATTATATAGTTTTTGTGTTTTATCAACGAATCCAAATTATTTAAGGCTAAACAATATTACATTTGTATTCTTTAATATTTGGTAATTCATGCTTCATTTATGTACGTAACAAATCATTTTTCAAACGTGTCTGTTCCTTTTTGTCATGTTCGTGAACAAATTACTTTCATTCTGATAATTACAATTAACTTGCATGTATTATTTCAGCATTCCACTTGTTTGACTAGATTCACACCTCTGCTTTGATTAGCTGCTAGGGGTCATGTCAACCTGTAGATCTAGATGTAGAGCAGGTGTTAAATGGCTTATGACACGTTGTTGTCAACATCTACTGACGATTTGCTTCTCTTTTCTGTAGGGCGGGGGCCTTTCACGCTAGAGTTCGGGGTTCGTTTCTCGGTCTCGGCGGTTTGAAAGAAACAAAAATGTTTCTTCTCCATTCACTCGTGAAACTGGAGAGCCTCTGTGACCGAGACGTAGCGTGCTCGGCTTAGATCTCCGGGGTTTGAATTTTAAAGTCTGTGTCTGGAGGGCAGTATGATCTCACCATCCTCATAAGGTTCCCCTGGACCAATTTAGACTGTATGTGCACAAAAGTGGCCAAGGGCACAAATCAGTCACATTTTAAAAACAATTTTGAAATATTTTTCAGCGTAAGTACGGCTTTCTAAAATGTAATTTCAAAACGTATCATTTGTAAAAGCAGATGTTAGGCTAAATTTGTAGACGCTAGTTTCTTACCTAAACAAAATAATATAGATCTGACTGTAGAGCAGGGTGCTAGATCACATATGGCGTCGATAAGTCAGTCACAATTTAAATTTGATGACATTTTTAACAGTACACCTCTGCATTGTAGCAATATGATAGGAGGTCTACAAAACGTACTATTTTTCAAAGTACTGTTCCAGTACAAAAAGCGCTACATTTAAGTCCAAAATACAATATTTTGAATACAGAATGCACCAAGTATTTCAAGTCAAATGGGGCTCTTCCATTTTCCGGCTGCAGACATATTATTGTTTATATCTCTTCGCCAGGTGGTTCTTCTACTTAGTGGACCATGTGTTTATTCAACAACTACTGGGCCAGCGACGCAGACGGTTATCCAACCTTGTACTATAGTCAGATTCACATTAAATTCATCAACCAAGATTATTGAATTTCGCGGATTTCTCAGTTAATTCTCAACCAATTTTCATAAAATTTTACACACAATATATTCATACATGTCGTGGCTACCCTAAAAATTTTGCGAAGTTTCATAAGTTTTTTAAAAGTTAGACCATTTGACATGTAATAAATTCTGAGACGAAGCTAGTGGGTTTATTTATTTACTACATGTCAAATGGTCGCCTCGGAGCTAAAGGATCCTATCTGCCACTCTGACGAGTGTCAGATAGGATCCTTTAGCTCCGAGGCGACGAAATGGTCTTACTTCTTAAATACTTCGCGAAACTTTCAGGGTAATCACAACATAAATCGAAAATAGTGTGTGTAAAATTTCATGAAAATCGGTTGAGAATTGACCGAGAAATCGACGAAATTCATTCACCACGGTTAATGTGAATCCGACTATAACACAGTTAACGTATCGTGTTTGCCGGGTTATTTTTCAGCTAACAATATAATATGTTTCTGTTACAATCTGACTACACAACAACAATATTGAACTGTATTTATAATAATAAAAACATATTATTTATATATCAATGGATATACAAATAACGGTATATCTTATTTAATTAAATATTACTAAAAGGCTGGCTATGTTTATCATACCTATATATATATATATTTTAGTTGTAGATAAAACGTTTAATTGATGACTAATAAGCCTACTGCGTTAATCGCGTTACGTCTGACAGATCTAAATAAACCTGGCTATAATGATATTATCTGCCGCGAGGAGGAGAATGTGCGGTAAACAGGCGGTGCTTTGATCATAGAGATATAAGAATAATCAGGTAATTGGATAAGAATCGGGCTTTTGTAGTATAATGGGATGTGGTGATCTCAAACGTAATTCGCTGCCGTTCCTTTTCTTGATCAGTTGCCCATGCTGAGTGGGGGGGGGGGATCAATAACTTTATTTTAGGTCAGTTTAATTTGAGTTCTAACCCATATCGTCTGTCAATTACCATGGTAACCTGTGGGCCTATATCAGCTCGATAAATAACATATAATGTTTAATAACAAGGCATAGATATGAATACAATAATTATATGTTTTCGTGACAACTCAATACCTAATGGACTGTGGTAAAAAGAATCATTCACTTCAGTTTCGCCTTGTATATAAACTGTTTAATAAACAGGCCATTTGTGAAAAAATACATAAGTCAGGCGTTCATACATAAATTAATAATAAATTATTGCAATAGTTATATTATAAACTATATTCATAAATACATACATGTTATATCATGTGTGCTGCTATATATTAATAAAATAATATACAAAAATCGAATTTAAATTTCACTATGCCAACAGAAACATCATTATTGACGATAATGTATCAGAGGATAATTATGAAGCCTCTCATTATCCACCAGAATATTATGATTTGCAACATCACAATAACTTGATAACAAACAAAATTGAAAAAAATGAGATGAAGATGCCTATGGATGATCAACGTTACTAATCTTAACTCCGGCCAGCTAATTCCGTAAAAACAAATGCTCCCAGTACAACTCCCGGCAAACACAAACATTTTTATAACATTTGTACAACGTCGGCCCAACGTCTTTGAGGTTGGTCCAACATTTTATAAATGTCATAAAAATGTTTTGTATTCACTGGGTTACCAGATCTAAGGTTACTTTATTAGATACTAAACATGAGATAGGTGTGAGATGAGCCCGCATTGTGATTTGTAATTCACATTGATTATCACCCTTTGCGCCCACCTCCTCCTGGATCTTCCCAGTAAGTGATGGACAAGTGGCCAATTAAACCTTTAACCGCCGGTGTCGCATATATTCGGGTTTTCATTTTTTATTAGCACATTAAGTACCACCTTTTTAACATGTGACAAACTTGTAAAATGTGACATCAATCAGCAATATTTGAAAACAGTTGACCTCCGTTTTGCCAAATCTGAATAATTTTCACTCACTTGAAGTTGTGGATCGCGTCAGCGAGACACAACTTCAAGTGGGTAAAAATTCAGATTGAATAATTTGGCGCTTAAAGGGTTAACAGTACAATTATTATACTGAGGTGGTAAAGCGGTCAAGTTTAACCCAGCAGCGATGGAATATTTTTTATAAAAACCAAAGCGTTTTGTTTCATTCGAAATCATCAAAAATATCTCAGTTAACTCTTTTCACTTCATTTGAATACCTATGTTATGGGTCTATGGACGCTATAAATATTTTACTCTTTCAGCGCGGAGCTAGACTATAGACGTCAGAATCTGACGTCTAATGTCGGTCCCCGCGCTGAAAGGGTTAATCCCATTTTATAGTTCAAAACAAACAAAGTAATATTTATTGATTTTTTCATCAAGATATATATCTTAGTATGACAGTAAAACTGTGCCAGACAGGTGTAGGTACGCCTACAACTAAAGCGATGTCCATTACTTTCGTTTAGTGTATATTAGCAGGTTAGCAGTGGCTTAAGCTGTAGGCTACTTGTCTTCTAACTGTCATAATATTTAATTCATCAGGATGCTACCTAACATTTGGTATATCATTCAATAATGGCAAAACCCTACTGTTAAAACACGTACAAATTCAGGTGGCGTGCGTATGTATGTTTTTAAATACTTAATGATAATTTCAAAACGAAATAACAGATATGAGGACTCATGAGAAAGCATCGTTAATTCGCATAGTTTTTCTTTCACTTAGCAGAGTACGTTTGAAGGATATGTATTAAGTATGATTTTTTTTAAATATTATATGTGAATTATTATTATATGTGAATTTTAAATCCAGTAGACCAACATTTATGTAAATAATAACTATCTTTGACAACAGCCTGTTATCATTTCAGATTTTAAAAACAACATTGATCGTTGACATTGATCGTGGACTGTTTGTCGAAAAAAACAGTATGATTTTCTATGAAACAGGATAGTAACTGTTATATCATTGCTCCAATTTTGGTGTAAGTCATAGCGAAACGTTTGAAACATATTCATGAATACATTATTTTAATTGCAATGTATTTTTGTTTGTTATTTAAGCATTCTGTCGTATTAACTAGATTCACACCTCCGTTTTGATTAGCTGCTAACGGACATGTCAACCTGTAGGGCTAGATGTGTTACTAAATAAACAAAGGGCGGGTGTTGTGGCACTTCATGACATGGAAATGTCAACATCAAGTTTCAACTTGTGCCGCATATCCAGATAAAACAATATAAAAAAAAATGTGCAGCATACAAATCCACATAAATATTATTATCACATCATTAAGGACTGCTTCAAGATTTTTGATATTTTAATTTATGACATCATGGTGTCAAGATCGTGAATATTCTGTCAAGATTGAAATGACATTAATTTAAACTTGTATCTCCCCAAGGAACGACTATATGGTGACTGAATTTTTGAGCGACTGCTGAACGAATTTTCCCAGATATTTAGGCTAACTGGTCAATAACGACTAATCAACAAATGTGGGACATTAGATGACGCTGGCCCAACATCAGCCCAACATTGGGCCAACGCCTCGTGCTTGCTGGGTAACTGCTGAGCGAAGCCTGGGCAATCTGTGGGTGAACAGTGCGAATAATGATATAAGATTACATACATGGTGACCGTGTCCTGCTCTCTATTGAGTCGTATTGATCCTTGGATAACCAAATATCTCGCAAGTGAATTGCTCCAGGTCGTCTATCGGAGATGGGCTGACTGTGAAGCTGTTAAATATTTCCTTCTGATGTCCGCATATTTCGCACACCTGAGAAGGACATGTCTTACAGTAAGACGAGTATTGCAGCATGTTGTTATATGTTATCGTGATTATTACATTATTTTATTACATTTTATTAAGAAGAAAATATTTGCAATGTGTTGTAACTCCTTATCTATGTTCCCAGCTAAATAATTAAGTAAAATAATTAGTCAAATTATCCAACTTATCGCTGATTTTTAAGATTTTGGTAAAGGTGGACATCTTGAAAATGGCTTAATATGACTCTAACTAAAACACTATAACTTAACTTCAAGATATCAACTCCATTAGATAGGAAATTCAATTATAATGTGGTTAGACTCCTCATTCATGCTTCTAACTTTAATTTTGCAAAGTTATGTTATTTTTCTGTTTTCGCCTTTCCTTCGTTCTTTCATTAATTATATACTGGACATTTAGGATTCTGGCCCATGAGGAAAACCAATACAGCTATATATACAATATATTAGGCCAATTTTCTGTCTAAAGCATTCAAACAGACTAAAGCCGGGCCTCCGAGTTCGGGAACTCCATTTTTAGTTTCGATTCAAATCCCTTTAAACCTCGTCATCTAGCCTCACATATTTTGATTGAAAATCAGTTATAAAATCAAATCGAACTGCATTGCAAGTAATGTAATGCAGGGTGTTTTAAAACATGAAAGATAACCATTGAAAAAAAAAAAAAATACATCTAATTCTTAGTGATTTTTATCATGCACCGCTTATTTGGAATATAAAAATTTCAAGTTATAAATATGTTGAGGTCAGAAGATTCCCAGTGTAATAGACGGCACATTATTTTACCACAGGCATTTGCATAGTCATTAAATTTCAAGCGTTTTGATCAGTCAATGATGTTGATGATACTTGCTAACAGTGTAGTGTACCATATAAATATAACAAGGTATGAAACGGGTCCCCTCCTTCATGGCTTTATAGAGAGATCTATTGGTCCACATTCGCCATCAGCCTATGTGCTATATTTAGTAACATTGCGTACTTTTCTTTCCTGGGGCTGATTGGTCAAGATAAGGGCCGTCATGAGACGACGTAATAATATGGGCTCCATTGGGTAACATCATTTATGATTGCCTATTTTCAATGATCCCCATCTAGAAAAAATATAAATTTACAGCGCTATATATAAATGGACAACACTAATGTTCAGTAGTGAAAATGGATAATTAACATATTTTGTGACCATAAAATAATCGTCCTGGTGTAAAAAATAATTAAAGAAATTGATATCCAGTAAGGTTGTAGTGATGTGTAACCAACTGGGGTAGTGGCATTCTCATTCATCAGATCCACTGTCCTTCCACTAGCGTCAGCTAGTGACTCTGATTGATTGCACTGTAAAATGTGTTCTGTAGACGTATCCATGAATTTGACCTGATTTTGTATCTGGCCAATAAGGCAATACATAACAAAAATGGTGTCCATGACATTCTAAACCACATGGTCAGGCCAAGGACTACATGTAGCCAGGCACGTGACTATTTTTATGAAAATAGTCACGTTTAACAGAGGCTGGGGAGGGGGTGTGACTACATTAATACATCTGAAATGTTATATTTGGTGTTCAACTTGGCCTGACATCTTGTGGATATTTAGGCCTGACGTTATGTGCTCTTGTTAGTATTGTCTGATGAGATATAGGCCTACATCTGTACATGTATCATGTGTATTGACTATCCTACTAGTATAGTTTTATTATATAAGCTAATATACAAATGATCAATGTTGATCTTATGTTGGGCCAGCGTCGTAGACAATTGACATACATCAATCCAGCATTGTCAATTTTACAGCGTGAACAGAATAGGTCTACACCGGCCCAATGTTTTCTTAATGCTGGGCCTGCGTAGCAAACGATTGACCAGCGGTAAACCAATATTGGGTCAGTGTGTCATACTGACTGAGACTGCACACCAGTAAGAACGATGACCCAGCGCTGGGTTCATGTTAATCCACAATTTGAGATGCTGTCCCAACATTGAACAAAGAGTGGTTCTTACCATTACTTTAGACTTTCTGCTGGTATCTTTGTCTTACACAAAAACAAGTCTACAACTACACAAGTAAAAGACGCATATCCAATGTTGCTTTTATGCTGGGCCGTCATTCTATAGGATGAACCAACTATTATACAGCACAGGTTGATTGCATGTACTAGTTATAATAATACTAGGCATACAACGACAACCATAGCCCAGTATAGGGACACATAATTACATAAACTTGTCTCTCATAGGTGCAAGGAATCCTCGAACATGACATAGTTTCAGGGTCAGGTGTGGGTCACGGTACACCAGATTTTGATGCCCTTTCAGAACGCAGCAATTACAGAAAGAAGAGGTTCTCAAAGCCCTGTAGCAGGGCCAGCTAGCTGTGATAGTGTGGCCCAGAGAAGGAGGCTGGGGTAGTGGATGTAAGCTATCATTGTTATGAGCCTTCATGTACACTTGCCACGCAAACTAGAGACGCTAAATCAATGTTGATTTGATGTTGGGCTACTGTCTTTGACATCAGCCCAACATTAAGCCAACATTGAGTCAACGTCATGTGGTTCGTAGGTGTAGTACGTGGATGTATATGTTTCCCTCTGACTCAGCTGTACACATTAACAGGCAACATTGCTAAAGGAGTGTATGTGGGTGGAGCAATAGTACAATGATCATCTGTGAGGACATTTGACATGATAGTGTTCAGGTTTTTAAAAAACTTTTTTTATGAATAACAAACACTATGAAACAATCTGTCAATTGATGGTCATAATTTGATCATTACGGGCAGTGTCGCACTGGGAAAACATAAACTTTAAAGAATCATCCAACTGCAAAATGGGCATGTGTGGGATGGTCAAGTGTAGGCCAACACTATAGCCTATTGAGTACAGGTTGACAGCATTAATATCAGCGACTGGACTGATTACAATATACTACTCAAACGAGACATTGATCGAATACTGTTTTAATGTTTGGAACGTCTGCGACGTTGGCCAACATTAAACCAACATTTGATGGGAAGCTCTCACTATCAATATCCGCCTCACTGTCATCTGTTTCTAGACCCCCATGGTAACACAACCATTTGTGTTTCTACACAAAACCCACATGAGAGAATTGGTGAATAATTTACTCATAGATGTTGTTCAAGTATATAGACTTTATATGATTTGGGAACTTGCTCTTAATGTGGCGATGGGTATGAAACGCACACAGTATTATTATCATGGCTGATAACTGCGGATGTGGGGTGTTATGTCATTGTGGAATGTCCAGGGGCCACTGTTGCATCCTGACTAAACCTAAACCTAAACTCTATTTAAATGAAGCATAATTACGATTAGGCCTACTGGCTTGCATTCCTACTGGAATGGTTATTGAATCACCGGTGTTGAAGTGGGGGTCAGCATTATGCATGGTTCTAAGTTCCAAGCCTCAATGTTTTTTAGAAAAAATAGATGAATGTATTTTGGCGCCAAAATCGACCATTACGGCAAACATGAGATTAATATTGCAATGTCACTGCATGCACTCGGGTACACCGTTAAATCTGCTATTATGTTGAATGTGGTGTTGGTATTAAAAGTGTCCATAAATTATGTATACACCCACACCATTTTTAATGTTATATATATATGCCAAGGCTTGATCTAGGATTGCTCTAAACAGATCTAATGCATTATCAATGTGGAATTGTGTCGGCTATTTTGATTCTATGTGATTTTTCGCACACAGAACCCCTGATGCATCGAAAACTGTGCATCTGGTCACAGGTTAAAAGGGTATTAACCCCTATTCACCTGCAACTATAATATGTACGTGGGTTACAGCCAAAAAAGAATTTTGTCGGCTATTTGGTTTCTCTAAAATTTCTGGCCATTTTGAGCTTTTTGTTTTTTAGGCTCACACGCACAATTTGCTAGGTATGGCATTTGAAAATGCTCTAATGTATTGTCAATGGAATTGTTTTCACCTTTGGCCCCACCATAATCACTCGCTATTGGTCAGATCGCTTAGAAGAGATATTAGGATACTTCACTAGCCAAAGATCATGGAGGTCAGATGTCAGGAAGCTCGATTTAAAACTCAATGACAAATGAGAACGGCCGTACAATAATAAAAATAAGAGGGATTTTGCTGTGTTCGTATTCGTATGCGAAATCCGCTTTAAGGTGCCTTCACATGTGCGCGAATACGAATACAAACCTGGCAAATTAGTTTTTTCATGTTATTGTGCTAGATGTCGTATTCGTGTTCGTTTGTATGTGTGAAAACTCACACCAAAATACTATGACAAGGATTTTTGCCGTGTTTGTAATCGTACTCATATTTGTGCATATATGCAAACCTATAGTACCTAAAGCATGATGGAATTCGGACCATGTAGTTAAAAGTTAAAGTAGGGTAACAAGCGGTATTATCAAAGATAGTGTACACTTTTACACTATCTTTGATAATATGAGAAGAAGGGCGTGGTAACATCCAGAATATGCTAAATCACTCTATTCTCGTTATTCGTCTTGTTAAGAACAGTTCAGGTTAGCCATCACACAGATAACTTTTGTGATACCTAAACGAAAATGCCAGAAGCTATAAATTAAGAAGAATAAAGGAGCTAAACTACAAACCCACCATTAATGGTGTATGTATTACCATGATTATATGGGGATAATGTTAAACCTTTTGTTTACAATAGACAGCAAACATAGTGTTTCATATAAGGGGATTAAAGTGACTCAATCAGGCTAAAATCGTCAAAAATTCGGTGATTTTATTTTGTCTTCTTAATATTGCCATATGATGTAAACATGTCCATAGACTAGAACTGCAAAAGTTTAGTTAATTTTTGTGCTGCGCTATAACTTACCAGTTAAGCGAGATATAGAGACGAAATTCCCGTATTTCTTATTTTGGATATGCATGAATTTTTGACGATTTTAGCCTGATTGAGTCGCTTTAAACTAAAATTCACTTTATGATAATATATGATTCGCTGAACAAGATACATTCGCAACAGAATACCAACTTAAGGAACATCATATTATTATCATAATAATAGCTGGACCGTCAAAATATGTGTACATTTATTAGTACAGGACCTTTAAACATAATACCAGTTTAATTTGCATATAACATATGCAAATTAATTTTAACCTTCTAACCGTCAAGTTATTTTCATTCACTTAAAGTTGTTTCTTGCAAACGCAAGGGCGGGGGCCCTGCTGCAGTGGTTAAAGCTGCCTGCTTGGAAAGTCGGAAATCGCGGGTTCGAGCCCCACTCTGGCCTCCAAGTGTCAAAGAAACAAAATGTTTCGTGAAGATTCAATATTGTGGGAGCCTACGTGACCGAGAGGTAGCGTGCTCGGCCTCAGACCACCAGGGCTTGAATTTCGAATTATGTGTTTGGAGGGCAGTGTCATTTCACCATCCTCAGGAGGTTCTCTTGGCCCAGTTTAACCTATAATTATGTGCAAAACGGTGGCCTAAAACCCCATTCATTTCGTTTCATTTCTAGCAAACGCAATTCACAACTGGAAGTGAGCGGAAATTATTCAGATTTCGCAAAATAGAGATCAATGGTTTTGAAATCTTGCTGATTTATATCAACTCTTATCTTCAACATGCTGGTATTTAATGTGCTAATAAAATTATTACAAATATAATTGTGACCTATGGCGCTGACCTATCGACCAGAAAAGTAGGGCTACATCCATTTTAAAAGTCACCATAAAGTTAACCAACCCAGCAAACACAAAACATTTGTATAGGCCTAACATTTGTACAACGCCTGCCCAACGTCTTCGACGTTGGTCCAACACTGTACAAATGTTAGGCTATAGAAACGTTTCATGTTTACTGGGAACACTTCATCACGTGCTTATTGTTTGGGAAATGTAGGTTTAATTATCTGATTATCCCAATTTTTTTTTAAATACGTTGAATCTGATAAGTACATGATTAGTCCATATATGTTTTTATATAGGCGCTGTTCGGTAGAGCCAACAACAGCAAACTCGCTACACTGACCACTGTTGATTTAATGCTGGCTCGCTGTCTACGACGCTGACTTGTCATGTTAACTCTGACAGAGATATATGTTGTTTTAAAATTGGCCCATTGTCTTCGACGCTGGCTCAACATTAAAACAATATCGGCTCAACGCCTTCTATTTAATGGTATTAGTGCTGTATGTATTTCAGTCTTGTTACGTAATAGATCCCCAGTAGTCTTATAAAGTATGGGTCATACATTGTACGCTCAGGTGTACCGTACATACATCTGTTGTACATACCTTCATTGAGCTTGAAAGAATGCATGGTGTCTCATGACGAATATTTATTTTTAACCAATCGTCACCGCCTGCAGCCTTCAGTGCAAATGACGTAATCTTACTAAATATAGCATTAGGACGATGGTGACTGTCGAGCAATAGATCTTTCTTTAAAGCCATTAAGGGGTGGGGGCGTCTCACACCTGGTTAAAATTATATTGTATGGAGTGTGGACTGTTGGGGATATTGACTGATCAGAATGCTTGCATTATAAATAACTATGCAAATGCCTGTGTACTGTGGTTTTACTATGCTATTTTTGCGGGAGTGACTAATACTTCTACGTCTCTTCATGCTTTTTGACTTCACTAAAATCTCCATCCCTTTTTCCTAACTGTTTTGTAGTGTAATTATTTTTAAATTATAACATACCATTGCCGAGGGTATGTGGCAGTATCCTTTTAAGTATTAAAAGCTCCAAGCATATATATCTCCATTGAACACACGTGGATTAATTACTCATTAATATATACCAGAAAGTCTATTTATATTGTGGAAGAGTGAGATTTGATGTTCACTATGTGATGTCATATTTCACCTGGTTTCTATAACAACATAATTGCCCATCCAAGTGCAGAATATTGGAAAATACATGTCGTTTTTTCCGCCATAAAAACATTCAATGATTAAAAATGAGTTCAGTGGCAAGATACTATGTTCGGGTTGTAAATAATAAAAACACTAATACAAAAATACAAAAATATACAGTGGGCCTACTGAAAAATATTTGTTTTAGTGTTTTGTATTTATTTTTTGGCTAAAAATGTGAGATAATCAATGGCAAATAAAACTATAGCATGTTTGTGTACTGAGTATCCTCACACAAAGTAATGTTTATAGCCATACTATTAAAGCACACTGGGGTCTACGTAACCATCATCACGTCTTCGCATATCGTGTTGTTGGGTCCGTTGATTTGCGAAGTATTGTGGATCGTCAGAGTATATTATATATGGGATCAGTTATAGTGTTAAAACATGTGATGCTTAGTTTTTTTTATCGGCGGTCATCTTAAATTGCATACAAAAATATTATCACTTCAGCAATTAAAAATGGATTTAACCGATTCCTTGGCCATCAAGATGTGCCATTAGCCACTAAAATTCTCTTTCCAAGAAGGCCTAAATTAGATGCCAAGCCTATTTCTGACTCAGGAAAAGTGCTAGAACAAAATAATACCACTCTTAGAGGATCCTGGGGGGGGGGGGGGGGTTCTTGTTGACATTTTAGGCCACCTACATCTCGGACTATGTCCCACTATAGAATAACTTTAAAGGTTCTCTATAGTGCATAGTATCATAGAGAGTATTGCACACTCCGGGCCTTTGAACAGTTTGGAGCACTGAATATGCACATCCCCGATGACAAACATGTGACCCAGCGGGCATTCGAGCCCAGTACCGATGAGTTTCGAGCAACAACCGGATCGAATGCATCTTCAGGCCAGCCACGAGGAAGAACATAGGTTTAGTCGAACAATAGTAACGTGATATTCATTACTATTTCCTGAATTGTATTAAATGTGATTTTCTTCTCAGGGTAAAGTCGCATTTTATCAAACGTAGTATTATCCCTTTCTAGTTTGCAGATTACCTATTTAAACGTGGTCTTCCTTCTCAAGTTAAAAAAATTCCTAATTTAACGTGATATTGTTTCTCAGTCAAAAATGCATTTCCAAAAACAACCTAAAGAACCTCATCAACCTTCCAATGTTATGGTCTTACTTCTAACACTTGATTCCTCGATTAAAAGGATATATATGTGAGGACACCGATGCAGTTGTCCTCCACCTCGGTACAAACGATATTAGTGGACCAATAAACAAGATAAAGGAGGACATTAACAAATTAGCTGAAAAAATGGAGGGATTCAAAAATACACATTTCTACGTTGCTGAAATCCCCCCTAGGAGCCAGAAGAAATATAATGCCCACATTCACGACATAAATTGCCACATACGTGAAATATGTGTAAAATTGTTCAACGCCGACTATTTGCCCACTCCCATAAACAAAATCCATCTTTATCGTGGTGGGATCCACTTAAATGAGGAAGGACAGCAAAAACTGACTTCTGCCATGGCTGAAGTGCTCAACAATCACTCTGCTAATGGTCAGTGTTTTCCCATCAGAACAATCATCACACGGACATAGCCGATGTAAATAGAGTAATTAATAATGATCAGGACAGAAATATACGTGTACTGTCATGGAACATTAATGGTTTAGGAAACAAAATGACAGACCCTGATCTTGTGGCATTTATCCGAAACTACGATATAATATTTTTTATAGAAACAATGAAAGGGAACGATTTTACATTGGCAATACCTGGTTATAAATTCCATCATGTGAATAGAAAACATAAACATAAAAATGCCTGTAGAGCTTCTGGTGGTATTGGCATACTTATTTCAAATAAATATGCAAATTTAACTAGGATAGATCATACCTACGACTATTTGGTATGGTTGACATTAGCCACAGACTGTTGTCAGAAAAACATTAAAATTGGCTGTGCCTATATACCACCAGAAAACTCATCATATGTCGCTGTAAGAAATGATTATTTTACTATGCTAGAAGAGGAAGTGGCTAGATATATTGAAATGCATCACATCCTATTATGTGGTGACTTTAATAGTCGTACTGGTCAGGCTCCAGACTATGAATCGGGGGTAACAGATATCAATGCAAATGTTCCAAGTGAACGTTCTAATGAAGATATAGTCAGTAACAAATATGGTCAACTTTTACTAAATTTTTGTATAAACACAGGTTTCAAAATAGCCAATGGGCGCATGTTTAATGATAATGGTATAGGCCGCTATACATACTACTCTCCAAATGGTTCAAGCACAATAGACTATCTGATCTTTAATGAAAATAACATAATCAGCAAATTTGACGTTCTACCGAAATTGGTAGAATCAGATCATTGTCCCATACAATTCAATATTTCCAACACTAAACTCGATTGCAACCCCTTAAAAATAGACACCTGTGTAAATGACACATCATCTCGGTCTAATGTCTTTATATGGCAAGACGAGAAAAGGGAAGAATATCAAATAGCTCTACGGAATGAGCAGGCATGTCATGCATTTGAGGAAATGCTGTGTGCCGCCACCGAGGGGTGTAATACTGACACTCTATGTGACATGTTCAATGGTATGCTAGAAATGGTAATTTCGCCATTATTCCCAGCAAGGAAACATATTTCGAAGGAAAGGAAGTGCACGCAAAATAATTTCCCCTCTAACCCTTGGTATGATAAAGAATGTAAATCCTTGAAGTATGTTGTTAATAATATCGCTAAGCATAGAGACTTTAACGCACAGCAAGACGAATATAATATACTGTTACGACAATATAAGCAATTAATCCAAAGAAAGAAAAGACAATACCAGCAAGTCAAACTTAGTGAGCTGGAAAATATGAGAACAGAAGATCCTAATTCTTACTGGAAATTCTGGAAATCCTTAAATCCTAGAAATGTCACTACAGGGCCTACCTTGGAAGACTTTGTGAACTATTTTGAACAACAAGTCTACCCACCCCATGTGGATTATTTTGACTATGAACACATGAATAATATTATAAAGCAAGTTACGTCATTCCAACATAATGTAGAGCACGATAAATCCAATATGACACAGTTCCTAAACAGTCCCATAACTGCGGAAGAAATTAAAAAGGCGATTCAAAAGTTAAAATGCAAGAAAGCAGCGGGTGTAGATGGTATTTCTGCCGAATTTTACAAATATGGATGTAATGAGCTCTTGCCAGCATTAGAATTGTTGTTCAATACCATTCTTACCAATGGAGAATATCCATCTAGATGGGCTACCGGTATAATCCACCCGGTCCACAAAAAGGGGGACCATGGCGTTCCAGATAATTACAGAAAAATCACAGTCATGCCGTGTATTGGGAAACTATTTGAATCTATACTTAATAACAGACTCTCCTTTAAAAACGAAGTATGTAATGATAATGATCCCTATCAAGCTGGTTTTAAAACCAATTCGCGAACTACGGACAATATATTCATACTATGTGCCATCATAGATAAACAAAGGTGTCTTTCTAAACCCCTGTATACATGCTTTGTCGATTTCACAAAAGCATTTGACTATATTGATAGAACAGCATTATACTACAAATTATTGAACAGGGGAATAGACGGCAATTTGCTAAACATAATAAAAAGTATGTTTTCTAAAGCAGAGTGCCGTGTAAAATGGGACTCGCGTATCAGTGACATATTAAAAAGCGAATTTGGGGTTCTACAAGGCGGTATGCTCAGTCCCAAACTATTCACGGAATTTTTACAAGACATATCCGCATCATTTGACCAAGATCAAGGTATCGCTGTGGACACCTTACTAATGGTATATCTGTTATTTGCAGATGACCTTGTCCTTTTTTCAGAATCTGCCGAGGGATTACAAAAACAGCTAACTGCCCTGTATTCATATGCTTCCCTATGGCATATCATAGTTAGCATTCCTAAAACAAAAGTTCTTATCTTTAATGAACGTTACACAACAGTATGCGGAAGCTTCCACTATGGTGATAACATTATAGAAAAGGCTGAACAATATAAATACCTTGGTGTAGTGTATAGCACCAAGTCCGCTAATAACGTGTTAAAAGAAACTTTTTCTCATCTTGCTTCCCAAGCTGGGAAAGCAATCTTTGCTCTACGTAAACAGTCCCGTCCTGTGGTCGGTAAATTGTCACCCACTATTGCGTTCAAGGTATTTGATTGCCAAATATTGCCCATACTAGAATATGGAAGTGATATATGGTATACAGGCGATGATGTTACCGATCTGGAAAAAATCCATCTAAAATTTATTAAATCCACACTTGGCGTTAGAAAGCAAACACCTACTCCTGCAATATATGGGGACACGGGTCGATTTCCACTGATCATCCGGCAACACATAAAAGCTGTAAAATATTGGTGTAGAATTCTAAAATTATCTCTGAGCCATCCAGTCAGAAATGCCTACAATATGCTACTTGAGCTAGATGCCATTGGCTTCACGAACTGGTGTTCCCGCATTCGCTCTGTCCTCGAACGAACCGGGCTTGATCAAACTTGGGAATCACAGAATATTGGGGATACAAATAAATTCATGCTTTCATTTAAAGAATCAATAGTTAGAATATTTACACAGCAGTGGAGAAAAGATATTGAGAGCTCGAGTAAGCTGCGCACATATGCATTAGTAAAAAAATATTTCTGTGTTGAACCATATATCTTGCACATAAGGGGGAACCACCTCATAACAGCAATGGCGAGATATCGAATGAGCTCACATGATCTAAATATAGAAAGAGGACGATTCAATAATCCAATCACTCCAAAAAATCAGCGAATATGCACAAGGTGTCAATTAAACGAAATTGACGATGAAATACATCTTCTTCTCCACTGTTGCGCTATGAAGAATGAACGCGAAATCTTGTATGATTCTGTAGCCGCAATTATCAATATACAACCGACAAATGAAATGTTTCTAGGAATTATGACATCTAGAGACATAACAGTGGTGAAGTCACTAGCGCAATTTATTTATGGTTGCTTTAAACAAATTAAGGGCTAAAACTACTGAGTATAATAAATCTGTCACCTGTCGCTATATTATTCATATTATCATGCCCTCATGATCTGACTTGGGTATTACCACATATCAAGACGGTTGTTGCTCTCGGATCTTATTATTTGGCTTTTTGGGGCCGGTTAGGGACGTTTCCGTCGCCTTTGTTATCAGACGAGGAGGGGCCTTATGGAGGATTTCAGAGTTGCTAAGTCAACTGATTTTCTCCATGAGGTCGGGAATGTTTTTCTTCGATTGTAACTCCGAGTATGTGGTTCTAACTAGGTCGTGATCGAAACAGTATAAATTAAACAATATAGTGAATTATAAAAAGGCTTAATGTTTTTGTGCGAGGGCCATGTCCTGTGTGAATTGCACAAATAATTTTTAACCGCCATTACTACTGTTATTACGTCGTTAAGTTTGCACCACTAGTCAATCTCAGGGAATCTCCGCGCTCATAGCGACTGTGCTTGCATGGTCACATGACACGGAGCTACCTGTTTATGCCATATTTATTGTACTTGCATGATATTATATTTAATTTTAAAAAATACCATATGATTTTTACCATTGGCTTATTGTATACTCCAGTTACTGTAGCATAATCATGCACTTGTATATATTTTAGGTTTCTACGCTTTCCAGAGTGTCTTTTTTGCTACTATATATAATTAGTATGTCATACGTAGTAGCTATTTTATCTCTGGTTTTGGTGCGGGAAACAAAATGATAGACCTCTATGTTAACTTGGCAATGCCTTTTAATTCATTTTTAGTAGTAGTCATTTATATTATCGAAATACCCAGTTTTTATTCTGGCAATGCCACTTAACATGATTTTAGCTGTGTATGTCATACCATGTATATTATCATATGATTTTAACAAACTAACAATCTTGTATATACATGTACATATATCTCTTTCATTTCTATGACAAATAAGTCTGTAATGACTTTTCTTTTCTGTCAATAAAATATCTGTCTGTCTGTCTATCTAACGTGTTATTTGCCAATTTTATAAATATGCCAATAAGCTGATAAAATATTACCATTTCGCATACACTTGGTGTGATTAATTGTAAAGTGTCTCTCCATGCAGACGGGTAATTCAATCCTAATTATGATCCTCGTACCTTGTGTATAGTCACTCTACCTCTCAATCTGCCTAAATTGATGCACTCAGTTAATTTTGAAATGTATTTTCAGTGGGAAACAATTCAGATACAGGATTGAAACTGTATACAAATTATTTCTTTGTAAAATAATAATAAAAAAAGGTACCACTTAAATTTCTAGAACGTCTTGTCCTCATTTTAAAATCGTGTGACTTTTGAGATTTTTTTTTAAAATAGGCCTATAAATTGATTACACAGTATATGACATAAGACAAACATGTAATTATGCATCTGATTCCGTTTAATTTATGTAGATAGATATATATATATTTTTTAACACATATTTAGTAAACAATATTATTGTTAAAAACCTACAACATATTCTATGCAATTAAGTAACTAGACTAGTGACATAAAATCTGATATTTTGCGTTATATTCGTCAGCATGATGATGAGTAAATACTGTCCATGGTCGTGCATAACCTTGGACAGATCTCGAAAATGATTCTTTGGAGATTTCACTTTTTTGTGAGTGTTTTTGTCTCTGAAGGTATTGTCTGTATAAATCACTGTAGATAGGAGCTACGCCATGATTGTTGATCGAGTGTGACTGGTTGGTAGTTTGGCAGTCATAAGATGCAGTCAAATCAGCAGCAGACAGTCTTATACATGGGTTATCTTCCCTTTGTGGTGAACGACATGTCTTCTTTTTGGATTTCAATCTGTCTGATGTTTCGTATTTGTGGCTGTTATTTATCTTGTTGTCTGTCTCTTTATTAATAAATCAAAATGAAACATAAGATTACTAGAACTAGAAAGATAATTATGCAACATCAAGAATACAATAACCGTTTTCTTGGTGACATTCTAATCATTGTGTTGTGTTCTTTGCCATGAACTGAGCAGCGAACGAGATTTCAAGAAACTATTTACTTAGTGATCATAAAAGTAATTCATGAAAATAAATAAAACTTTTTGCAATGAGAGGTTCTTACCTGTATGGTCAGATGTATATTCTCTCAGTATGGCATGAAGGTGTTTATGGTGTCCTGCTTTCATCCAGAATGTAGTACCAGCCTTCTATCTGCTGCAAAACAAATCGCTGTTCGATAAATATTCTGTGTGTAGATAGAGAGTGTGATTATTTAGTACACAACTATCAGTAGCAAAATTATTGATGTGTCTATATTATCATTATTATGATGGTGTGATAATCTACATTAAAGTACTGAAATTATCATCTCTTGGATAATTCTAATACATTAACTACTAATATATTATAGACATGTATATCTGTAAGTTATACATAATTCACATTATATGCAAAATGTACCTGCTCACACCTTCCTTGTGTGGTTCTACCTCTCTGGCAAAAGATTCTACCTAACTCTTGCCAGTGAGGTAGAACCACACGAGGAAGGTGTAAGCAAGTAATTTGTTGCTGCATATTATGTAGATTATGTATAATTTATGTATAACAGATGTACATGTCCGTAATATATTAGCAGTAGGCCTACATGTATGAGTGACCATCTCAATAATCAATAAACTGGATAGTAAGTACTTTTTCAACAAATTTACTTACTCTCTTTTGTGAAACGATGCTCTTTATTCCAAAAGACATGCAACCAATCATTAGACATGACCTGCAACAAACAAATGATTAAATGATAATGTTGGTGCAAAACGGAGAAAAACTTACGTAATAACTGGATGAGGGATGAGGATTAGCTGGATTCTCCACGTGGTCACCGAGTCAATCAGTGAATGGTTACAGGTGCCACGTATTCACCAGAGTCAATCAGTGAAGAGTTACAGGTAAACGTTTACGTATGGGCCAATGTTTTAAAATCTTAGAAATGCGCAGACATTTGACTTGAATGGTAAAATTTGATTTTATGACAATGTGACAAAAAATTGGCCTAAAAGAGATAACTAGTTTATTTTCAATAGTGTATGGGAATTATCAAGCCAAAAATATTAAGTTGTGACAACACACTACTAAATGACACTGTGTAATGTGGATTATCTACTTTATACATAGATAGTTAGCTATAGTAACTCCACTTGCTTATTTGAATAAATTAGTGGGTCAATGATACCGTTCACGCAGGGACCCCACTCGACTGATAAATATGTTATCGCGGGCTTGTTTTGACCATGTGGTTTACAATGTCAAGGACACAATTTTTGTTAAGCGTTTCCATATAAGCCAGATAAATATCAAATCAAAATATTTATTGGTATTGGAACATATTCTACAGGGCCACTCACATAGTCCGTAGAGGGGGTGTGATAGAATGAGACTGGGGTTATACTATTGATTAAATGTGTGTATAGTCTGACATTTTGGTGTCATAGGCATCATCATAATTATATCCAGTATTTATTATCCACGTTGCTCTACTTAAATAATAATAGTAAACGCCATTAGCTTACCGGTCGTTATATGTCTTGCTCCACACTGACACCAGTAATCTTTTGTTTACATCTTCTTCCGATAGTTCACTGTTTACAATATGACACATTTTCAATCATTTTTATGATATTGAATAACAAGTGATTTCAATGTGCAAAAAGGAAAAATTAAAACAAATCAAGCAAGTAAATCAACTGAAAAAGCTCTATTTAAATATACAACTGTACTTACAATGAGAACGTTTGTTTGTAGCGTGGATGTCGTGTATCATTGACAACGTTAGTGGTGTGAATTAATCTCTTCTCATGATCAGACTCAAGAGCGATCTAAACAAAATAAATAGATACGTTAATATTAATAAAAAGGTTAATTTTAATGTACAAATTGTTGTTAGAAATAAGTATATTCTTTATTGTATTTCTGAATAGAGCGATCAGTCAAGTTAACTTTTCCATCAGGTAACAGTGTTGAAACCACCGACCCTGATATCTAACCAAAGAGTCGACTCGTTGGCCAGAGTGGCAATCACTCCAGTCCGCCATACACACACCGGGCTACAGTTACATACAGATGTATTTATTTGGACGTATTATGTGCATTGTGATGTGTATGACAAGTATTAGCACTAAAAAGTGAATTTTTTATGTGTTTTGCTTAGCTACACAGAACAAATGAAAACTTTTTGTTGGTATATTCTGGTTATGAAAAAGTACCATTATATTTATATTACCGGTTATTACTGTAATTGTAATACATGCAGCCACACAATTTTGCATGCTTACACAAATTATAAAAAAAAAAAAAAATTGATATGATGATGTTCATGGCGAGAAGTTATATGAAACTGATATACAAAATATCATGACGAGATATCGCAAATGTGGTTATTTTCACCTTAACATAACTGTGGCATATTTTCTCAGATTCTGACGACAGATGTCTGGCACGAATAACTGTAAAATCAAAATGTGTGTTTAATTAGCAATAACAAATGTGATGTAGAAAGTATGAAGGCCTACCTATATTAAAATCAAACTCCAATCTACTGAATACAAAGCATGCATCATATATGGCCATTGTTGTCACATGCGTGGCTAACTATCTGGATATTGCATCAATTTTACAATCATAGATTACAGAGCAATGCATAAAATATGTATTTAATGCCCTAGTCCTAAAGTGCACTGAAATGTAAAACAGGAATATTTGTATCTTATTTTGGTTTGGTTGAATAATTTTATATGAACCATGACCACCTACCATTAACAGTCAGCAAACCAGCTTTCACAGAAGCTGAAAGCTTTAGAATGGCTACAACATAAAGATGGAGCAACCATTAAATAAAAGAGAAAAAAATAACATAATAATTTATCATTTCAATTGATATAATATTTATATTATGTATTCACAAAGTGTCACACTTACCATTTCCTTTCACCATTCTTCTTTTGTGGATCAGTTTGCATTCTTTTATTTCATGTCTATCAGGGACGCTCGAGTTTGTTGATGCTGCAGCTGAAAAATATAGATGTAATTGTTTTACGCTGGGTACATATTAAAATATATAGGAATCGATATTCTATTACATGTACCTTTGTGATTAGATTACCGTACGCATAAATTAACTTTTATTAGGTTGATCCTATTTTTACCACTTACTTATTTTTGTACTGGTTTGCTTTGATAAACATGATACATTAGTCATTCTATATGGATTTGATGTAGTTTGTTGACCCAATCCTGCTAGTTTACTTGGAGTCATGCTGTCTGGATCTGATGTAGCTTGTTGACACGATCCTATTAGTTTTCTTGGAGGAGGAGAAATCAGCATGGAATCCTTGTAGAGATCACGAGAAGGTCGATAACGTGGACGATAAGAGGCACTGATATACTGATGACCCATGATGGAAAAGATCAGGTGAAACTCTTACAATGACAAATCAAATCGTATCTGTTAAAGTATTTTTATATGTAATGTGTCTTCTGAGAGATCAGAAAAATGAAATGAAATGAAATGAAATGAATCGGGCTTTAGGCCACCTTTGTGCACATATAGGCTAAACTGGGCCAGGAGAACCTCCTGAGGATGGTGAGATGATTGAGATGACACTGTCCTCCAGACACAGGATTCGAAATTCGAGCCCTGGCGGTCTGAGGCCGAGCACGCTACCTCTCGGTCACGGAGGCTCCCCACAATACTAACTTTCATACGTGGATGGGGAAGAAACAATTACGTTTCTTTCAAACCGCCGAGACCGGGAACCGAACCCCGGACTCTGGCGTGAAAGGCAGCGGTGCTAACCACTACCCTAGGGCCCCGCCCTTCTGAGAGATCAGAACATATGAAATGAGCAAAATATTTATGTAACTTTATTCTATAGAGCACCTTGTATTGTGCGTTTCTTCAAGCGTTCAATTTGTTGAGTAATTAATTTAACAATAAGATACTGTTATATAAATTAATTTAATAAAGCATGATTTCCAGTTGAGAAATGTTTTCATCCTGGCAAAAACAGAGCACTTTACATGCGAAATTTCCTAAATATTGTGATATTTTTGAGAGCAAAATGAAATGAATCGGGCTTTAGGCCACCTTTGTGCACATATAGGCTAAACTGGGCCAGGAGAACCTCCTGAGGATGGTGAGATGATTGAGATGACACTGTCCTCCAGACACAGGATTCGAGGCCGAGCACGCTACCTCTCGGTCAAGGTGGCTCCCCACAATACTGACTTTCACACGTGGATGGGGAAGAAACATTTTTGTTTCTTTCAAACCGCCGAGACCGAACCCCGAACTCTGGCGTGAAAGGCAGCGGTGCTAGCCACTACCCTAGGACCCCCGCCCTTTTTGAGAGCAAAGCGTGTCATTGTTTTTGTTTGCCTTTCATTAGCGGTGTTTTAACTGTTAATGTCCTGAAGTTACTTACTATGTTTACCCATGTAATAATGTCTACTTCATTAGCATGTTATAAAAATTGTCATAAATAATGAAAGAAATTTGATTATTGAAAGTATTATATCAATATGTTTAGCAGGTATATGTACTACTTTTATGTAGAAACAGTTTATTTAAAAAGAACACTACAACTGTAGAAAGAACACTACAACAGGGTAGGCATATATATTTTATGTTAGGTTCTATTTTGTGCATGTTTTTTAATAATTAAAAAGTATAATTGTCGTGGACCCATAATATAGGTATTCGAATGAAGCGGAAAAGAATAACTTTTTATTAGGATTTCAAATTGCACAAATATCTCAGCGTTATAAGGGTTAGTACGTGGTACCGTACCCCTGAACTATAATTATAACATCCCTATGTAATTACCGCATCGTGGTGAATGGTAATTAGAAACAAGCCACGAAACTTTGATCAGTGTTGTTGTTAGTGTTTGATGAATAACTTACATTTTCTCTGTGCTTATTGATTAATGAATTATTTTATTCAGCGAGCACTGACTTGATTTGAACAAGCTTTTTGTTTATTTCGGAAAGTGAAAAATAACTCATGCAAGGCTATTGTGTTATTTTCATAGAGCGGGTTAGCATATTTGAATAATGTATATTTTGTGCATGGGAAATATGGTAAATTTTATTTGAATTTGCTTATAATATATTGTTGTTACTAATCATCTCATTTATATTTTCCCGGATAAAATGCGGTACTTACGGTGTATTTCTGTAACATAAATTTGTGATAGCATCACTTTTTTCGAGTGGTCACATATTTGACGTATGTTCGTAAACATACTGCTATAATTCTAGTAATTACAATTAACTTGCATGTGTTATTTCAGCATTCCACTTGTTTGACTAGATTCACACCTCTGCTTTGATTATCTGCTAGGGGTCATGTCAACCTCTAGAACTGGCTGTAGAGCAGGTGTTAAATCACTTATGACATGTTGTTGTCAACATCTGCTGACGATTTGCTTCTCCTTCCTACAAGGACAGAAATCAGTCACAATTTCAAATCTGTTTTATAAAAAAAAATTCAGCGCAAGAACGGCTTTATAAAATATAATATTACAAAACGTATCATTTGTAAAAACAGATGTTAGGCTAGCTTTCTTACCTATAGTTGTTTTCTTACCAAACAATAACATAATCAATGTTTTTTGATAACTAGTTCGGGTTGCATAAT
Source organism: Flabesymbios commensalis (assembly GCA_964017125.1). Classification (NCBI taxonomy): domain Eukaryota; kingdom Metazoa; phylum Annelida; class Polychaeta; order Terebellida; family Flabelligeridae; genus Flabesymbios; species Flabesymbios commensalis. The sequence continues at coordinate 54,814,676 of OZ024905.1, forward strand.
ACCTGAGTCAAACCGAGTTTGTGATATCTTTGATTACTTGGATAATATTAATTTATAAATATATATTAAATGTATAGTTATTGATAAATTCATTTTTTTGGCATGTCGTTTTGTGTCTTCGTATATGAGCGTATAGCTGCTTATCGTTATGACTGGCTGTCCCATAATGGGTATATCAGTTAAAAAAATCAAAAAAAATCGGGCGGTGTAAGAAATAATCTGGGAACTGAATATTACAAATTGCGATGAAAAACACAATCTTCCTTTCGATCCAAACCTCTGTCAGATATACTTATTAGAGAACAAAGCTAACAGTTTTGTTATTCGAAATGATTATCACCCCTTCTCCCACCCATGGAACTTCACAGTAGGCGCTGGAGAGGTCAAGATTAGTCTCTACTTTACAATCATAGGAACATATATATTTTTTTATTCTTGCATATTAATTCGAAATGAATTAATTAAAGTGATTTACTTCGATTATCAGCTGCGTTTTCATTTTTTTCTTAGATTTGTATTTTCCCATATCTTAATATTTGATTCATTAGCATGTTACATAACAGAGGTATTAAAATAACATGTTAATCCATTATAATAAAAAACAATCATCTGATATCGGTGTATTCAGACAATAATACATATGCAGCTTTAATCAAGTTAAAATGCATATTTTCTCAATTGCTCTTATTTTTTCGCCACTATTTATTTAACATGTTATCACACAATAGTTACACAACTCCACTTCGATTTCCATGTTTTAAAATAGAGTTGGAGCTTTATTAGTAAATGGTTAATCACCGACATTGGCACAAAAATGTCAAATTATCGACAAAAAAACATTGCTCTATTAGTCCAGTAAGAATTGACATGAACCCGGATATTTTCGATAAAAAGTAAGTTTGTGGTTCAGTGACTTCCTTGACATGCCAGGTCACGTCAAAAAAAATTCAACCAAAATCAACCCTGGGAAAACCCCTTTTTTGGCCTAAAATGGCCGCCATTACCAAAATTTAAAAATTGTGCACTAATTCGTAAAATATTAATGCTACAATCATATGGATGAGCTCTATACCAGGGTTTTCATGGTCAATAAAACCCTTTCTAAAAATTTATTGATAGTGAAATTAGGAGAAATTGCCATTTGAGCCTAAAATGACCGCCATTACCAAAATTTAAAGAAAGTGACATAACTCCTAAAATATAAATGATACAACATTATAGATGAGTTCTATACCAGGGTTTTCATGGTCAAAGAATACAATAAAACCATCTGTGAAACAACATCAGGTTAATTTATGATGAAATTAAGGGAAATCACCATTTGAGACTGGGTCGGTCGGTGGCACAGACACCAGCTCACGCTCCTACTACTGCTGCCAGACGAGTATCCATAACAAGCACGGGGATGGATATTGAGATGGAGGACAGTGCGTTTGGAGAATCGCTGGAACAAGAGGAGAGGTACAACCCCTTTCACGGGATTAACGGCTTAGAGGGGTGCTCCTTAATTGGCTTGGGGTCAGCCCTCTCGAGACAGAAGAAACTGGTGGTGCCTTCCAGTGAGCAGCTTGTGTTGTGGCGCCAAGCGCGAGGGGTCAGGAAGATGGAGACTATCCGTACTGACATCGTGGAGCGGTTGTACTCAGGCCACCCGGACGCCAAGCCTTTCCTGGAACCAGAGCCTCCTGTGGAGGTCCAGATGTCCAGCAGAGAGACATGGCCCTAGTGGTTCATGCTCTGTCGACAGGACTTAAAGACTTAGAGAGAGCTGCGGTCCACATAGAGCGACCCTCTGAAGATCTGAAAGATGGCCTGGCTTAGGATAGGGTGCTGGAGGCCCACAAGGAGATGTACCAGACACCCTTTGGGACTTGCCCTACGCTTGTTAGGAACCACCTGGCATCCAGCATAGCCAATAGGACGTTGTCACACTTCGGCAGACTCGCATTGTGTTTGACTCTATGTTGAATTCGGTCATTTAATCTACTGTGACGGCGAGCTCGGCTAGAAGGCCCAGTGAGAAGACTGCCTCAGCACCAGCAGAGCCATCAACATCAGAGACAGAAGTCTCAGTCCGTTCATTCTCCAAGAGATCATATGACTTTCTGGGCCAGCTGGAGGGAAAAAGAGTTGGTGGGATGCCGTCGCAAGAAACGCCTTTGTCAGCGATACAGGGAGAGGACACAAGTTGGAGTTCTCGCCCTGACCACCAGTATCCCTTCCAGTGCGGCCACTTCCTCAGAGACTGAGAAAGGATAAGATAAATACTCTATACTCATTAAAGGGGCGACGGAACCAGTGAGGGACGAGCACAGAGACATCTACTCCAATCTGTTCCCGGTCAAGAAACAGGACGGGGGTTCAGATCTGTCATCAACTTAAGAGACCTGAACTTGTATACAAAGAAACGAACTTTCATGGTGGCAACGTTGAAAGACTTTTCTCAGAGCATCAGGAAAGGAGACTGGGCGGCTACAATCGACCTCAAGGAAGCTTACCTTCACGTGCCTTTTGCGAGGGTAACAGAAGGTTCACCGGGTTCTGGTGGCAAGGCAGAAGTTTTTAGTTCCGTCGGCTCCCATTCAGTTCTGCTCCTCGGACCTTCACGACAATCAGCCTGCCAGTTGTGGCTATGTACAGGGCGAAGGGGATTCGATTGATAGCCTATTTGGACGATTTCCTGGTGTTGCCTTGGAACTGGAGGCAGTATAGTCTTAGACATTTTAGACCAGGCTGGATTCCGGCTAAACTTGGAAGAAATGTCATCTGCAACCTAGACAGAAATTCGAATACTTGTGCCTGCAGTGGGACTCGAAGGAATTGCGAGTGATGCTTCCGGCGGACAAGATCACAAGATTTTTGTCGATTAGGACCTGTATCGAATCCCCCTCTGAGGACGGATCAAACATTTCTAGGCAGCTGTGAACTTGGGTCGAATATATCTTTGTGCCCTTCATATACAGGTAAAAAAGGGGATAGGATCCTCTATTTTTGTCCTGAACAGAGAGACCAGAGAGAGTCGGTAAAATGGTGGACGGATCCTCGGATGGGGCAGGGTGGACCTAGAGAAATTGAATCTGTATTTAACTTATTTCACCTTCTGTGGTGATATCCAGACAATGTTCGCCTGAATTACGTCTAATCACTAACATGGGGAGATATTTAAGAAGATCTTAGCTGTTCGTGACTCATTGTATTGGTCTTTAAGAGCGCATATTTCAGCATGAAATGTTTGTAGGGTATCATCAGAAGCTACATCATTTGGATCCAAGTCACAAGACACATACAGTGATGTGTAAAGCTCCTGCAACTGTGATCTTGTACCGTCGTCAATCATGTCCGAAAGACTCAGAAATACTAACATTCCAGCTCTATCAATACTTACTTTGTCTGTTCCATCGTGATCATCATTACTGCCAGCCAGTTCCTCTTCCTCCACATCCATTCGTTGAGTTTCTTGTGGAGCTTATGGTGAATGAGATGGTAAATCAGAACTTATGGGGCACTTAGCTGCTAAATATGCAGTGCAGTATCAGTCAGTAAACATGCCCTCAAAAGTTTTTGTATAAGTTGTACTTTCCATCATATTTGGCAAGGAGTTCTTGTCATAGACAGTAGCCCACAGTCCGTTAAGATCTGGATCTTCTACCAATCTGCATCCAGCATCCATAAAGGACATCAGCTGGTGAAAACCACCAACACGTAGTAGTAGTAGTAAATCATTGCTTTGCGTAACTTTTCGGCACAACTGGTCTTTTAAGTGACATTGTAATACAATAAAAACGTTGTAGTATATTGATGAGATGAATGATGTAAAGATGATGATGTGAGTGTGGGGGTGATAGGGCATGATGGGTTATTGAGAGCGTTTTCCTTCGCTCACCCGATAAGGGGTTCTGGGCATGTCTGGGTGATCTACCCCCAGATGGCCAGAGATTTGGGTTTCGCTGTGCAATTTAATGCTGAATCTCCGTGGCATTTCCCTATCATCAGGTCGAATTGTCCCTAGAGTAACAATAGGAAGGGAAACTCCATTTATCCCCCGTGAGAGACCTAATGTCAAACACTCTATTGCCGGTTATTTAGGGCTACCACAGCCTACACCAGTGCCTGCACTGATGCAAAAGATGCATTGGTACCGCTATTGAGCGAAGGAACCAGGGTACGCCACTGGCAATCCGCCCGAAGATTATAGCCAGATACGAGGAGGCTGCAGCTTTCCTTGGGAGGTTGCTGTAGACTAGTGCTTCTGTACCATGATGACCCTCTCCGGATGGGGGCGAAAAGTACTACTACTAGCAACCATCCCAGTACCCCACCACCAACACGAAGAAATAGGTGTCGGAACTGTGGATGAGTGTCCTGCGTGATTTTGCAACTTTTCAAATACAGTAGCTGATCAAGTTCTACAGCACATGCCACATTTTATTGCTTGAGACTGGACAAAAATCATTGTAACAAATACGGCCTCGTTTATTGCGAGGGTTCAAGGAGATCGGTGCATTCATATACTCTCCACAATTGTGGACATAAACACATGCCAGTTAGGCTCTTTTTGGGAATATCAGGCTAGAATATAACCACTAAGTGTCAACACACTCATTTCGCGCCATAAGAATTTCAATGAAAATCGGTTGAGAATTGACAAAGTTATCAATGAAAAACCACCTTCATGTTGGACCATCGCCTACCGTTCGACAGGGGGCAGAGTATAAAAACGTAAAAATGGTTTAAATATATATTGGCACATTAATTAGCTAGATTGTGGTATAAAGTTGTATTCTTTGACCCAATAAACATGGGTCTAGACACAATTTTTTTTTGTGATATTTGATACCGTTAAAAAGTTTATTCAATTTTCGGTAATGGCCGCCTAAAAGGGCCCAAAATCCGGTTTACCCAAGGTTGAATTTGGTTGAATTTTTTTTGCAACACACTGAGACCCTTATGAACCAAAAAAACACAAAACTTGCTTTTTATCGAAAATGTCCAGGTTAGCCAAATTTACTGTCAATTCTTACTGGCCTATATATACTACATTAAAAGACAATGCGCAATTTTTGTGTTTTCTGCCATAGTACAACAGTAATGTTCTTATCGCATTCATGAACACATCATTTCAATTACAATGTATTTCTGTTTGTTATAACAAGCGTGTTAACTAGATTCACACCTCTGTATTGATTAGCTGCTAACGGACATGTCAACCTCTACAGATAGATGTGCTACTAAAATAATAAACAAAGGGAGGTTGCTGTGGCACATCGTGGTATGGAGTTGTCAACATCAAGTGTCAACTCATGCGGATTGCCGCATATCAAGATAAAACAATTATTGAATGCTTAACTAATTGTACCTCATACATAATTCGTCACATTAAAGGCTGTTTCCAGATTTTCTATATTATAATTTGCGATATTGTTGGATGTTGAGGTTCCCCAGGATTACACTAATATTATTAGACCAGTATGTGTAATGTGCAGGAGTTGTGAATATAGGAGAAAGAAGAGCAGGTTAAGCACGGATCGCTTAGGTGGAGGTGTTTAATCCTGTCATAGGAGCAGGGTGTAGTAGCCGGACACCTGACATAGGCAATAATCATTTTAAGCCCTGTGGCCAAATTGTGTTATTATGACACATTGTTGCATAATTTACATGCAAATTTGGCATACGGAATTTGATGTAAATTTGCTACCCAGCAAACACGAAATATTTGCATAACATTTGTACAATGTTGGGCTAACGTCGAAGACTTTGTATAACTATCATACAGATGTTTGATCTGTTAAAGAAAAAAACATGACCTGCTGTTGATTACCCTCCGTGGTGATACAAATGTGTGATTGGCCTAAACAGCTGATTATAGCAGACAGACAGACATATATTTTATTGACAGAAATAAAAGTCATTACAGACTTATTTGTCATAGTAATAAGAGAGATATAATGTACATGTATATACAAGAATGTTAGTTTGTTAAAATCATAAATGACAATATACATGGTATGATAAACAACTAAAATCATGTTAGGTGGCATTGCCATAATAAAAACTGGGTATTTCGGTAATATAAATGACTACTTCTTTAAATAAAATTAAAAGGCATAGCCAAGATAACATGGGGGTCTATCATTTTGTTTCCCGCACCAAAACCAGAGATAAAATAGGTACTATGTATAACATACTACTTATATATAGTAGCAAAAAAGACACTCTGGAAAGCGTAGAAACCAAAAATATATACAAGTGCATAATTATGCTACAGTAACTGGAGTATGAAATAAGACAATGGTAAAAATTATATAGTATTTAAAATATATATATATGTATATATAATATAAAGTAGTACAATTAATGTGGCAATCCGCGGAACAGGTAGCTCCGAGCCATGTGACCATGCAAGCACAGTCGCTATGAACTCGGAGATTCCCTGATATTTGACTAGTGGTGTAAATTTAACAACGTAATAACAGTACTACTACCGAAACACAATATACATACTAATAAAAGTCAGACATTGTGGTTCGTCGACTGCCAACAAAGTATACCATCAGAACCACCCATATTATCGAGTGTTGCAGACTTAGTGATGTAATAACAATGACAATTACGGATAATAATTATGTGTGCCATTCACGCAGGACATGGCACTCACACAATAACATTAAAGTTTATTTAATTAACTAGTGATTTATTACCTATATGGCCCTCGCACAAAAAAACATTACAGCTTATTTTAATTCACTATATTGTTTATTTCATACCATTTCACTCACGACCTAGTTAGTACCACATACTCGGAGTTACAATCGAAGAAAAAGTCTATTGACTAATTACAGTTCTGATAAGATCGGTATCTTTATAACACAATATAATTCGGCGATTTAAATGCAATTCACCGCCGTTCACTTTCTTGATTAGTTGATAATGTTAGGTAAGAATTTAATACCTTTATTTTGGTTCAATTTCCTTTGAGCCTCATACAGCTGGCTTGTATTATTCAAAGATTCAAGTTTCTATTGAGGAGAGGGGGGATATAGTCGTCCAATGACTAAGCTCATGTGAAACAAATTCAGACACAAATGTGTCTACATTATATTGAAATAAATACATTTATCTGTTGTTCAGGGATCCCATATTGTGTGATCAGGGCAAATATAAACTTTGATGTACATAATTATGCAAAGTATATATAAAAGAGATACCCATAAGGATTAACACAAACAAACAATATAAGCGGCTAGAAAAATGCCCATGGTGCCCATAACTCATATAGGCCCACTATAGCTGCGGCAGGATGCCAACTCAGTTAGGCTATATCATATGTTAACTTTGTTATGTAGGCCATCAGCTAGACTCTATAGGCCTACAATACTTTAGACCCTACTCATAGTTAGGCCATGACCTATAATTTATTTTGTTGATTTGTAGCAATTGAAAAATACAAAAATAGGTTAGTGTAGGCCCTATTATTAGACCTACAACAAATTAACAATTATTAGGCTAGCTAATCTAATTTACCATTTTATTTATTTAGATGGTTTTGTTAAAATCAGTCTACATAATAATTTAACTAAATGAATTAGAATTTAATGTAGTAGGCCCACTGGAATTAGCATGTTTCTCAGGCGAAACAGGGTTTTTGTGGAACCGTTCACACTGGGTCATTTTGATAACGACTCCCCATTTCATATTAGTTATACGCAGCATACTTATAATATGAGCAATTTCACGAGTAAATGTGGACAGGGCTAGATGTGGTGCTAAAGCAACTAAAGAAAAAGCGCAGTAACCGCTTACTTGTAAATTAACTGCATCTAAAGTAACATGATTAAGCAGTTACTATGCCTACTGTTTGCCTTTACATGGCAGCGTGACGGCGTAAATTTAAATATTCTAACATTTTAGAAACGTAGCCTCCAGATGTAAATACCATCTCAGAATTATGATATCCAGTAATTTGATTAACGGTCGTGGAAATAGGAATGTGTGGTTTAACTAAACAGATGACCACAGAGGTGCAAGTGCGGTTGTAAGTATCCATAAGTAATCGTCGTTTGTTTGAATAGAAAACATTAAACAAATATATTAACATATCGCAACTTTCACAACCAATGATAACAAATTGTTTTCTTGTGCATTAGGCCATCAAAAGGCTCGCTTTCAGAGCGGCAGCCCATACAAAATTGACATACATAATCTAGGGAAAAGTATTTCTAGGGAAATTGAAACTTGGAAACTAGGTTTAACCGATTTATTTACTATTAAGTTTATTTTGCCTGAGTTTGTGTCTTATTTAGGGGAAAGAGGGGTGCTGTGTGAGAGAAACGGTTGACATTTCTGTACACCAGTCCTTACGAACATGTCGAGTATAACGTTTCAGGTCTTTAGGTGTCTTTAACGTGTGTTCAGAAATAATAATATTCACGATTAAGAGCTTAAAGGGTTTTGATTGGAATAATGTTATTCCAACCAAATAAGTACAAGATGGCGGCGTGTGTAAACCAACTGTGAACCGCTTGTGATTATATCTCATCTTTACCCGGATAAAAGGCATATAACACGTAAAAAATACAGCAGAAAACTTTATGGATATATAGACGTCACCCATATAAAATATGCCTGTGAAATGAAGTGCAGAAGAAGTACAATTTCAGGTGACTTTATTTGTGTGAGCTAGCTATTTGTAATCAATGACGACATATTGAAGTCAGTGGGCACGCTAGTTACGGCACACCTCACGTGTGTTAGTGGCTGTACACGACTGCCAACGCGCTGACAGTGACGTCACCGTAGTTCACACCTCACAAATGGCCGACAATATGAACTGTTATGACGTATTAAGACCCCGGGAGCTACCCAAGCTGAGGTCAGGCAAGCATACCTGAAGCTGGCCAAAGAGTGTCATCTAGATAAGACTGGCGATACGGATACCACGCATATATTCAAGCAGTTATGTCAGGCCTATTGGACCCTCCATGATCCCAATTCTCGGGCTGAACATGATCGCTATCATGACATTCACCCTCACCCAATGTCATATGGTGAAGCTGTCACTGGATGCTGCATGAAAACTATCACATTCTGCTTGGTAATGAACGTGCAAGACGAGCTATTCGACACATGGCTTAGCGCCAGTAAAACATTGTATCATGGAGTTGAAGCACTTGACTGTGGACAACATGGCATCCAGCTTTACATGCAGTGTCGTAGTGGTGTGGAGACTGGACCTGTGCTGGGAACAGTTTCTCTCACGTTCTACAAGTCTACGTCCCGTATCCACGTACAAGGCAGCTCCTACCTGTTGTGGCTAGAGGAACACTGGCCCAGGATACACAGGCAAGTGGATGTAATGGCTGAAGAGGTTGTAAAAGCCATCAGAGACACCAGGCGCCACAGTAATAGGATTACATCTCAGAGGACCAAGATGGCCTGTCTGGAAGGGGTGAGTACTACCACAGCGTCCATGTCCCCTGTCAACTGTAAAACGTGTGATACATACCTCGAGGATGGTGACAACGGCGGCCATTGGCGGTGTCACCTGTGCGAATCCGCCTATCATGGACTATGCGCGGAACCAGCCGATACCAATACGCTGGGTCACATTTGTAGCCCATGCATAGTGGTGACATCAGAGTCTGCTAGTTCAACATCTACTGACACCACGGTACAGTTGTTGGACCACGTGTCTAGGGAACATAAACTGGACAAACTCAATGTCGATGACATATCGGGGAATAATCTGGCCAGTGACCTGGCAGATGAGGCTCTACATGAAAAGGTAGTAGCTACTGATTTATCTACATCTCCAACATCTGCCAATATTGACCCCACTGTTAACTCTAAAAGGCATAGCAAGACAAGTGAGGTAAAGAAGTGTCGCCCACGGATAGCACAAAACAAGGTCACTAAGAAACCTGCCCTCTCAGCAAAACGCGACAATCAGTATAAAGGCTGCGGTGCAATGGCCGCCGTTGTAGCTCTACAACGAACCGTGCGAGAACTAGAGTCGAAGTATGTAGATCTTCTGAATGAGGTACATATACTGAGAAACAGGCCAAATGAAGAATGCCGTCAAACAGCAGGTACCTCAACTGATACTACATCATCTCAGACAGAACCCAATGACTTGCCAGGTACCTCAACTGACACTACATCATGTTAGACAGAACCTCATGATAAGTCATTAAGTATTGCTGATGACGACAGTGAGGACGAGCCTGATCAACACGAGCATGATAAGTCATTGGTTGAGACAGACTTACCTCTTAAAAATCGGTTCATTGCCCTGGCTGAAGATACTACTATAGACGAACCCCCTGTCACAAATGCTCATACAGATACCCCTGTACATCAAGATACCTCAGATGATGCAGACGATGTAAACAATAGCCTGCCTCCTCCCCATAGCATGCATATGGCTGATCTAGAGGCTCTCCCAGATAACGCTAATGAGGATATACATAGGGATTCTTCAACAACTCCTCCGCATACAAGCACTAGTAAGGACCGTGTCATCACTAAGGAGGATATCCCTACTGTAAATAGTGCGCCAGGATCCCCGCTCCAGTCCAACCAGGAACCCAAGTCAGATGCCAAGGATGCCCCAACGACTTTACCCGATGAGTTGGATAATAAAGAGCCAGCCACTCACGTACCTCCTTCTCATGACGCACGGGGCAAGACACCAGCACGTACAGATGTGTTAATTGTCACGTCCTCTATTGGCAAAGCCCTGAAGGCCCGTAAGATGTACAGAAACAAACATGTAGTCATAAAACATCTGACACGTGGAAAAAACCTACATGATGCAAAACTGATAATTGAGAGAACAAAGACACTAGCGGATCTTGTTGTCTTCATTGTTGGTTCCAATAATCTAGCACAGCAGAAAACTGTGAGTAAATGCATGGTAGAGGTGGATCACCTGATCAGCAACACAAGGAAAGTGATAGGTGATGATGTTAACATCGCGTTCTCTCAAATCCTTACCAGAACTGATCGGAACATATTTAATAAAAAATCAAAAGATTTCAACAAACGGCTGGAATACATGTGTAAGAAATCTACAAAAAATGATCATCTCCACTATATCCCACAAGTAGAGTTGTTGACCCCCCAGTCTAAGTATGATGGAGTACACCTGAGAGACTGGGGTGTGAAGCAGCTTGTGTGTAACATTAAGGCGATTGTTAACCCACTACTGGGTCTTCCCCGGTACACCACCTACAAAACCACTCGTGATACCCATTACAACGTGAGTAAGACGCAATCAAGGAATCAGCAACCAAAGGGTCATGGTGATAGCAAATCTAACAATAATGCATTGATGGATACAGACTTTAGACATATACCCGTCAGAAATGCTGGTGTCAAGTCCGTCAATCAGGTCAGACCAACACCAACACCAGACTTCACCCGTAGACAACACACACCAGAAGCGTTTGACTGGTCACAACCATCAGTACCCCAACTATCTTCTGGAGCTACTACCATGCCAACGTGTTATGGACTTAACGCATGGACCAATACTTCCACACCAGACTTCACCCGTAGACAACACACACCAGAAGCGTTTGACTGGTCACCACCATCAGTACCTCAACCATCTTCTGGAGCTACTACCATGCCAACGTGTTATGGACTTAACGCATGGACCAATACTCCCACACCAGATATAGCGCCACAACGTGTTGTTGACAGTAATAGGCCTATACACCCCCGTGACTCAAGGCACACCTGGCCCATACCCCCTACTTTTAACGCTTATCCTCGGCATCAAGGACATGGAAATACGGTGGCCGATGCTATATATAGGCTAACGGATATGCTAAGAACCCAAGGACAATTGTAAAGAATGCGTTAGACAACGTTAAAATAGCAACAACAAGGTAATACGACGAACTGGCAAAGGCATGTATCTAACATGTACACCAATATGTTATGGCGTATTTCTTTCTTTTTCTGTACTCGAGATTATGTAATATATTCTTAGATAAAGCAGGATTTGGCATGTGAGAGTAAGCAACTCTTATAAGCTGACACTTGCTTGTTCTATATTTTAATGCGTACATTTTCAACACGTGTATTCAAATTTCCAAAAATGCGAAACTTTTGTGATACATGGTACGATGATTGTCATGTTTTAAAGTAAACTACACGTGTCTGGTTTATACGTTTAGATGTTATTTTAACACATACTTGTGAATGTTTACACTTTCAATCATTCACAGTGTATCTTATCTAGTACATACTTGATGTAGGTAACTTGAATATTTAATTATTGTAAATGTTTACACTTTCAATCATTTACAGTGTATCTTGTCTTCTACATGTTAGTACTGGATGTTTTTAATTCAAAGCTGTTCATGTGTGGTTTTAACACGCTGATTTAATGCACGCAGCTTCAAATGACGAGATATGTTATACGTTCTCACCATTTATATAGCATATTGATATATTGTGTGTGGTATACACGCATGAAACGTGTTATTCAATTACATTTAGCGGTGCATGTTGCTTTAATTATCTTTATTTTAACATGTTACCACTATAATTATGTGTAATATAGAATGTTACATTTATTAATTTAATTGATTGCTTATATCTGTATATCCGGGTGGACGAGGTAAAATCATAGAATTATTTGCATTATGCCGTCTTCTAGAATAAAGCTTGGGACTTGGAATGTCAATGGATTAAGTAAAAAACTCAAAGATGAAGATGTATATAACTCTATATGTAGTTTAGATTTCTGTACCCTGTCTGAGACATGGACTAATAGCAATACTACTATTAATGTTCCAGGGTATGGATCAATACATAAGCCCAGACAAAAAGCTAAAAAGAAAGGTCGCCCAAATGGTGGTATTATATTTTTGTATAAGGCGATGTACAAAAGCCATGTAGAGTGTATACCATGTGGTGACGAAGACCTACTTATTGTACGTTTGAACGGTCAGGCTATTGGCCACGATAGGGATTTATATTTAATTAATGTATATGTTCGTCAAGATGTGCCTCCTGACAGTCACCCAGTGATGGAAGATGTTGAAAATGCACTGGCGACGTATGGCATATTAGGTGACACAGTCATTCTAGGCGATATAAATGCAAGAACCGGTGATCTAGTTGATATATGTGATACGTCATGTAATTTTAACACCCCAGTAGATAAGTCAATACACCACAAAGATATCATACAACGCTATAACTGCGATAAAACTATTAATAGTTGTGGCAAAAAATTGAAGAACTGTGTCAATCATCTGAATACGTTATACTCAATGGTCGTTTTTTAGGAGATTCTATGGGGTATTTTACATACTTTAGCGAACGCGGGTGTAGCGTGATAGATTATATTATTAGCAATTATAACATATATAGGCTAGTAGAATATGTCCATGTATCCCCTCTACATCTGTCTGATCACTGCTTAGTTGAAGCATGTATTCAATTAAAGTATAATGGCGTGCTCTCAACTAAACCTAAACAAAAGCTAAATCATCTTTACGACACGTTTTCTGCAGAACATAACCAAAGTGATGAATATTCATTAGCTCTATTGGAAGAAGAATCACAAAATACATTAGTGTCATTTTTGCAAAACGAGTATGGACATCACCAAGATAATATTGAAGAAGCAGTGAACGATTTTACTAACATAATTGTTAGAGCAGGTAGAAACGTTTTTTAAAACGAAAAGGGGGAGGAGGGGGGCTACAAATAAGGCTACACGACCTAAACATAACAAGAAGTGGTTCGACAAAGAATGTTCACTAATGAGAAAAGATATTCGGTCTACTAAACGTAAAATGATAAACAAACCTTTTGACACTCAACTTCAGCAATCATACGTACAAAAGTGCCGTCAATACAAACAAATATTAAAACAAAAGGAAAGACTCTTCAGAGACAAGTTAATAGAGCAGTTAGTTGGTATGGCAGACACCAATCCGTCCGAATTTTGGCGAACATTAGAAACAATAAAATCATTTAACGTCGGAAAAGAATCTCATGCTGATAATATTCCACCAGATGAATGGTTTGATCATTTTAAAGCATTAGCTTTGAAAAATATAGAACTAAATCAGGAACAAAAGAGTCTACAAAATGAATTAGCAGAACTAGAAAAAACAGTCGATGTAGACTCGCAGGAGATCCTAAATAAAGCAGTCACAATAAAAGAAGTAAAATTAATAATAAAATCTCTAAAAAACAGAAAATCATCTGGAAATGACATGGTTATCAATGAGATGTTGAAGTTCGGCTTAAACATATTGGTACCTGCCATAACTAAATTATTTAACTTGGTACTTAAATCAGGAAATTTTCCTTCCGCATGGAACACAAACTTTCAGGTTCCTTTATTTAAGAAAGGTGACCCTTGGTCCTTTGAGTTGCGACAATTATAGGGGGATAAGTATTACCAGTTGTTTAGGTAAAGTTTTTACAAATCTATTAGCGGAACGAGTTCAAAACTTCTTATCAACTAACAATAAGTTATCTATATATCAGGCAGCCTTCCGTAAAAAGCATGGGACAAATGATCACATATTTATTTAAAAAACTCTTATTACTAAATATGTGAAGCGTCTTAAATTAAACCTTTACTGTTGCTTTATCGATTTTCGTAAAGCTTTTGACAGCGTTTGGCGGAATGGATTGCTTTTAAAAATGCGCTACTTAGGAATAGGAGGGAAGTTATATAAACTACTGAACAATATGTATTCAAACACTACATCGTGTGTAAAATTACCACAGGGTATCACTGAAAGTTTTAACAGTAAAGTAGGCATTAAACAGGGCGACAGTTTAAGCCCTATACTCTTTAATATTTTTATTGATGACATTTCGAGGATTTTTTGTCCTCTCCAATGTTACGCAGTGTCATTAGATACAATTAAATTGAACTCCCTAATTTATGCAGATGACCTGTTGATTTTGTCAAGCTCCTCCATTGGCCTACAAAACGCATTAGATCAGCTACAGAATTACAGTACCAAATGGGGATTAGAGTTTAATACAGACAAAACTAAAGTAATAGTATTTCGAACTGCAAAAAAGGAGCTGCAGTGTAAATTTTTCATAAATGGGTCTGAAATAGAGATAGTACCCAACTTTTCCTATTTAGGTATCATATTCACAACTAACGGAAAATTCACTTTGGCGATTAAAGACTTAAAGAATAAGGGGATGCGTGCATCCTTTAAGATCTACTCAATTTTAAAATCGCAAAAAAATAATAACCCTATGGTATCACTAAAACTATTCGATTCCATGGTGAAATCAATACTTTTGTATAGTTGTCCAGCATGGGGGTACGAATTAATGTCATGCCAGTCAAAAGACATTTATCATATCGACAAGATTCCGTTTGAACAGGTGCAAAATAAATACTGCAAAATATTACTCAATGTAGGCAAACTCACCAGTAATATGGCGTCAAGAGCAGAACTTGGTCGTTACCCTTTACTGATAGACGTCGCCATTTTTACAATTAAATTATGGATCAATATTTTAAATTCACCAGAGAAATTACTCTTCAAAGCATACCAAGAAAAGATAAAACTTGACGAATGTGGAATAAGAAATTGGGTGACTTTCGTAAGAAATATTTTAGAGAGCTGCGGATTGTCTAAATTGTGGGAACATCAAACTATTTCAAAAGATGTAGATGTACCAAAAAAGATAAACCTTGTCTTAAAAAAACAGTACGAAAATACATTTTTTAATGAACTCAACAGCACATCGGGTATTTCCAAGTCGGGGGGAAATAAACTCAGGACATACGCCAGGTTTAAGGATATTTATGAAATAGAACCCTATATGTCCTCAACAACACTCAGTATACAACTAAAACGAGCAATAGCGCAAATTCGTACAAGTTCTCACAACCTTGAGATAGAGCGCGGTAGGATACATCGACCTAAACCTACACCAGCAAACGAACGTCACTGTAAAAAATGTATACATAAAGTTGAAGATGAAACTTATTTTATCAGCGAATGTCCTCTATACACGATTCTCCGAACTGAACTGCTACCACACACTAACATTTCGCAATCCCCTACTACCTTTTTCTCGCAAATATTCAAATACAGAGAGGATAGTGTATTAAGAAAATTGGCTATGTATATAACACGTGCTCAATTATTAAGGAAGGAAACACTATATAAATTAAATAACTAATTTCTGACCTGGTATGATCCATACCCTGGAATATGTATTAATTGCAATGGACATTTGAAATTGTATATGTTTATGTGTAAATGTCTGTACTGTTTTTGTACCGTAATGTTATATGTGTTTGCCATACAATGAATGTATATTGTTGTGCAATAAACTTGACTTGACTTTTTGACTTGTTAGCCCAGCGTCGCAATGGTGGCCGAGCATTACATCAGCATCGGGTCGATGTATCGTGTTATCTAGTGTTTCTGGCGCCGGGATTTTAAAGGTCACCCAATGATGTTTCAATGACGGGCCAGCGTCGAAGACTGTGGGTCAACATTGAAACAGTATTGGTTGAATGACACGTGTTTGCGCAAAGTATATAAGAGACCCGGTGATAGATAAGTGCTGAATCAGCGTCGTAGACGATTGACCGGCATTGAACAAGCAATGGGCTGCAACGCTGGCCCAACATTGAACCGGAATTTGGTGGGTAGGCCTACATCCTCTGTATCAGGTACATCGTAGGCAAGTATTGAATGAATGTTGGCCAGCACCTGCGATAGTGGTGGAAGTAATACACGTCTAAGACATTTAGGATTCATGGCCCACTGTTTTTTGTCTATAACACTCAAGCAGACTTAAGCCACAGGCCCGGATACCCAAGGGGTGTCCAGGTGGATGAATGTATTGATAGTGCAGGGAAGGCAGATACGGGCTCTCGAATTCTGCCTCAAATCAGGACAAATTTACACATTTTAATATAATTAAAACTCACAAACTTGTGGTCAGAGAGACTCCATGCCCCTATTAAAATAACATTTCAAAACATAGATGCTGACATTATCTTGTAACCATGCAAAAGCGGGCTTATATCACCTGAAATTTGGCTAAATTTTCGATTTCAACATCTGGGCCTGTGACTAAAGCCGGGCCTCGGAGATCGGGAACTCCTTTTCTTTAAACAATAAAGTACGACTTGTTTTTGAATTTTTGTATAATGTCTTGTTCTTATTTCAATTTGTGTGATTCTCAGGTAAATATTGCATTTCCAAAAACAAGCTAATAAACCTCATCATCCTTCCAATGTTACCAGTATGGTCTTACTCCTATCTAATGTGTTATTATTTTCCATTTCAAAATATGTCAGTAAACGGATGAATTATTACCATTTCGAATTAACTTGTTGTGATAAATTGTAAAATTTCTCTTTTGATCTTCGTACCTTGTCAAAAGGCACTCTGCCTCTCAATCCCCCTAAATTGTCTTGTGTCTAGTACGTCTGATGCATCCAGTTATTTTGGAAATGTATTTGCAGTAGAAAAGAAGATTGAGATACAGGATTGAAACTGTATACAAAATACATGTATTTTTTTGTACCCCAAAAAAAAATAGGTACCGCGTGTTTTTTTAAATTTCTAGGTATGATTTTTCTTTAATAGGCCTTCAAATTGATTACACAGTATATAAAATAAGACAAACATGTAATTATTTGATTCCGTTTAATAAATGTAGATAGATATAAATATATTTTAACACATATTAAGTAAGCAAAATAATTGTTAAATATCTACAACATATTCTGTGCAAACAAGTAACTATAGACTAGAGACATAAAATCTGATATTTTACGTTATATTCGTCAGCATGATGATGAGTAAATACTGTCCATGGTCGTGCATGACCTTGGACAGATCTCGTTAATGATAATTTTGAGATTTCACTTTGTTGTGAGTGTTTTTGTCTCTGTAGGTATTGTTTGTATAAGTCACTGTAGATAGGAGTTACACTATGATTGTTGATCGATTGTGACTGGATGGTAGTTTGGCAGTCATAAGATGCAGTCAAATCAGCAGCAGAGAGTCTTATACATGGGTCATTTTCTCCTTGTGGTGAACGACATGTATTTTCTTTTGTTTTCAATCTGTCTGATGATTCGTCTTTGTGGCTGTTACTTATCTCGTTGTCTGTCTCTTCATAAATAAATCAAAATGAAACATAAGATTACCAGAACACTGAAGATAATTATGCAACATTCAACAAATTTGTGTTGTGTTATTCGCCATGAACTAAGCAGCAAACGATATTTTAAGTTACTGTTGATATAGTTATCATAAATATATTTCAGAAAGATAAATATAACTATTTGAAATAAGAGGTTCTTACTTGTATGGTCAGATGTTCTTTCTCTCAGTATGGCACGAAGGTGTTTTTGGCGTCCTATGCTTTCATCCAGGATGTAGTACCAACCTTCTATCTGCTGTAAAACAAATAGCTGTTTGATAAATATTCTGTTTGTAGATAGAGAGTGTGATTCTTTAGTAGACAATATTATTATCAGTAGCAAAATTATCGATGTGTCTATATTATCATTAATATGATGGTGTGATAATCTACATAAAAGTACTGCAGTTGTCATCTATTGGATAATTCTAATACATGAACTACCTCACTGGCAAAAGGTTCTACCTAACTCCAGCCAGTGAGGTAGAACCACACAAGGAAGGTGCAAGCAAGTAATTTGTTGTTGCATATTAGGTAAATTATGTATAACTTATGTGTAACAGATAAACATGTCTATGATATGTTAGCAGTACATGTATGAGTGACCGTCTCAAAAATCAATAAAATAGATAAGTACTTTTTCAACAAATTTACTTACTCTCTTTTGTGAAACGATGCTCTTTATTCCAAAAGACATGCAGCCAATCATTGCACATGACCTGCAACAAACAAATGATTAAATGATATGTCGGTGCAAAACGGAGAAACACTTTCGATATATCTGGATGAGGATTAGCTGGATTCTCCACGTCTTTACCAGAGTCAATCAATGAATGGTTACAGGTAAACGTTTAGGTATGGGCCAATGTTTTAAAATCTTAGAAATGCGCAAACATTTGACTTGAATGGTAATATTTGGTTTTTATAACAATGTGACAAAAAATTGGCTTAGAAGGGATACCAATTTATTTTATTAATTGTACGTAAAACATCAAGCAAGATATATTAAGTTGTGACAACACACTACTAAATGACATTGTGTAATGTGGATTATGTACTTTATACATAGATAGCTACTTTAGTAACTCTACTTGCTTATTTGAATAGATTTGTGTGTCAATGATACCGTTCACGCTGGGACCCGACTGGACTGTATAAACATGTTATCGCGGGCTATCCAGCCTTGTTTTGACCATGTGGTTTACAATGTCAAGGACGCATTTTTTGTTAAGCGTTTCCATATAAGCCAGATAAAAATCAAATCAAAACATTTATTGGTATTTGAACACATTCTACAAGACCACTCACATAGTCCGTAGAGGGGGCGTGATATAAGGAGACTGGGGTTATACTATTGATTAAATATGTGTATAGTCTGACATTTTGGTGTCATAGGCATCATCATAATTATATCCAGTATTTATTATCCACGTAGCTCTACTTAAATAATAATAGTAAACGCCATTAGCTTACCGGTCGTTTGATGTCTTGCTCCACACTGACACCAGTAATCTTTTGTTTAGATATTCTTCCAATAGTTCACTGTTTACAATAGGACACATTTTTAATAATTTTCATGATATCGAATAACAAGTGATTTCAATGTGCAAAAAGGAAAAATTAAAACAAATCAAGCAATTAAAACAACTAAAAGAGCTCTATTTAAATATACAACTGTACTTACGATGAGAACGTTTGTTTGTAGCGTGGATGTAGTGAGTCATTGACAACGTTAGTGGTGTGAATTATTCCCTTTTCATGATCAGATTCAAGAGCGATCTAAACAAAATAAAAAGATACATTACCATAAATAAAAAGGTTAATTTAGATGTACAAATTGTTGCTAAAGATAAGTATATTCTTTATTGTGTTTCTTAATAAAGAGATCAGTCAAGTTAATTTTTTCGTTAGGTAACAGTGTTGAAACCGCCCAGATCGGGGATCGAACCACCGACCATCATGACATCTAACCAAAGAGTCGACTCGTTGGCCAGAGTAGCAATCACCCCAGTTCACCATACACACACCCGACTACAGTTACATACAGATGTATTTATTTGGACGTATTATGTGCATGGTGATGTGTATGACAAGGATTTGCACTAAAAAGTGAATTTTTTATGTGTTTTGCTAAGCTACACAGAACAAATAAAAACTTTTTGTTGGTATATTCTGGCATGGAGATAGTAACCTTTACTAACTCCATGATTCTGGTGATGAAAAAGTACCGTTATATGTATATTACCGGTTATTACTGCAATCGTAATACATGTAGCCACACAATTTTGCATGCTTATACAAATTAGATAAAAAAAAGAATAATTGATATCATGATGTTAATGGCAAGAAATTATATGAAACTGATATACAAAATATTATGACGAGATATCGCAAATGTGGTTATTTTCACCTTAACATAACTGTGGCATATTTTCTCAGATTCTGACGACAGATGTCTGGCACGAATAACTGTAAAATCAAAATGTGTGTTTAATTAGCAATAACAAATGTGATGTAGAAAGTATGAGGGCCTACCTATATTAAAATCAAACTCCAATCTACTGAATACAAAGCATGCATTATATTATGGTCATTTTTGTCACATGCGTAGCTAACTATCTGTTGTATATTGCATCAATTTTACAATCGTAGATTACAGAGCAATGCCTAAAATATGTATTTAATGCCCTAGTTCTAAAGTGCACTGAAATGTAAAACAGGAATATTTGTATCTCATTTTGGATTGGTTGACTAATTCTATTAGACCGATGACCACTTACCATTAACAGTCAGCAAACCAGCCTTCACAGAAGCTGAAAGCTTTAGAATGGCTACAACATAAAGATAGAACAACCATTAGATAAAAGCGAAAAAATTAACATAATAATTTAACATTTCACTTCATATAATATTTATATTATGTATACACAAAGTGTCACACTTACCATTTCCTTTCACCATTCTTCTTTTGTGGATGAGTTTGCATTCTTTTATTTCATGCCTATCAGGGACGTTCGAAGTTATTGATGCTGCAGCTGAAAAATAAAGATGTAATAATGTTTTACGCTGGGTACATATTAAAATATATTGAAATCGACACTTCATTACATGTACCTTTGTGATTTGATGTACCGTACGGATAAATTAACTTTTATTAGGTTGATCCTATTTTTACCACTTACTTATTTTTATACTGGTTTGCTTTGATAAACATGATACACTAGTCATTCTATCTGGATTTGATGTAGTTTGTTGACACAATCCTGCTAGTTTTCTTGGAGTCATGCTGTCTGAATCTGATGTAGTTTGTTGACACAATCCTGTTAGTTTTCTTAGAGGAGGAGAAATCAGCATGGAATCCTTGTAGAGATCACGAGAAGGTCGATAACGTGGACGATAAGAGACACTTATATTATGATGACCCATGGTGCTAAAGATCAGGTAAAACTCTCACAAAGATAAATCAAATCGTATCTGTTAAAGTATTTTTATATGTAATGTGTCTTCTGAGTGATCAGAACATATGAAATGAGCAAAATATTTATGTAACTTTATCCTATAGAGCACCTTGTATTGTGCGTATCGTCAAGTGTTAAATGTGAGGATGTGCTAAATGATTTACTCCTCCTCCTATATATATGCCTATAAACAATTACAATAACCCCACGTGATGTTCACATGCCGTAACCTGATTGGTCGCTGGTTGACGCTGATGAACATGCATGGAACCCCTTCCCTCTCCGTCCACCAAATCTCCCGTTACTTTATTAGAGACAACAGCTGAGATATGATTGTGGTAAATGAGCCCGCATTTTTGGGTTGTTATTGTATTTGATTTTCACCGTATACCCTCCCCTCTCCTTGATCAGCTCAGTAGGCGTGGACAAGTGGATAATAGCTCATTAACGATACAATGACTCAGGTGGCCACAGGGTCAACTTTAATCTCCTCACTTTTAATCATTAAATCCGAAAAGAGCATTATATCTGTACACATACGTGAAATAAAGTTAAGTAATTAATGCAACAATAAGATACTGTTATATAATTAAATTTAATAAAGCATGATTTTCAGTTGAGAAATGTTTTCATCCTGGCAAAGAGCAGTTTACTTGCGAAATTGCCTATATATATATTGTGATATTTTAGAGAGCAAAGCGTGTCATTGTTTTTGTTTGCCCTAATTAGCGGTATTTTAATTGTCATGCCCTTAAGTTACTTACTATGTTTACCCATATAATAATGTCTACTTCATTAGCATGTTACGTAATATAATAATGAACGAAATGTGATTATTGAAAGTATTATATCAATATGTTTAGCAGGTATAGCAGGTACTACTTATATGTATGAAAATTATTGCAAATCAGCCCATTATGTATTATAAACAATGAATAATAATACTAGCAGTTATACAACGTTCTCAATAATCGTTATTTGATACATTGCTTTCCTCATCATAGTACATTTAGAAATAGTTTATTTAAAATAGAAAACTAGAACTGTAGATACCAAGGTATATATTGTATGTTAGATTCTATTCTGTGCATGTTTTTTAAATAATTAAAAAGTATAATGGTCGTAGACCCATAAGAGGTATTCGAATGAAGCGGAAAGAACTAACTAGGGTAAATTTCGCTCAGCTCATGTACAAATACAAGAAACATGAAACATGTACCCGATGCAGTTTCAATGTTAATTCAGATTCAATAATGGGCGGTTTTTGCGTGTGAAGTCATGAGTTGTGAGATCCGCCCAACCCAGAAAATGTGCACATTTTCAGTTTTTACTTTTGAAAATTTCTGATTATTAGTTGACTAAAATAATCTGCCAAGTTAAAAGATAGTTCATTGTGATATATACTTTTATTATGTTGATGAACTGAAATCACTTCACAGGGCCTTTAAATTATTGCAAATCAGACCATTATGTATTATAAACAATGAATAATAATACTAGCAGTTATACAACGTTCTCAATAATCGTTATTTGCTTTCCTCATCATTGTACATTTAGAAATAGTTTATTTAAAATAGAAAAATACAACTGTAGATACCAGGGTAGGCTTATATATTTTATGTTAGGTTCTATTTTTGTGCATGTTTTTTAAATAATTAAAAAGTATAATGGTCGTAGACCCATAAGAGGTATTCGAATGAAGCGGAAATAAATAACTAGGATACTTATTAGGATTTCAAATTGATAAATAACTCGTTGGCCTCCACGGTGTGTACACAACTATTTCAGCGTTGTAAGGGTTAATACCTCCTGAACTATAATTATAGCATGCCTTTGTAATTGAACAGTGATTTTCACATCGTGGTGAATTGTAATTAAAATTAAGCTGTGAAGCTTTGATCAGTGTTGTTGTTAGTGTTTGATGAATAACTTACATTTTCTCTGTGCTTATTGATTAATGAATTATTTTATTCAGCGAGCACTGACTTGATTTGAACAAGCTTATTGTCTATTACAGAATTACAAAATAACAAAAATAACACAGGGACCAGTGCTTTTTACCCTATACACTACACCACTCAGCGCTATCATCTCCAGTTTTGACATAAACCACCATCTTTATGCCGATGATAGTTAAATTTACATGTCTCTATCCGTTTCCAACGCTAAGGAATCTCTTGAGAATTTCTTCTCATTTGGGACCAAACTTCAGCGAGAAGCATTCTTAAATAATTTCCATGCTTAATTCCAGGTCAAGACACAAATCCATCTACATCAGCCAAAAATCTTGGTGTAGTATTCGATAGTAGCTTGAATTTTTAAAAACACATATCACAAACATGTAGGGCATGCTTCTATCATATCCGTGATTTGCGTCGAATTCTAAAAAGTACGTCCTTAGATCTTGCCAAGCAAATTGGAGTGGCACTGGTCAGTAGCAAGTTAGGTTATTGTAAGTCACTTTTTCACAATATATCAGAAAATGATATCGCTAGATTTCAACGCATTCTGAACTGCCTTGCGAGAGTGGTAACCAAGGCCCCACGTTTTAGTCGTCCCACTCCTATTCTAAAACGATTACATCGGCTTCCTGTCAAGTTTCGCATTCATTTTAAAATATGCACAATAACTTTCCGAGCCCTGAAAGACAACCAACCATAGCTTTCTCTCTCTATATATATATCTTTATGGAACGCCCTGCCTGTGCCAATACGTAATGCCGAAACAATTTTAACATTTCGTAAATTACTTAAATCGCACCTATTTGATCTGGCTTTCCCACCCTAGCTCCTCAGCAGCCCAGCTTCCTGTTGACGAACCTAATCTGGCCTCGATTCTGACAAATTATCATGCTAAAGACTTGTGCGCCTCTGAGCTCGGTCCGCAGAGGATATATGGGCGCTATAGAAGTTTTATTGATTGCTTGATTGAAGGCCATAATGTCACAGTATTACTTTCACAGAGGGGGTTAACAGCTTTGAATGATGTATTTTATGTGCATGGTAAATAATTTTATGTTAAATTTTATTTTATTTCTTTATATAGGCCTATATATTGTTGTTAATCATGTTAATCATCATCTCATTTATTTTTCCCAGGATTTGCGGTACTTATAAGTTATTTCTGTAGCATAAATTAATTATTGATAGCATCAAACCTTTCGAGTGGTCACATATTTGACGTATGTTTTATGCTTTTTGTCATGTTCATGAACATACTGCTTTAATTCTGGTAATTACAATTAACTTGTATGTGTTATTTTAGCATTCTACTTGTTTGACTAGATTCACACCTCTGCTTTGATTAGCTGCTAGGGGTCATGTCAACCTCTAGATCTAGCTGTAGAGCAGGTGTTAAATCACTTATGACATGTTGTTGTCAACATCTGCTGACGATTTACTTAGACTCCTTCCTACAAGGACACAAATCTGTCACAATTAAAAAAAAAAATTATGAAATTTTTTTCAGCTTACGTACGGCTTTCTGAAATGTATTATTACTAAACGTATCATTTGTAAAAACACATGTTTTCCTACATAAGCAAAATAATATAATCAATGTATTCTGATTACTAATTATAGTTGCATAATGTCGGGGTCAAACTGAGTCTGTGATGTCTTAGATTATTTGGTTAATAATTTATAAATATATAATAAATATATAGTTCTTGATACATTCATTGTAGCGGCAGGTCTATTCGTGTCTTATTATTTGAGCAATAACTGCTTATCGTGATGGCTGACTGTCCAACAATGAGAATTTCAGTCATAGTTAAAAAAATATTTGGGATCCTAATACTGAATAATTGAAATTAGCAATGAAGAACACAATCTTCCTTCCAATCCCAACCTCGGCCAGATACTTAATTAGAGACTACAGCTAACATGATTGTTATACGAAATGATTATCACCCCTCCAACTCGCCTATGGAACCTCACAGTGGGCGCTGGAGAGGGCAAGATTAGTCTCTACTTGACAGTCATAGGGACATATATATTTTTTAATTCTTGCATATTTTATTCGTAACGAATCAAATAAATTAATTGAAGTTAGCTAGTTCGATTACTAGCTGTGTTTTTAATTGTTCTCCTGGAGTTGTTTTTCCCCATGTCATACAATTCGAATAATTAGCATGTTACATAACAGAGGTATTGAAAGAACATTTAATCATGTTAAAATGCATATTGTTTCTATCGCTGTTATTATTTCGCCACCATTTATTTAATATGTTATTCAACTATAGCTACACTATAATTCGATATACAACACCACTTCGATTTCCATGTTTTAAATGGGAGTTGAAGCTTTGTTAGTGAATGGTTAATCACCGACTTTGTCACAAAAAATGTCAAAGTTATAGACAAAAACACATTGCTCTATATTCTACATTAAAAGACAATGCGCAATTATTGTGTTTTCTGCTATAGTAGAACTGTAATGTTCTAATCGCATTCATGAAAACATAGTTTTAATTGCAATGTATTTCTGTTTGTTATTATAGGCGTGTTAACTAGATTCACACCTCTGTATTGATTAGCTGCTAACGGACATGTCAACCTGTACGGCTAGATGTGGTGCTAAATAAACAAAGGCGGGAGTTGTGGTACATCGTGACTTGTAAATGTCAACTTGTGCCGACTCTACAGATAAAACAATATTATTGAATTCTACAACAAAGTGTACCCCAAACAAAATTCGTCACAGATAGTTTGCTATATTATAATTTGTGATATTGTTGGATGACGACCGTGGATGTTCGCCAGGATTAGACTAATCTGGTCTAATAATTATTAGACCAGAGAGCTAGTATGTGTCATGTGCAGGAGTTGTGAATGTAGGGAGAGAAGAGCAGGTTAAGCGTGGATCGCTTAGGTGGAGGTGTTTAATCCTGTCATAGGTGTAGGGGGTAGTAGCTAGACACTTGATACTGTTAATAATCATTTTAAGCCCTATTGCCACATTGTGTTAATATGACACATTGCTGCATAATTTACATGAAAATTTGGCCTACGGAATTTCATATAAATTTGCCGCCCAGCATACATGACATATTTGTATAACATCTGTACAATGATAGGCCAACGTCGAAGAAATGTTTTGTGTCTCTGGGAAATAATAATCTCAATTTTCAAACGTCTTGAACGAATAAATAAATATATAATATATATAATTACTACCACCACTAATACGCTATTATTGTTCGTCAATGTCAATGTGTTTTTCATTTTGATCTGTTAAATAAAATAAACACGATCTGCTGTGGATTACCCATCCGTGGCGATACAAATGTGTGATTGACCTAAACAGCTGATTATAGCGGTACACAAAGTGCATTGACCAATTACAGTTCTGATAAGATCAGTATCCTTATAACACAATAGAATTCGGCGATTTAAATGCAATTCATCGCCGTTCTCTTTCTTGATTAGTTGATAATGCTAGGAAAGAATTTAATACCTTTATTTTGGTTCAATTTCCTTTGAACCTCATCCAACCAGCTTTTATTGTTCAAAGACTCAAGTTTCTATTGAAGAGAGGGGAAGGGAGTCAATCACTGAGCTCATGTGTATCAAATTTAGATACAAAATGTAATGTGTCTACATGATATTGAAATAAGTAATTTATCTGTCGTTCAGGGGTCTCATATTGTGTGATCAGAGCAAAAAGAAACTTTGATGTACATATTCATGCAAAGTACAAATAAATAATACAAGCGGCTAGATAAATACCCATGGTGCCCATTTATATATAATAACTCTTATGCCTACTATAGCTGTGGCACAATGCTAGCTCAGTTAGATTATAGCAAAGGTTAACTTTGTTATGTAGGCCCTGATAAAGACTCAAAGATAGGCCTACAATACTTTAGGCCCTACTCATAGTTAGGCTATGACCTATTATTCATTTTGTTAATTTTTAGCGATTGAAAAATACAAAAATAGGCTAGTGTAGGCCCTATTATTAAACCTACAACAAATTAACAATTGTTATGATAGCTAATCTAATTTACAATTTTAATTATTTAGATTGTTTTGTAAAAATCAATCTACGTAATAATTAAACTAAATTAGAAGTTTAATGCAGTAGGCCCACTGGAATTAACATGTTTCTCAGGCGAAACAGGGTCTTTTGTGAACCGTTCACACGGGGTCATATGATAACGACTCCCATTTCATATTAGTTATATGCAGCATCCTTTTAATTATGAACAATTTTACTAGTAAATGTGGACAGGGCTAGATGTGGTGCTAAAGCAACTAAAGAAAAAAACGCAGTAACTGCTTACTTCTAAATTGACTGCATCTAAAGTAATATGATTAAGCAGTTACTATGCCTACTGTATGGCAGCGTGACGGCGTGCATTTAAATTTTCCAACATTTTTAGAAACGTAGCCTACAAATGTAAATACCATCTCAGAATTATGATATCCATTAATTTGATTAACTATCGTGGAAATAGGAATGTGTGGTTGAATTAAACTGATCACCACAGACGTACAAGTGCGGTTGTAAGTATCCATAAGAAATCGTCATTTGTTTGAATAGAAAACATTAAACACATATTAACATATCACAACTTTCACAACCAATGATAACAAATTGTTTTCTGGTGCAGGAGGCCATCAAAAGGCTCGCTTTCAGAGCGGCAGCTTATACAAAATTGACATACATAATCCAGGGCAATTGAAACTAGGAAACTAGGTTTAACTGATTTCTTGGCCATCCAAATGTGTGATTAGCCATTAAAAATATCTTTCTTAGTTGGCCTAGATTAACTGCCAAGCTGTATTCCTTGGTTGCTAGGACGTGTCGTTTCGGCGGCCAGTGTATGTTTTCTCGAATCAACGGTAAAAATATATAAGTACCCAGCCTCATTACATACAGGTTATTAGGACAACAGGCTCTGAACTAGATAGTTTGCAGATTACTTATTTAGACGTGGTCTTCCTTCTGAAGTTAACCCGTTTGTGACGAGCCCCGGAGACCTCCGTGATTCAGGGGGACCATTCAAATACGAGGCCCGGAGATCTCCGGGTCTGAGTGCATGAGATAACTATGACGTCATAAAATAATCTCGTTTCAAAAACAGCACAGTAGCATAATAATCTCGTCTTCAACGGGTTAAAATATGTTTTTAATCAAACGTGATATTGCTTCTCAGGTAAAAATTGCATTTGAAAAAAACTAAAGAACCTCCAATGTTATGGTCTTCCTTTCATCTAACGTGTTATTATTTTCTGTTTTATATATAAAATTAGAAATATGGCAGTTAACTGATGAAATATTACCATTTCGCGCGAATTTGATGTGATAAATTGTAAAATTTCTCTCCAGACGGGTAAATCAATCCATTATGATCCTCATACCTTGTATAAGGCATTCTATCTCTTAATCTCCGTAAATTGCCTGGTGTCTAGTAATTCTGATGATTGATGCATCCAGTTAATGTAGAAATGTATTTCCAGTGGGAAACAAGTCGATTGAGAATTAAAACTGTATACATATTAGAATTTTTTATAAAATAATCATTAAACAGTAAAGTACCACTTGTCTTTTTAAATTTTTTATAATGTCTTGTCCTTATTTTAATTTGTGTGATTCTCAGTTAAAAATTGCATTTACAAAAAACAAGCCAAAAAAAACTCATCACCCTTCCAATGTTACCGCACTTATCGGTATGGTCTTACTTCTATCTAATGTGTTATTATTTTCCATTTTAAAATAAAGTAAACTGATGAATTATTACCACTTCGAATGAAACTGAAAAAAATATCTTATGATCTTCGCACCTTGTGTATAGGCACTCTGCCTATCTTCCTAAATTGTCGTGTGTCTAGTAAGTCCGATGATTCATGCATCCAGTTATTTTGGATATATATTTTCAGTGTGAAACAAGCTTGAGATACAAGATTGAAACTGTATACAAAATACATGTATTTCTTTGTAAGAATTATTAAAAAATAAGGTCCCGCTTGTTTTTTTCTTAATTTGTAGAAGGTGTGATTTTTTTTTAAAAGGCCCACAAATTGATTACACAGTATATGAAATAAGACAAACATGTATTTATGTATTTGATTCCGTTTAATAAAATTAATGTAGATAGATAAAGTATATTTTAACACATATTAAGTAAACAAAATAATTGTTAAATATCCACAACATAGTATGTACAATTAAGTAACTAGACTAGTGACATAAAATCTGATATTTTACGTTACATTCGTCAGCATGATGATGAGTAAATACTGTCCATGGTCGTGCATAACCTTGGAGAGATCGCGAAAATGATTGTTTAGAGATTTCACTTTTTTGTGAGGGTTTTTGTCTCTGTAGGTATTGTTTGTATAAATCACTGTAGATAGGAGCTACACTATGATTGTTGATCAATTGTGACTGTTTGGTAGTTTGGCAGTCATACGATGCAGTCAAATCAGCAGCAGACAGTCTTATACATGGGTTATCTTTCCCTTGTGGTGAACGACATGTCTTCTCTTTGGATTTCAATCTGTCTGATGTTTCGTCTTTGTGGCTGTTATTTATCTCGTTCTCTGTCTCTTCATAAATAAATCGAAATGAAACATAAGATTACTAGAACAAACAAGATAATTATGTAACATCAAGAATACAATAACCGTATTCTTGGTGACATTCAACTCATTGTGTTGTGTTATTTGCCATGAACTGAGCAGCGAACGGGATTTCAAGAAACTATTTATTTAGTGATCATAAAAGTAATTCATGAAGATAAATATAACTATTTGCAATGAGAGGTTCTTACCTGGATGGTCAGATGTATATTCTCTCAGTATGGCACGAAGGTGTTTATGGTGTCCTATGCTTTCATCCAGAATGCAGTACCAACCTTCTATCAGCTGTAAAACAAATCGCTGTTCGATAAATATTCTGTGTGTAGATAAAGAGTGTGATTATTTAGTAGACAATTATCAGTGGCAAAATTATTGATGTGTCTATATTATCATTATTATGATGGTGTGATAATCTACATTAAAGTACTGAAATTATCATCTATTGGATAATTCTAATAGATGAACTATGATTCACATTATTTGCAAAATGTACCTGCTTACACCTTTTGATGCCAGTGAGGTAGAACCACACGAGGAAGGTGTAAGCAAGTAATTTGTTGTTGCATATTATGTAGATTATGTATAATTTATGTATAACAGATGTACATGTCCGTAATATGTTAGGAGTAGGCCTACATGTATGAATGACCATCTCAAAAATCAATAAACTGGATAAGTACTTTTTTAACAAATTTACTTACTCTCTTTTGAGAAACGATGCTCTTTATTCCAAAAGACATGCAACCAATCATTGCACATGACCTGCAACAAACAAATGATTAAATGATAATGTTGGTGCAAAACGGAGAAAAACTTACGTAATAACTGGATGAGGGATGAGGATTAGCTGGATTTGCCACGTATTCACCAGAGTCAATCAGTGAATGGTTACAGGTGAACGTTTACGTATGGGCCGATCTTAGAAATTCGCAGACATTATTTAACTTGAATGGTAAAATTTGATTTTATCAATGAAATGAAATGAATCGGGCTTTAGGCCACCTTTTTTTATAACAATGTGACAAAAAAATGGCTTAAAAGAGATAATCAGTTTATAGGAATTATCAAGCCAAAAATAATAAGTTGTGACAACACACTACTAGGTGACACTGTGTAATGTGGATTATCTACTTGATACATAGATAGTTACTTATAGTAACTCTACTTGCTTATTTGAATAAATTAGTGGGTCAATGATACCGTTCACGCAGGGACCCCACTCGACTGCATAAACATGTTATCGCGGGCTTGTTTTTACCATGTGGTTTACAATGTCAAAGACACAATTCTTGTTAAGCGTTTCCATATAAGCCAGATAAATATCAAATCAAAACATTTATTGGTATTGGAACATATTCTACAAGGCTACTCACATAGTCCGTAGAGGGGGTGTGATAGAATAAGACTGGGGTTTTACTACTGATTAAATGTGTGTATAGTCTGACAGTTTGCTGTCATAGGCATCATCACAATTATATCCAGTATTTATTATCCACGTTGCTCTACTTAAATAATAATAGTACATGTCCTTAGCTTACCGGTCGTTTGATGTCTTGCTCCACACTGACACCAGTAATCTTTTGTTTAGATCTTCTTCCGATAGTTCACTGTTTACAATATGACACATGTTCAATCATTTTTATGATATTGAATAAAAAGTGATTTAAATGTGCAAAAAGGAAAAATTAAAACAAATCAAGCAAGTAAAACAACTAAAAAAGCTCTATTTAAATATACAACTGTACTTACATTGAGAACGTTTGTCTGTAGCGTGGATGTCGTGTGTCATTGACAACGTTAGTGGTGTGAAAAAATCCCTTTTCATGATCAGACTCAAGAGCGATCTAAACAAAATAAATAGATACATTATAATAAATGAAAAGGTTAATTTTGATGTACAAATTGCTGTTAGAGATAAGTATATTCTTTATTGTATTTCTGATTAGAGAGATCAGTCAAGTTAACTTTTCCGTTAGGTAACAGTGTTGAAACTGCCCAGCTCGGGGATCGAACCACCGACCCTGACATCTAGCCAAAGAGTCGACTCGTTGGCCAGAGTTGCAATCACTCCAGTCCGCCTTACACACACCCGGCCACAGTTACATACAGATTATTTATTTGGACGTATTATGTGCATGGTGATGTGTATTACAAGTATTAGCACTAAAAAGTGAATTTATTATGTGTTTTGCTCAGCTACACAGAGCAAATGAAAACTTTTTGTTGGTATATTCTGGTGATGAAAAAGTACCATTATATTTATATTACTGGTTATTACTGTAATCGTAATACATGCAGCCACACAATTTTGCATGCTTACACAAATTATAAAAAAAATAATAATTGATATGATGATGTTCATGGCAAGAAGTTATATGAAACTGATATACAAAATATCATGACAAGCTATCACAAATGTGGTTATTTTCACCTTAACATAACTGTGGCATATTTTCTCAGATTCTGACGACAGATGTCTGGCACGAATAACTGTAAAATCAAAATGTGTGTTTAATTAGCAATAACAAATGTGATGTAGAAAGTGTGAGGGCCTATATATGGCCATTGTTGTCACATGCTTGGCTAACTATCTGTATATTGCATCAATTTTACAATCATAGATTACAGAGCAATGCCTAAAATATGTATTTAATGCCCTAGTCCTAAAGTGCACTGAAATGTAAAACAGGAATATTTGTATCTTATTTTGGTTTGGTTTAATAATTTTATTAGAACCATGACCACCTACCATTAACAGTCAGCAAACCAGCCTTCACAGAAGCTGAAAGCTTTAGAATGGCTACAACATAAAGATAGAACAACCATTAGATAAAAGATAAAAAAATAACATAATAATTTATCATTTAAATTGCTATAATATTTATATTATGTATACACAAAGTGTCGCACTTACCATTTCCTTTCACCATTCTTCTTTTGTGGATGAGATTGCATTCTTTTATTTCATGTCTATCAGGGACGTTGGAGTTTGTTGATGCTGCAGCTGAAAAATAAAGATGTAATTGTTTTACGCTGGGTACATTTTAAAATATATAGAAATCGACACTGTATTACATGTACCTTTGTGATTTGATGTACCGTACGCATAAATTAACTTTTATTAGGTTGATCCCATTTTTACCACTTACTTATTTTTGTACTGGTTTGCTTTGATAAACATGATACATTAGTCATTCTATCTGGATATGATGTAGTTTGTTGACCCAATCCTGCTAGTTCACTTGGGGTCATGCTGTCTGGATCTGATGTAGCTTGTTGACACAATCCTGTTAGTTTTCTTGGAGGAGGAGAAATCAGCATGGAATCCTTGTAAAGATCACGAGAAGGTCGATAACGTGGACGATAAGAGGCACTGATATACTGATGACCCATGATGGAAAAGATCAGGTAAAACTCTTACAATGACAAATCAAATCGTATCTGTTAAAGTATTTTTATATGTAATGTGTCTGCTAAGTGATCAGAACATATGAAATGAGCAAAATATTTATGTAACTTTATCCTATAGAGCACCTTGTATTGTGCGTATCTTCAAGTGTTCAATTTGAGGATGTGCTAAATGATTTACTTCGCTTCCTATATATATGCCTATGAACAATAACAATAGCCCAAGTGATGTTCACATGCCGTAACCTGATTGGTCGCTGGTTGACGCTGATGAACATTCATGGAACTCTCCCCCCCCCCCTCCGTCCACCAAATCTTCCGTTACTTTATTAGAGACAGCAGCTGAGATAGGTGTTCAATGAGCCCGCATTTTTGGGTTGTTATTGTATTTGATTTTCACCGTATACCCTCCCCTCTCCTTCATCTGCTCAGTAGGCGTGGGCAAGTGGATAATAGCTCATTAACGGTACAATGACTCAGGTGGCCACAGGGTCAACTTTAATCTCCTCACTTTTAATCATTAAATCTGAAAAGAACATTATATCTGTAAACATACGTGAAATAAAGTTAAGTAATTAATTTAACAATAAGATACTGTTATATAATTTAATTTAATAAAGCGAGATTTCCAGTTGAGAAATGTTTTCATCCTGGCAAAAACAGAGCACTTTACATGCGAAATTTCTTAAATATTGTTATATTTTTGAGAGCAAAGCGTGTCATTGTTTTTGTTTGCCTTTCATTAGCGGTTTTTTAACTGTTAATGTTCTGAAGTTACTTACTATGTTTACCCATGTAATAATATATACTCCATTAGCATGTTATAAAAATTGTCATAAATAATGAAAGAAATGTGATTATTGAAAGTATTATATCAATATGTTTAGCAGGTATATGTACTACTTTTATGTTTATGGTATATATAAATATAGAAATATAGAAACAGTTTATTCAAAAAGAAAACTACAACTGTAGAAAAAACATTACAACAGGGTAGGCATATATATTTTATGTTAGGTTCTATTTTGTGCATGTTTTTTAATAATTAAAAAGTATAATTGTCGTGGACCCATAATATAGGTATTCGAATGAAGCGGAAAAACTAACTATTCATTAGGATTTCATATTGAAAAAACCTCGTTGGTCTCTACGTTGTGTGGGCCCCCTACACAAATATCTCAGCGTTATAAGGGTTAATACTTGGTACCGTACCCCTGAACTATAATTATAGCATCCCTTTGTAATTACACTGTGATTTCCGCATCGTGATGAATGGTAAGTAGAAATAAGCTGTCAAGCTTTGATCAGTGTTGATGTTAGTGTTTGATGAATAACTTACATTTTATCTGTGCTTATTGATTAATGAATTATTTTATTCAGAGAGCACTGACTTGATTTGAACAAGCTTACCGTATATTTCGGAAAGTGAAAAATAACTAATATGCAAGGCCATTGTGTTATTTTTACAGAGCAGGGTAGCAGATTTGAATAATGTATTTTCTGTGTATGGTAAATAAGTTAAATATTATTTGAATTTGTTTATAATATCTTGTTGTTACTAATCATCTCATTTATATTTTCCCGGATAAAATGCGGTACTTATTGTGTATTTCTGTAAAATAAATTTGTGATAGCATCAAATTTTTCGAGTGTTTACATATTTGACGTATGTTTTATGCTTAATGTCATGTTCATGAACATATTGCTTTCATTCTAGTAATTACAATTAACTTGTATGTGTTATTTCAGCATTCTACATGTCTGACTAGATTCTCACATCTGCTTTGATTTGCTGCGAGGGGTCATGTCAACCTCTAGATCTGGCTGTAAAGCAGGGGTTAAATCACTTATGACATGTTGTTGTCAACATCTGCTGACGATTTGCTTCTCCTTCCTACAAGGACACAAATCAGTCACAATTAAAAATCTGTTTTCTAAAATATTTTTCAGCGCAAGTACGGCTGTCTAAAATATAATATTACAAAACGTATCATTTGTAAAAACGCTTTGTAAACGCTAGTTTCTTATCTATAGTTGTTTTCTTACCAACAAAATAATATAATCAATGTTTTTTTGATTACTAATTCGAGTTGCATAATGTCTGAGTCAAACCGAGTTTGTGATATCTTGGATTAGTTGGATAATATTAATTTATAAATATATATTGAATATATAGTTGTTGATACATTCATTTTATTGGCATGTTGTTTTGTTTCTTCGTATATGAACCTATAGCTGCTTATCGTTATGACTGGCTGTCCCATAATGAGTATATCAGTTAAATAAATAATACAAATCGGGCGGTGTAAGAAATAATCTGGAAACTGAATATTACATATTGCGATGAAAAACACAATCTTCCTTTTGATCCTAACCTCTGTCAGATATACAGCTAACAGCTAACAGTTTTGTTATTCGAAATTATAATCACCCCTCCTCCCACTCATGGAACTTCACAGTAGGCGCTGGAGAGGTCAAGATTAGTCTCTACTTTACAGTCATAGAAACATATATATTTTTTTAATCTTGCATATTTTATAATATTAATTAATTAAAGTGATTTACTTCGATTATCAGCTGCGTTTTCATTTTTTTCGTAGATTTGTTTTTTCCCATGTCCTAACATTTGATTCATTAGCATGTTACATAACAGAGGTATTAAAATAAAATGTTAATCCATTATAATAAAAACCAATCATCTGATATCGGTTTCTGATGTATTCAGACAATAATTTTCTCGATCGCTGTTATTATTTCGCCACATTTATTTAACATGGTATTACACAATAGTTATATAATTAGATATTCTAGATACAACTCCACTTCGATTTCCATGTTTTAAATGAGAGTTGGAGCTTTATTTGTAAATGGTTAATCACCGACTTTGTCACAAAAATGTCAAAGTTATCTACAAAAAAACATTGCTCTATACTCTGCATTAAAAGACAATGCGCAATTATTGTGTTTTCTGCCATAGTACAACAGTAATGTTCTAATCGCATTCATGAAGACATCATTTTAATTACAATGTATTTCTGTTTGTTATTACAGTCGTGTTAACTAGATTCACACCTCTGTGTTGATTAGCTGCTAACGGACATGTCAACCTGTAGCGCTAGATGTGTTACTAAATAAACAAAGGGAGGTTGTTGTGGCACATCGTGACATGGAGTTGTCAACATCAAGTGTCAACTCATGCGGATTGCCGCATATCAAGATAAAACAATTATTGAATGCTTAACTATTGTACCTCATACAAAATTCGTCACATTGATATCTGTTTCCAGAAAGTTTTCTATAATATAATTTGCGATATTGTTGGATGACGACCGTGGAGGTTCCCCAGGATTGCACTAATATCATTAGACCAGTATGTGTCATGTGCAGGAGTTGTGAATATAGGGGAAAGAAGAACAGGTTAAGCGTGGATCGCTTAGTTAAAGGTGTTTAATCCTGTCATAGGAGCATGGTGTAGTAGCCGGACACGTGACACAGTAAATAATCATTTTAAGCCCTGTGGCCACATTGTGTTATTATGACACATTGTTGCATACTTTACAAACAAATTTGGCATATTATGGAATTTGATGTAAATTTGCTACCCAGCAAACACGGAATATTTGCATAACATTTGTACAATGTTGGGCCAACGTCGAAGACGTTTGGCCGACCTTGTACAAATATCATACAAATGTTTGATCTGTTAAATAAAAAAAACATGACCTGCTGTTGATTACCTTCCGTGGTCATACAAATATGTGATTGACCTAAACAGCTGATCATAGCGGTACACAAAGTCTATTGACCAATTACAGTTCTGATAAGATCAGTATCCTTATAACACAATAGAATTCGGCGATTTAAATGCAATTTATCGCCGTTCCCTTTCTTGATTAGTTGATAATGTTAGGTAAGAATTTAATACCTTTATTTTGGTTCAATTTCCTTTGAGCCTCATACAGCTGGCTTGTATTATTCAAAGATTAAAGTTTCTATTGAGGAGAGGGGGGATATAGTTGCTCAATGACTAAGCTCATGTGAAACAAATTTAGACACAAATGTGTCTACATGATATTGAAATAAGTATATCTATCTGTTGTTCAGGGGTCCCATATTGTGTGATCAGGACAAAAATAAACTTTGATGTACATAATTATGCAAAGTATATATAAAAGAGGATTAACACAAACAAATAATACAAGCGGCTAGAAAAATGCCCATGGTGCCCATATCTCATAGGCCTGTAACTGTAGCTGCGGCAGGATGCCAACTCAGTTAGGCTATATCATATGTTAACTTTGTTATGTAGGCCCTGAGCTAGCCTCTATAGGCCTACAATACTTTAGGCCCTACTCATAGTTAGGCCATGACCTATAATTTATTTTGTTGATTTGTAGCAATTGAAAAATATAAAAATAGGTTAGTGTACGCCCTATTATTAGACCTAAAACAAATTAACAATATTATTATTAGGCTAGCTAATCTAATTTACCATTTTATTTATTTAGATGGTTTTGTTAAAATCAGTCTACATAATAATTTAACTAAATGAGTTAGAGTTTAATGTAGTAGGCCCACTAGAATTAGCATGTTTCTCAGGGTTTTTGTGGAACCGTTCAAACTGAGTCATTTTGATAACGACTCCCATTTCGTATTAGCTATATGCAGCATCCTTATAATAATTATGAGCAATTTCACGAGTAAATGTGGACAGGGCTAGATGTGGTGCTAAAGCAACTAAAGAAAAAGCGCAGTAACGGCTCACTTCTAAATTGACTGCATCTAAAGTAGCATGATTAAGCAGTTACTATGCCTACTGTTTGCCTTTACATGGCAGCGTGACGGCGTGAATTTAAATATTTAAACATTTTAGAAACGTAGCCTACAGATGTAAATACCATCTCAGAATTATGATATTCAGTAATTTGATTAACCGTCGTGGAAATAGGAATGTGTGGTTTAACTAAACAGATGACCACAGAGGTACAAGTGCGGTTGTAAGTATCGGCGTTTGTTTGAATAGAAAACATTAAACATATAATAATATATCACAACTTTCACAACCAATGACAACAAATTGTTTTCTGGTGCAGGAGGCCATCAAAAGGCTCGCTTTCAGAGCGGCAGCCCATACAAAATTGACTTACATAATCTATGGCAATTGAAACTTGGAAACTAGGTTTAACCGATTTATTGGTTAGCAAAATGTGTGATTAGCTATTAAAATTATCTTTCTTACTTGGTCTAAAATAAATGCCAGGCCTATTTAATCTTCAGAAATAATGTGCTAACAAGCTGATTGCGGTCAGCTTTTTGACAAGTTTGCGACCTTGGAACGTCTTTCTAACATACTTGAAAGTCACCAGGTGATTTTATTTCACATCTATACCTGTATTCCCTGGTTGCTAGGAGGTGTCGTTTCGGCGGCCAGTGTATGTTACTCGAATCAACAGTAAAAATATGTAAGTACCCAGTCTCATTACATACAGATTAATAGGACAACAGGCTCTGAACTAGATAGTTTTCAAATTCCATATTTAGACGTGGTCTTCCTTCTTAAGTTGAAATATTTGTTTAATTAAACGTGATATTGTTTCTCAGTTGAAAATTGCATTTAAAAAATAAACAACCTAAATAATCTCCAATGTTATGGTCTTACTTCTATCTAATGTGTTATAATTTTCTGTTTTATATGTATAATTATAAATATAGCAGCTAACTGATGAAATATTACTATTTCGGACGAACTCGATGTGATAAATTGCTAAAAGTAAAAGTCCCTCCAGACGGGTAATTCAATCCATTATGTCTGGTGTACAGTAAGTCGGATGATTGATGCATCCAGTTAATTTGGAAATGTATTTTCAGTGGGAAACAAGTCGATTGAGATACAAGATTGAAACTGTGTACAAATTATTAGGACCGGGCGAGGGCCGGTACTATTAAGTTTATTTTGCCTGAGTTTGTGTCTTATTTAGGGGAAAGAGGGGTGCTGTGTGAGAGAAACGGTTGACATTTCTGTACACCAGTCCTTATGAACACGTCGAATATAACGTTTCTGGTCCTTAGGTTAAATACTTTTGTCTTTAACATGTGTTCAGAAAGAATAATATTCACGATTATTTTTGTGGTTAAGAGCTTTTGAGGGTTTTGGCTGGAATAATGTTGGCCCAGCGTCGCAACGGTGGCCGAGCATTACATCAGCATCGGGTCGATGTATCGTGTTATCTAGTGTTTCTGGCGCCGGGATTTTAAAGGTCACCCAATGATGTTTCAATGACAGGCCAGCGTCGAAGGCTGTGGGTCAAAATTGAAGCAGTATTGGTTGAATGACACGTGTTTGCGCAAAGAATACGAGAGACCCGGTGATAGATAAGTGCTGGATCAGCGTCGTAGACGATTGACCGGCATTGAACAAGCAATGGGCTGCAACGCTGGCCCAACATTGAACCGGAATTTGGTGGGTAGGCCTACATCCTCTGTATCAGGTACATCGTAGGCAAGTATTGAATGAATGTTGGCCAGCACCTGCGACAGTGGTGGAAGTAATACACGTCTAAGACATTTAGGATTCATGTCCCACTGTTTTTCGTCTATAGCACTCAAGCAGACTTAAGCCACAGGCCCGGATACCCAAGGGATGTCCAGGTGGATGTATGTATTGATAGTGCAGGGAAGGCAGATACCGGCTCTCGAATTCTGCCTCAAATCAGGGCAAATTTACACATTTTATTATAATTAAAACTCACAAACTTGTGGTCAAAGAGACTCCATGCCCCTAATAAAATAACATTTCAAGACAGATGCTGACATTATCTTGTAACAATGCACAAGTGGGCTTATATCACCTGAAATTTGGCTAAATTTTTTATTTCGACATTTGGGCCTGTGACTAAAGCCGGGCCTCGGTGATCGGGAACTCCTTTTCTTGTTTTTTTATAAAAGTAATCTTTAAACAATGACGGACCACTTGTTTTTATTTCAATTTGTGTGATTCTCAGGTAAATATTGCATTTCCAAAACCAAGCTCAAAAACCTCATCATCCTTCCAATGTTACCAGTATGGTCTTACTCCTATCTAATGTGTTATTATTCACCATTTTAAAATATGCCAGTAAACGGATGAATTACCATTTCGAATTAACTTGTTGTGATAAATTGTAAAATTTCTCTTTTGATCTTCGTACCTTGTCAAAAGGCACTCTGCCTCTGGATCTCCCTAAATTGTCTTGTGCCTAGTACGTCTGATGATTTATGCATCCAGTTATTTTGGAAATGTATTTGCAGTGGAAAAGAAGATTGAGATACAGGATTGAAACTGTATACAAAAAAATAAAAAATAAGGTACCGCGTGTTTTTTTTAATTTGTAGAAGGTATGATTTTTCTTTAATAGGCCTACAAATTGATTACACAGTATATGAAATAAGACAAACACGTAGTTATGTATTTGATTCCGTTTAATCAATGTAGATAGATATAAATATATTTTAACACATTCAGTAAACAAAATAATTGTTAAATATCTACAACATATTCTGTGCAAACAAGTAACTATAGACTAGTGACATAAAATCTGATATTTTGCGTTATATTCGTCAGCATGATGATGAGTAAATACTGTCCATGGTCGTGCATGACCTTGGACAGATCTCGTTAATGATTGTTTTGAGATTTCACTTTGTTGTGAGTGCTTTTGTCTCTGTAGGTATTGTTTGTATAAATCACTGTAGATAGGAGCTACACTATGATTGTTGATCGATTGTGACTGGATGGTAGTTTGGCAGTCATAAGATGCAGTCAAATCAGCAGCAGAGAGTCTTATACATGGGTCATTTTCTCCTTGTGGTGAACGACATGTATTCTCTTTTGTTTTCAATCTGTCTGATGATTCGTCTTTGTGGCTGTTATTTATCTCGTTGTCTGTCTCTTCATAAATAAATCAAAATGAAACATAAGATTACCAGAACACTGAAGATAATTATGCAACATTCAACTATTTGTGTTGTGTTATTCGCCATGAACTAAGCAGCAAAC
This sequence comes from Flabesymbios commensalis, assembly GCA_964017125.1. Classification (NCBI taxonomy): domain Eukaryota; kingdom Metazoa; phylum Annelida; class Polychaeta; order Terebellida; family Flabelligeridae; genus Flabesymbios; species Flabesymbios commensalis. The sequence continues at coordinate 54,856,342 of OZ024905.1, forward strand.
GATATTTTAAGTCACTGTTGATATAGTGATCATAAATATATTTCAGAAAGATAAATATAACTATTTGCAATAAGAGGTTCTAACTTGTATGGTCAGATGTTTTTTCTCTCAGTATGGCACGAAGGTGTTTTTGGCGTCCTATGCTTTCATCCAGGATGTAGTACCAACCTTCTATCTGCTGTAAAAGAAATAGCTGTTTGATAAATATTATGTTTGTAGATAAAGAGTGTGATTCTTTAGTAGACAATATTATTATCAGTAGCAAAATTATCGATGTGTCTATATTATCATTATTATGATGGTGTGATAATCTACATAAAAGTACTGCAGTTATCATTTATTGGATAATTCTAATACATGAACTACTAACATTTTATAGACATGTATATCTGTAAGTTATACATAATTCACATTATATGACATAAAATGTACCTGCTTACACCTTCCTTGTGTGGTTCTACCTCACTGGCAAAAGGTTCTACCTAACTCCAGCCAGTGAGGTAGAACCACACAAGGAAGGTGCAAGCAAGTAATTTGTTGTTGCATATTAGGTAAATTATGTATAACTTATGTGTAACAGATAAACATGTCTATGATATGTTAGCAGTACATGTATGAGTGACCGTCTCGAAAATCAATAAAATAGATAAGTACTTTTTCAACAAATTTACTTACTCTCTTTTGTGAAACGATGCTCTTTATTCCAAAAGACATGCAACCAATCATTGCTCATGACCTGCAACAAACAAATGATTAAATGATATGTCGGTGCAAAACGGAGAAACACTTTCGATATATCTGGATGAGGATTAGCTGGATTCTCCACGTCTTTACCAGAGTCAATCAATGAATGGTTACAGGTAAACGTTTAGGTATGGGCCAATGTTTTAAAATCTTAGAAATGCGCAAACATTTGACTTGAATGGTAATATTTGGTTTTTATAACAATGTGACAAAAAATTGGCTTAGAAGGGATACCAATTTATTTTATTAATTGTACGTAAAACATCAAGCAAGATATATTAAGTTGTGACAACACACTACTAAATGACATTGTGTAATGTGGATTATGTACTTTATACATAGATAGCTACTTAAGTAACTCTACTTGCTTATTTGAATAGATTTGTGTGTCAATGATACCGTTCACGCTGGGACCCGACTGGACTGCATAAACATGTTATCGTGGGTTATCTAGCCTTGTTTTGACCATGTGGTTTACAATGTCAAGGACGCAATTTTTGTTAAGCGTTTTCATATAAGCCAGATAAAAATCAAATCAAAACATTTATTGGTATTGGAACACAATTCTACAGGACCACTCACATAGTCCGTAGAGGGGGCATGATATAAGGAGACTGGGGTTATACTATTGATTAAATGTGTGTATAGTCTGACATTTTGGTGTCATAGGCATCATCACAATTATATCCAGTATTTATTATCCACGTAGCTCTACTTATATAATAATAGTAAATGTTCTTAGCTTACCGGTCGTTTGATGTCTTGCTCCACACTGACACAAGTAATTTTTTGTTTAGATATTCTTCCGATAGTTCACTGTTTACAATAGGACACATTTTTAATAATTTTTATGATATTGAATAACAAGTGATTTCAATGTGCAAAAAGGAAAAATTAAAACAAATCAAGCAAGTAAAACAACTAAAAGAGCTCTATTTAAATATACAACTGTACTTACGATGAGAACGTTTGTTTGTAACGTGGATGTAGTGAGTCATTGACAACGTTAGTGGTGTGAATTATTCCCTTTTCATGATCAGTCTCAAGAGCGATCTAAACAAAATAAAAAGATATATTACCATAAATAAAAAGGTTGATTTAGATTTTCAAATTGTTGCTAGAGATAAGTATATTCCTTATTGTGTTTCTGAATAGAGAGATCAGTCAAGTTAACTTTTCCGTTAGGTAACAGTGTTGAAACCGCCCAGCTCGGGGATCGAACCACCGACCATCAGGACATCTAACCAAAGAGTCGACTCGTTGGCCAGAGTAGCAATCACCCCAGTTCACCATACACACACCCGACTACAGTTACATACAGATGTATTTATTTGGACGTATTATGTGCATGGTGATGTGTATGACAAGGATTTGCACTAAAAAGTGAATTTTTTATGTGTTTTGCTAAGCTACACAGAACAAATAAAAACTTTTTGTTGGTATATTCTGGCATGGAGATAGTAACCTTTACTAACTCCATGATTCTGGTGATGAAAAAGTACCGTTATATGTATATTACCGGTTACTACTGCAATCGTAATAGATGTAGTCACACAATTTTGCATGCTTATACAAATTATACAAAAAAAAGAATAATTGATATCATGATGTTCATGGCAAGAAATTATATGAAACTGATATACAAAATGTCATGACGAGATATCGCAAATGTGGTTATTTTCACCTTAACATAACTGTGGCATATTTTCTCAGATTCTGACGACAGATGTCTGGCACGAATAAATGTAAAATCAAAATGTGTGTTTAATTAGCAATAACAATTGTGATGTAGAAGTATGAGGGCCTACCTATATTAAAATCAAACTCCAATCTACTGAATACAAAGCATGCATTATATTATGGCCATTTTTGTCACATGCGTGGCTAACTATCTGTTGTATATTGCATCAATTTTACAATCTTAGATTACAGAGCAATGCCTAAAATATGTATTTAATGCCCTAGTTCTAAAGTGCACTGAAATGTAAAACAGGAATATTTGTATCTCATTTTGGTTTGGTTGACTAATCCTATTAGACCCATGACCACTTACCATTAACAGTCAGCAAACCAGCCTTCACAAAAGCTGAAAGCTTTAGAATGGCTACAACATAAAGATAGAACAACCATTAGATAAAAGCGAAAAAATTAACATAATAATTCATCATTTCAATTGATATAATATTTATATTATGTATACACAAAGTGTCACACTTACCATTTCCTTTCACCATTTTTCGTTTGTGGATCAGTTTGCATTCTTTTATTTCATGCCTATCAGGGACGTTCGAAGTTATTGATGCTGCAGCTGAAAAATAAAGATGTAATAATGTTTTACGCTGGGTACATATTAAAATATATTGAAATCGACTCTTCATTACATGTACCTTTGTGATTTGATGTACCGTACGCATAAATTAACTTTTATTAGGTTGATCCTATTTTTCCCACTTACTTATTTTTATACTGGTTTGCTTTGATAAACGTGATACATTATTAGTCATTCTATCTGGATTTGATGTAGTTTGTTGACACAATCCTGCTAGTTTACTTGGAGTCATGCTGTCTGAATCTGATGTAGTTTGTTGACACAATCCTGTTAGTTTTCTTGGAGGAGGAGAAATCAGCATGGAATCCTTGTAGAGATCACGAGAAGGTCGATAACGTGGACGATAAGAGGCACTTATATTATGATGACCCATCGGGCTAAAGATCATGTAAAACTCTCACAAAGATAAATCAAATCGTATAGTATCCGTTAAAGTATTTTTATATCTAATGTGTCTTCTGAGTGATCAAAACATATGAAATGAGCAAAATATTTATGTAACTTTATCCTATATAGCACCTTGTATTGTGCGTATCTTCAAGTGTTCAATGTGAGGATGTGCTAAATGACTACTAGAGGAGCGCGCAGCGCGAGGGCTGACGCGAGATTATGCACTAGTTCTGGTATAAACCTTATAGTGCCTCTCTCTTTTCACCTGGTGAGGTAGGTGATTGTACAAGCAATGGCAAGAAGAAGTCCAGGAGACAAGGAACCAGGGAAGAGGCGACCAGCCACCAGAGTAAGGGCAAGGACTGACCCTTTGAAATGTGCTCTGCTTTCTGAGCAGTGTGTTTGAAACCACCATCATGAACCGTCATCGTTAGCCAACCATCCGTGTCCGCCGTGCCATCACCCAAGCTAGCAATGTAATGATAGAGAGCTCATTGCTTAAGACCAGAATCCGTCTCCTTCAGTGCTATGATTGAAAGCCCACTGCCTTATGTGTCTCACAAAACGGCTCCTTTCAGAGCCCCTGCTCTCTGTGGGAACAGGAGTTCAGGAGTTCAACCGATATCCGTCAACCGTCAACCGTCAACCGTGTTCTTGTCTCATGCAGTGGAGTGATAGGGAACTCCCCGCTTTTGGTATGTCACACAGAACGGCGCCCCCAGAGCCCCTGTTCTATGTGGGAACAGGAGCTCAACCGTTATCCGTCAATCGTCAACCGTCAACCGTCAACCGTGTTTAAGCGTCAGCCTGGATTTCAGCCAGCAATTGATCCAGAATTGTATTAGAGCCTGATCGTTTTTGAACGATCTCATGATTCAACACCAGATCCTTGAAACACTGTGTGTTTTCAAGTGATCTAAATGTTTTAACCGCCAGTGCTGTCATCCTAGTTTTGATCATAGGGACGTTAGTGAGGTCATGCAGATCTATTGTTCTCATTCTGTCCAGGTAGGTTACACCAAGTGCTAGTCTCAGGCACTTGTTTTGAAAGATCTGCATTTCCTTCACTTGTGATTCCCTTAAAGCTCCAGTTATCAGTGAACCATATTCAAGGACAGGGCGTATAAAGCACTTGTAGGCTTTTAAGATGGTATATGGTCTGGCGCCCCAGTTTGTCCCTTTGAGCAACTTCAACAGGTTCAGTCGCCTGTAGACCTTTGTCATTAGGTCTTTCATATGGTCTTTGAAGCTAAGCCTTCGATCAAATAGGATTCCAAGCAGTTTGGCTGTTTGAGTTTGAATAATAGGCTCACCAAACAGTTCCAGATCTATAAGTTCTGGTTTTGGACCGACACTAAACGCAATCAGCTGAGTTTTTCCTGCGTTTAGTTGCTAAATGATTTACTCCTTTTCCTATATATATGCCTATGAACAATTACAATAACCCCACGTGATGTTCACATGCCGTAACCTGATTGGTCGCTGGTTGACGCTGATGAACATCCATGGAACCCCTTCCCTCTCCGTCCACCAAATCTCCCGTTACTTTATTAGAGACAACAGAGATAGGTGGTAAATGAAAAGAGAGAGGCACTATAAGGTTTATACCAGAACTAGTGCATAATCCCGCGTCAGCCCTCGCGCTGCGCGCTCCTCTAAGCTATAGGTGGTAAATGAGCCCGCATTTTTGGGTTGTTATTGTATTTGTCTCCTTCATCTGCTCAGTAGGCGTGGACAAGTGGATAATAGCTCATTAACGGTACAATGACTCAGGTGGCCACAGGGTCAACTTTAATCTCCTCACTTTTAATCATTAAATCTGAAAAGAGCATTATATCTGTACACATACGTGAAATAAAGTTAAGTAATTAATTTAACAATAAGATACTGTTATATAATTTAATTTAATAAAGCATGATTTTCAGTTGAGAAATGTTTTCATCCTGGCAAAGACAGAGCACTTTACTTGCGAAATTGCCTATATATATATTGTGATATTTTAGAGAGCAAAGCGTGTCATTGTTTTTGTTTGCCCTAATTAGCGGTATTTTAATTGTTATGCCCTTAAGTTACTTACTATGTTTACCCATATAATAATGTCTACATCATTAGCATGTTACGTAATATAAATAATGAACGAAATGTGATTATTGAAAGTATTATATCAATATGTTTAGCAGGTATAGCAGGTACCACTTATATGTATGAAAATTATTGCAAATCAGACCATTATGTATTATAAACAATGAAAAATAATACTAGCAGTTATACAACGTTCTCAATAATCTTTATTTGATACATTGCTTTCCTCATCATAGTACATTTAGAAATAGTTTATTTAAAATAGAAAACTAGAACTGTAGATACCAAGGTAGGCTTATATATTGTATGTTAGATTCTATTTTGTGCATGTTTTTAAATAATTAAAAAGTATAATGGTCGTAGACCCATAAGAGGTATTCGAAGGAAGCGGAAAGAACTAACTAGGGTAAATCTCGCTCAGCTCATGTACAAATACAAGAAACATGAAACATGTACCCGATGCAGTTTCAATGTTAATTCAGATTCAATAATGGGCGGTTTTTGCGTGTGAAGTCATGAGTTGTGAGATCCGCCCAACCCAGAAAATGTGCACATTTTCAGTTTTTACTTTTGAAAATTTCTGATTATTAGTTGACTAAAATGATCTGCCAAGTTAGAAGATAGTTCATTGTGATATATACTTTTATTATGTTGATGAACTGAAATCACTTCACAGGGCCTTTAAATTATTGCAAATCAGACCATTATGTATTATAAACAATGAATAATAATACTAGCAGTTATACAACGTTCTCAATAATCGTTATTTGATATGTTGCTTTCCTCATCATTGTACATTTAGAAATAGTTTATTTAAAATAGAAAAATACAACTGTAGATACCAGGGTAGGCTTATATATTTTATGTTAGGTTCTATTTTTGTGCATGTTTTTTAAATAATTAAAAAGTATAATGGTCGTAGACCCATAAGAGGTATTCGAATAAAGCGGAAATAACTAACTAGGATACTTATTAGGATTTCAAATTGATAAATAACTCGTGGGCCTCCACGGTGTGTACACAACTATTTCAGCGTTGTAAGGGTTAATACCTCCTGAACTATAATTATAGCATGCCTTTGTAATTGAACAGTGATTTTCACATCGTGGTGAATTGTAATTAAAATTAAGCTGTGAAGCTTTATCAGTGTTGTTATTAGTGTTTGATGAATAACTTACATTTTCTCTGTGCTTATTGATTAATGAATTATTTTATTCAGCGAGCACTGACTTGATTTGAACAAGCTTATTGTCTATTACAGAATTACAAAAATAACAAAAATAACACAGGGACCAGTGCTTTCTACCCTATACACTACACCACTCAGCGCTATCATCTCCAGTTTTGACATAAACCACCATCTTTATGCCGATGATACTTAAATTTACATGTCTCTATCCGTTTCCAACGCTAAGGAATCTCTTGAGAATTTCTTCTCATTTGAGACCAAACTTCAGCGAGAAGCATTCTTAAATAATTTCCATGCTTAATTCTAGGTAAAGACACAAATCCATCTACATCAGCCAAAAATCTGGGTGTAGTATTCGATAGTAGCTTGAATTTTTAAAAACACATATCACACACATGTAGGGCATGCTTCTATCATATCCGTGATTTGCGTCGAATTCTAGAAAGTATGTCCTTAGATCTTGCCAAGCAAATTGGAGTGGCACTGGTCAGTAGCAAGTTAGGTTATTGTAAGTCACTTTTTCACAATATATCAGAAAATGATATCGCTAGATTACAACGCATTCTGAACTGCCTTGCGAGAGTGGCAACCAAGGCCCCACGTTTTAGTCGTTCCACTCCTATTCTAAAACGATTACATCGGCTTCCTGTCAAGTTTCGCATTCATTTTAAAATATGCACAATAACTTTCCGAGCCCTGAACATGCTGAAAGACAACCAACCTGCATATCTACGCTCCACAAACTCAAATAGATTTGTTGTTCCTCGTATAAAAACTAAGACTGGGTCAAGAGCTTTCTCTCTCTATATATATATCTTTATGGAACGCCCTGCCTGTGCCAATACGTAATGCCGAAACAATTTTAACATTTCGTAAATTACTTAAATCGCACCTATTTGATCTGGCTTTCCCACCCTAGCTCCTCAGCAGCCCAGCTTCCTGTTGACGAACCTGATCTGGCCTCGATTCTGACACATTATCATGTTAAAGACTTGTGCGCCTCTGAGCTCGGTCCGCTGAGGATATATGGGCGCTATAGAAGTTTTATTGATTGCTTGATTGAAGGCCATAATGTCACAGTATTACTTTCACAGAGGGGGGTAGCAGCTTTGAATGATGTATTTTATGTGCATGGTAAATAATTTTATGTTAAATTTTATTTTATTTCTTTATGTAGGCCTATATATTGTTGTTAATCATGTTAATCATCATCTCATTTATATTTCCCAGGATTTGCGGTACTTATAAGTTATTTCTGTAGCATAAATCAATTATTGATAGCATCAAACCTTTCGAGTGGTCACATATTTGACGTATGTTTTATGCTTTTTGTCATGTTTATGAACATACTGCTTTAATTCTGGTAATTACAATTAACTTGTATGTGTTATTTTAGCATTCTACTTGTTTGACTAGATTCACACCTCTGCTTTGATTAGCTGCTAGGGGTCATGTCAACCTCTAGATCTAGCTGTAGAGCAGGTTTTAAATCACTTATGACATGTTGTTGTCAACATCTGCTGACGATTTACTTAGACTCCTTCCTACAAGGACACAAATCTGTCACAATTAAAAAAAAAAAATTATGAAATATTTTCAGCTTACGTACGGCTTTCTAAAATGTATTATTACTAAGCGTATCATTTGTAAAAACACATGTTTTCCTACATAAACAAAATAATATAATCAATGTATTCTGATTACTAATTATAGTTGCATAATGTCGGGGTCAAACCGAGTCTGTGATGTCTTAGATTATTTGGTTAATAATTTATAAATATATAATAAATATATAGTTCTCGATACATTCATTGTAGCGGCAGGTCTATTCGTGTCTTATTATTTGAGCAATAACTGCTTATCGTGATGGCTGACTGTCCAACAATGAGAATTTCAGTCATAGTTAAAAAAATATTTGTGATCCTGATACTGAATAATTGAAATTAGCAATGAAGAACACAATCTTCCTTCCAATCCCAACCTCGGCCAGATACTTAATTAGAGACTACAGCTAACATGATTGTTGTTCGAAATGATTATCACCCCTCCAACTCGCCTGTGGAACTTCACAGTGGGCGCTGGAGAGGGCAAGATTAGTCTCTACTTTACAGTCATAGGGACATATATATTTTTTAATTCTTGCATATTTTATTCGAAACGAATCAAATAAATTAATTAAAGTTAGCTAGTTCGATTACTAGCTGTGTTTTTAATTTTTCTCCTGGAGTTTTTTTCCCCATTTTCATACCTTCCGATTAATCAGCATGTTACATAACAGAGGTATTGAAAGAACATTTAATCATGTTAAAATGCATATTGTTTCTATCGCTGTTATTATTTCGCCACCATTTATTTAATATGTTATTCAACTATAGCTACACTATAATTCGATATACAACACCACTTCGATTTCCATGTTTTAAATGGGAGTTGAAGCTTTATTTGTGAATGGTTAATCACCGACTTTGTCACAAAAAATGTCAAAGTTATAGACAAAAACACATCGCTCTATATTCTACATTTAAAGACAATGCGCAATTATTGTGTTTTCTGTTATAGTAGAATTGTAATGTTCTAATCGCATTCATGAATACATAGTTTTAATTGCAATGTATTTCTGTTTGTTATTATAGGCGTGTTAACTAGACTCACACCTCTGTATTGATTAGCTGCTAACGGACATGTCAACCTGTACGGCTAGATGTGGTGCTAAATAAACAAAGGCGGGAGTTGTGGTACATCGTGACATGTAAATGTCAACATCAAGTGTCAACTTGTGCCAACTCTCCAGATAAAACAATATTATTGAATTCTACAACAAAGTGTACCCCAAACAAAATTCGTCACAGATAGTTTGCTATATTATAATTTGTGATATTGTTGGATGACGACCGTGGATGTTCGCCAGGATTAGACTAATCTGGTCTAATAATTATTAGACCAGAGAGCTAGTATGTGTCATGTGCAGGAGTTGTAAATATAGGGGGAGAAGAGCAGGTTAAGCGTGGATCGCTTAGGTGGAGGTGTTTAATCCTGTCATAGGTGTAGGGGGTAGTAGCCAGACACTTGATACTGTTAATAATCATTTTAAGCCCTATTGCCACATTGTGTTAATATGACACATTGCTGCATAATTTACATGCAAATTTGGCCTACGGAATTTCATATAAATTTTCCGCCCAGCATACATGACATATTTGTATAACATCTGTACAATGATAGGCCAACGTCGAAGAAATGTTTTGTGTCTCTGGGAAATAATAATCTCAATTTTCAAACGTCTTGAACAAATAAATAAATATATAATATATATAATTACTACCACCACTAATACGCTATTATTGTTCGTCAATGTCAATGTGTTTTTCATTTTGATCTGTTAAATAAAATAAACATGATCTGCTGTTGATTACCCATCCGTGGCGATACAAATGTGTGATTGACCTAAACAGCTGATTATAGCGGTACACAAAGTGCATTGACCAATTACAGTTCTGATAAGATCAGTATCCTTATAACACAATAGAATTCGGCGATTTAAATGCAATTCATCGCCGTTCTCTTTCTTGATTAGTTGATAATGTTAGAAAAGAATTTAATACCTTTATTTTGGTTCAATTTCCTTTGAACCTCATCCAACCAGCTTTTATTGTTCAAAGACTCAAGTTTCTATTGAAGAGAGGGGAAGGGGGTCAATCACTGAGCTCATGTGTATCAAATTTAGATACAAAATGTAATGTGTCTACATGATATTGAAATAAGTAATTTATCTGTCGTTCAGGGGTCCCATATTGTGTGATCAGAGCAAAAAGAAACTTTGATGTACATATTCATGCAAAGTACAAATAAATAATACAAGCGGCTAGATAAATACCCATGGTGCCCATATATAAATAGTAACTCGTATGCCTACTATAGCTGTGGCACGATGCTAGCTCAGTTAGATTATAGCAAAGGTTAACTTTGTTATGTAGGCCCTGATAAAGATTCAAAGATAGGCCTACAATACTTTAGGCTCTACTCATAGTTAGGCTATGACCTATTATTCATTTTGTTAATTTTTAGCGATTGAAAAATACAAAAATAGGCTAGTGTAGCTTTATTATTAAACCTACAACAAATTAACAATTGTTATGATAGCTAATCTAATTTACAATTTTATTTATTCGGATGGTTTTGTAAAAATCAGTCTACATAATAATTTAACTAAATAAATTAGAAGTTTAATGCAGTAGGCCCACTGGAATTAACATGTTTCTCAGGCGAAGCAGGGTCTTTTGTGAACCGTTCGCACGGGGTCATATGATAACGACTCCCATTTCATATTAATCGTGGAAATAGGAATGTGTGGTTTAACTAAACTGATCACCACAGAGGTACAAGTGCGGTTGTAAGTATCCATAAGAAATCGTCGTTTGTTTGAATAGAAAACATTAAACACATATTAACATATCACAACTTTCACAACCAATGATAACAAATTGTTTTCTGGTGCAGGAGGCCATCAAAAGGCTCGTTTTCAGAGCGGCAGCTTATACGAAATTGACATACATAATCCAGGGCAATTGAAACTAGAAAACTAGGTTTAACCGATTTCTTGGCCATCAAAATGTGTGATTAGCCATTAAAAATATCTTTCTTAGTTGGCCTAGATTAAATGCCAAGCTGTATTCCTTGGTTGCTAGGACGTGTCGTTTAGGCGGCCAGTGTATGTTTTCTCGAATCAACGGTAAAAATATATAAGTACCCAGCCTCATTACATACAGGTTATTAGGACAACAGGCTCTGAACTAGATAATTTGCAGATTACTTATTTAGACGTGGTCTTCCTTCTGAAGTTAAAATATGTTTTTAATCAAACGTGATATTGTTTCTCAGTTAAAAATTGCATTTGAAAAAAACTAAAGAACCTCCAATGTTATGGTCTTCCTTTTATCTAACGTGTTATTATTTTCTGTTTTATATATATAATTAGAAATATGGCAGTTAACTGAGGAAATATTACCATTTCGCGCGAATTTGATGTGATAAATTGTAAAATTTCTCTCCAGACGGGTAAATCAATCCATTATGATCCTCATACCTTGTATAAGTCATTCTATCTCTTAATCTCCGTAAACTGCCTGGTGTCTAGTAATTCTGATGATTGATGCATCCAGTTAATGTAGAAATGTATTTCCAGTGGGGAACAAGTCGATTGAGAATTAAAACTGTATACATATTAGTTTTTTTATAAAATAATCATTAAACAGTAAAGTACGACTTGTCTTTTTAAATTTTTTATAATGTCTTGTCCTTATTTTAATTTGTGTGATTCTCAGTTAAAAATTGCATTTACAAAAAACAAGCCGAAAAAACCTCATCACCCTTCCAATGTTACCGCACTTATCGGTATGGTCTTACTTCTATCTAATGTGTTATTATTTTCCATTTTAAAATAAAGTAAACTGATGAATTATTACCACTTCGAATGAAACTGAAAAAAATATCTTATGATCTTCGCACCTTGTGTATAGGCACTTTGCCTCTCAATCTTCCTAAATTGTCGTGTGTCTAGTAAGTCCGATGATTCATGCATCCAGTTATTTTGGATATATATTTTCAGTGTGAAACAAGCTTGAGATACAAGATTAAAACTGTATACAAAATACATGTATTTCTTTGTAAGAATTATTAAAAAATAAGGTCCGGCTTGTTTTTTTCTAAATTTTTAGAAGGTGTTATTTTTTTAAAAAGGCCCACAAATTGATTGCACAGTATATGAAATAAGACAAACATGTAATTATGTATTTGATTCCGTTTAATAAAATTAATGTAGATAGATAAAGTATATTTTAACACATATTAAGTAAACAAAATAATTGTTAAATATCTACAACGTAATATGTACAATTAAGTGACTAGACTAGTGACATAAAATCTGATATTTTACGTTACATTCGTCAGCATGATGATGAGTAAATACTGTCCATGGTCGTGCATAACCTTGGAGAGATCTCGAAAATGATTGTTTAGAGATTTCATTTTTTTGTGAGGGTTTTTGTCTCTGTAGGTATTGTTTGTATAAATCACTGTAGATAGGAGCTACACTATGATTGTTGATCGATTGTGACTGTTTGGTACTTTGGCAGTCATACGATGCAGTCAAATCAGCAGCAGACAGTCTTATACATGGGTCATCTTCCCCTTGTGGTGAACGACATGTCATCTCTTTGGATTTTAATCTGTCTGATGTTTCGTCTTTGTGGCTGTTATTTATCTCGCTGTCTGTCTCTTCATAAATAAATCGAAATGAAACATAAGATTACTAGAACTAGCAAGATAATTATGTAACATCAAGAATACAATAACCGTATTCTTGGTGACATTCAACTCATTGTGTTGTGTTATTTGCCATGAACTGAGCAGCGAACGGGATTTCAAGAAACTATTTATTTAGTGATCATAAAAGTAATTCATGAAGATAAATATAACTATTTGCAATGAGAGGTTCTTACCTGGATGGTCAGATGTATATTCTCTCAGTATGGCACGAAGGTGTTTATGGTGTCCTATGCTTTCATCCAGAATGTAGTACCAACCTTTTATCTGCTGTAAAACAAATCGCTGTTCGATAAATATTCTGTGTGTAGATAAAGAGTGTGATTATTTAGTAGACAATTATCAGTGGCAAAATTATTGATGTGTCTATATTATCATTATTATGATGGTGTGATAATCTACATTAAAGTACTGAAATTATCATCTATTGGATAATTCTAATACATGAACTATGATTCACATTATTTGCAAAATGTACCTGCTTACACCTTTCTTGTGTGGTTCTACCTCACTGGCAAAATATTCTACCTAACTCTTGCCAGTGAGGTAGAATCACACAAGGAAGGTGTAAGCAAGTAATTTGTTGTTGCATATTATGTAGATTATGTATAATTTATGTATAACAGATGTACATGTCCCTAATATGTTAGCAGTAGGCCTACATGTATGAGTGACCATCTCAAAAATCTGGATAAGTACTTTTTCAACAAATTTACTTACTCTCTTTTGTGAAACGATGCTCTTTATTCCAAAAGACATGCAACCAATCATTGCACATGACCTGCAACAAACAAATGATTATATGATAATGTTGGTGCAAAACGGAGAAACACTTACGTAATAACTGGATGAGGGATGAGGATTAGCTGGATTTACCACGTGGTCACCAGAGTCAATCAGTGAATGGTTACAGGTAAACGTTTACGTATGAGCCAAAGTTTTAAAATCTTAGAAATGCGCAGACATTTGACTTGAATGGTAAAATTTAATTTTATAAATGAAATGAAATGAATCGGGCTTTAGGCCACCTTTTTTTATAACAATGTGACAAAAAATTGGCTTAAAAGAGATAATCAGTTTATGGGAATTATCAAGCCAAAAATATTAAGTTGTGACAACACACTACTAAATGACACTGTGTAATGTGGATTATCTACTTGATACATAGATAGTTACTTATAGTAACTCTACTTGCTTATTTGAATAAATTAGTGGATCAATGATACCGTTCATGCAGGGACCCCACTCGACTGCATAGACATGTTATCGCGGGCTTGTTTTTACCATGTGGTTTACAATGTCAAAGACACAATTCTTGTTAAGCGTTTCTATATAAGCCAGATAAATATCAAATCAAAATATTTATTGGTATTGGAGCATATTCTACAGGGCCACTCACATAGTCCATAGAGGGGGTGTGATAGAATAAGACTGGGGTTTTACTACTGATTAAATGTGTGTATAGTCTGACATTTTGGTGTCATAGGCATCATCACAATTATATCCAGTATTTATTAGCCACGTTGCTCTACTTAAATAATAATAGTACATGTCCTTAGCTTACCGGTCGTTTGATGTCTTGCTCCACACTGACACCAGTAATCTTTTGTTTAAATCTTCTTCCGATAGTTCACTGTTTACAATATGACACATGTTCAATCATTTTTATGATATTGAATAACAAGTGATTTAAATGTGCAAAAAGGAAAAATTAAAACAAATCAAGCAAGTAAAACAACTAAAAAAGCTCTATTTAAATATACAACTGTACTTACATTGAGAACGTTTGTCTGTAGCGTGGATGTCGTGTGTCATTGACAACGTTAGTGGTGTGAAAAAATCCCTTTTCATGATCAGACTCAAGAGCGGTCTAAACAAAATAAATAGATACATTATAATAAATGAAAAGGTTAATTTTGATGTACAAATTGCTGTTAGAGATAAGTATATTCTTTATTGTATTTCGGAATAGAGAGATCAGTCAAGTTAACTTTTCCGTTAGGTAACAGTGTTGAAACTGCCCAGCTCGGGGATCGAACCACCGACCCTGACATCTAGCCAAAGAGTCGACTCGTTGGCCAGAGTTGCAATCACTCCAGTCCGCCTTACACACACCCGGCCACAGTTACATACAGATTATTTATTTGGACGTATTATGTGCATGGTGATGTGTATTACAAGTATTAGCACTAAAAAGTGAATTTATTATGTGTTTTGCTCAGCTACACAGAACAAATGAAAACTTTTTGTTGGTATTTTCTGGTGATGAAAAAGTACCATTATATTTATATTACTGGTTATTACTGTAATCGTAATACATGCAGCCACACAATTTTGCATGCTTACACAAATTATAAAAAAAAATAATAATTGATATGATGATGTTCATGGCAAAAAGTTATATGAAACTGTTATACAAAATATCATGACAAGCTATCGCAAATGTGGTTATTTTCACCTTAACATAACTGTGGCATATTTTCTCAGATTCTGACGACAGATGTCTGGCACGAATAACTGTAAAATCAAAATGTGTGTTTAATTAGCAATAACAAATGTGATGCAGAAAGTATGAGGGCCTACCTATATTAAAATCAAACTCCAATCTACTGAATACAAAGCATGCATCATATATGGCCATTGTTGTCACATGCGTGGCTAACTATCTGGATATTGCATCAATTTTACAATCATAGATTACAGAGCAATGCATAAAATATGTATTTAATGCCCTAGTCCTAAAGTGCACTGAAATGTAAAACAGGAATATTTGTATCTTATTTTGGTTTGGTTGAATAATTTTATATGAACCATGACCACCTACCATTAACAGTCAGCAAACCAGCCTTCACAGAAGCTGAAAGCTTTAGAATGGCTACAACATAAAGATGGAACAACCATTAAATAAAAGAGAAAAAAATTACATAATAATTTATCATTTCAATTGCTATAATATTTGTATTATGTATTCACAAAGTGTCACACTTACCATTTCCTTTCACCATTCTTCTTTTGTGGATCAGTTTGCATTCTTTTATTTCATGTCTATCAGGGACGCTCGAGTTTGTTGATGCTGCAGCTGAAAAATATAGATGTAATTGTTTCACGCTGGGTACATATTAAAATATATAGAAATCGACACTCTATTACATGTACCTTTGTGATTAGATTACCGTACGCATAAATTAACTTTTATTAGGTTGATCCTATTTTTACCACTTACTAATTTTTGTACTGGTTTGCTCTGATAAACATGATACATTAGTCATTCTATCTGGATTTGATGTAGTTTGTTGACACAATTCTGTTAGTTTACTTGGAGTCGTGCTGTCTGGATCTGATGTAGTTTGTTGACACAATCCTATTAGTTTTCTTGGAGGAGGAGAAATCAGCATGGAATCCTTGTAGAGATCACGAGAAGGTCGATAACGTGGACGATAAGAGGCACTGATATACTGATGACCCATGATGGAAAAGATCAGGTAAAACTCTTACAATGATAAATCAAATCGTATCCGTTAAAGTATTTTTATATGTAATGTGTCAGCTGAGTGATCAGAACATATGAAATGAGCCAAATATTTATGTAACTTTATCCTATAGAGCACCTTGTATTGTGCGTTTTTTCAAGTGTTCAATTTGAGGATGTGCTAAATGATTTACTTCGCTTCCTATACATATGCCTATGAACAATAACAATAACCCAAGTGATGTTCACATGCCGTAACCTGATTGGTCGCTGGTTGACGCTGATGAACATCTATGGAACTCCCCCCCCCCCCCTCCGTCCACCAAATCTTCCGTTACTCTATTAGAGACAACAGCCGAGATATGATTGTGTTAAATGAGCCCGCATTTTTGGGTTGTTATTGTATTTTATTTTCACCGTATACCCTCCCCTCTCCTTGATCAGCTCAATAGGCGTGGGCAAGTGGATAATAGCTCATTAACGGTACAATGACTCAGGTGGCCACAGGGTCAACTTTAATCTCCTCACTTTTAATCATTAAATCTGAAAAGAGCATTATATCTGTAAACATACGTGAAATAAAGTTAAGTAATTAATTTAACAATAAGAAACTGTTATATAATTTAATTTAATAAAGCAGGATTTCAAGTTGAGAAATGTTTTCATCCTGGCAAAAACAGAGCACTTTACATGCGAAATTTCTTAAATATTGTGCTATTTTTGAGAGCAAAGCGTGTCAATGTTTTTGTTTGCCTTTCATTAGCGGTATTTTAACTGTTAATGTTCTGAAGTTACTTACTATGTTTACCCATGTAATAATGTATACTTCATTAGCATGTTATAAAAATTGTCATAAATAATGAAAGAAATGTGATTATTGAAAGTATTATATCAATATGTTTAGCAGGTATATGTACTACTTTTATGTTTATGGTATATAGAAATATAGAAATATAGAAACAGTTTATTCAAAAAGAAAACTACAACTGTAGAAAACATTACAACAGGGTAGGCATATATATTTTATGTTAGGTTCTATTTTGTGCATGTTTTTTAATAATTAAAAAGTATAATTGTCGTGGACCCATAATATAGGTATTCGAATGAAGCGGAAAAAACTAACTAACTAACAGGATTTCAAGTTGAGAAATGTTTTCATCCTGGCAAAAACAGAGCACTTTACATGCGAAATTTCTTAAATATTGTGCTATTTTTGAGAGCAAAGCGTGTCATTGTTTTTGTTTGCCTTTCATTAGCGGTATTTTAACTGTTAATGTTCTGAAGTTACTTACTATGTTTACCCATGTAATAATGTATACTTCATTAGCATGTTATAAAAATTGTCATAAATAATGAAAGAAATGTGATTATTGAAAGTATTATATCAATATGTTTAGCAGGTATATGTACTACTTTTATGTTTATGGTATATATAAATATAGAAATATAGAAACAGTTTATTCAAAAAGAAAACTACAACTGTAGAAAACATTACAACAGGGTAGGCATATATATTTTATGTTAGGTTCTATTTTGTGCATGTTTTTTAATAATTAAAAAGTATAATTGTCGTGGACCCATAATATAGGTATTCGAATGAAGCGGAAAAAACTAACTATTTATTAGGATTTCAAATTGAAAAAACCTCGTTGGTCTCTCAATGTGTGGGCCCCCTACACAAATATCTCAGCGTTATAAGGGTTAATACGTGGTACCGTACCCCTGATCTATAATTATAGCATGCCTTTGTAATTACACTGTGATTTCCACATCGTGGTGAAAGGTAAGTAGAAATAAGCTGTCAAGCTTTGATCAGTGTTGATGTTAGTGTTTGATGAATAACTTACATTTTCTCTGTGCTTATTGATTAATGAATTATTTTATTCAGAGAGCACAGACTTGATTTGAACAAGCTTACCGTTTATTTCGGAAAGTGAAAAATAACTAATATGCAAGGCCATTGTGTTATTTTTACAGAGCAGGGTAGCAGATTTTAATAATGTATTTTCTGTGTATGGTAAATAAGTTAAATATTATTTGAATTTGTTTATAATATTTTGTTGTTACTAATCATCTCATTTATATTTTCCCGGATAAAATGCGGTACTTATTGTGTATTTCTGTAAAATAAATTTGTGATAGCATCAAATTTTTCGAGTGTTCACATATTTTACGTATGTTTTATGCTTATTGTCATGTTCATGAACATATTGCTTTCATTCTAGTAATTACAATTAACTTGTATGTGTTATTTCAGCATTCTACTTGTCTGACTAGATTCACACCTCTGCTTTGATTTGCTGCGAGGGGTCATGTCAACCTCTAGATCTGGCTGTAGAGCAGGTGTTAAATCACTTATGTCATGTTGTTGTCAACATCTGCTGACGATTTGCTTCTCCTTCCTACAAGGACACAAATCAGTCACAATTAAAAATCTGTTTTATGAAATATTTTTCAGCGCAAGTACGGCTGTCTAAAATATAATATTACAAAACGTATCATATGTAAAAACAGGTGTTACACTAGCTTTGTAAACGCTAGTTTCTTACCTATAGTTGTTTTCTTACCAACAAAATAATATAATCAATATTTTTTTGATTACTAATTCGATTTGCATAATGTCTGAGTCAAACCGAGTTTGTGATATCTTGGACTAGTTGGATAATATTAATTTATAAATATATATTGAACATATAGTTGTTGATACATTCATTTTATTGGCATGTTGTTTTGTTTCTTCGTATATGAACCTATAGCTGCTTATCGTTATGACTGGCTGTCCCATAATGGGTATATCAGTTAAATAAATAATACAAATCGGGCGGTGTAAGAAATAATCTGGAAACTGAATATTACAAATTGCGATGAAAAACACAATCTTCCTTTCGATCCTAACCTCTGTCAGATATACTTTATTAGAGAACATAGCTAACAGTTTTGTTATTCGAAATTATAATCACCCCTCCTCCCACCCATGGAACTTCACAGTAGGCGCTGGAGAGGTCTAGATTAGTCTCTACTTTACAGTCATAGAAACATATATGGAACTTCTATTTAGTAGAAGTAATTTTATGCTTGTTCAAAATATATTTATCTATAGTTGTTATTTTAATGTCAACATGTTGTTGTTGTATATATTCAATTTGGGTGACCTGAGGTAGGTCGCATAGATCTGATTAAGTATTGGTGTAGACTGGAATCAGGCACTAAAAATATGATGTTAAATGCAGCCTATAAAGAATCGAAAATTGTAGGAACTGATTGGATTAATAAGATATCTTCATTATTATGTCGTAATGGTTATGCAATTGTGTTTGAAAATCCACAGTCAGTTAATTTAAATATTTTTTCAAAATATTTTCAACAACGAGTAAATGATCAATATGAACAATACTATCAATCTTATATAAAAGAATCCCCGAGATTTTATATTGTGAAACTGGTTTTTAAAAAATATAAATTTTGCAATTATTTAGACGTTATAAAATCTAGTAAGATTAGATGTATATTTTCAAGGTTAAGAACAGATAACAGCTTACTAGAGGTAACTAGAGGTCGATTCAGAAATGTTCCCAGAGAATATCGATTATGTATATGTAAAAAGAGTGTAGAAGATCCGATACACTTTATCTTACATTGTGAAAGATATAAAGATTATAGAGATTTATTTATAAAAAATATGACAAATCTGAACATGAAAATTGAAAAGAACTATCCTAATAAAATTATACAACTATTGTTCAATTTTGAAGTGAACGCTGAGGTTTCGCGGCACTGTGTAAATTTTGTCAAAGATATTTATGCATCACGAAGTGAGGTGTAAGAATTACGGTTTTACAGTTAATAATTATATTTCTACATTGCTTTACCTAGCGATGATATCAGTATAATTTAAATCTGTCTATACGGTTTTACAGTTAATAATTATATTTCTACATTGCTTTACATAGCGATGATATCAGTATAATTTAAATATGTCTATGCTGTTAAATGAGTTTGATGGGTACACGTGTGTGTACTAACTTCAGTATGTTGATGTCCTGGCATTGTATTGGCTGAATAAACTTGTCTTGTCTTGTCTTGTCTTGTCTAGATAAGTGTTCCGTGAGACTTTAATGTCGACTTGTTCGCTAGGCGGCGCCTCTTGTTTACATACGCCTTATACGGTGAGGCTCATTTACATATTCAGTTCTGAGCTCGCCGGATAGACCTCACGCTAAATTTCCAAGTTTCTATTTTATGCTAAAAAGAAGTTAGACTATTGTTATGTTTAATTGTGTCTACAAGATAGTAGTCATCATGGCATGAAGGATTTATATTGCGGAAATTTGTGAAAGTGCGGTCTCCCTATAATACAGACAGTGCGAGAGAACTTTTGTAACGCAGCACGACAGCAGTGCCAGAGGCCAGGGCGCGCTCTTCCTCAAGGCTTGAACTATACACTATAGTATACAGTCCCGCCATGTCTGTCATGGCGGCCATGTTTTTGAGCCGATAGCCTAGCCATCGGTACGCTGCATGCGAACAAAGACATTTGGTGATATATTAATCTATTTATTCATAATATTACCAATTTAATCAAATCAGCGATATGGAGAGAATGGTGAGAGGAAGACAGAACAATGTGAGTCAGCAGTCTGGAGCCAAAAGGGGTAAAAGTAGAACGTCAACGTTGAGAGAAGTGCAGAGGGCGCCACCCTCGCCAGCTCAGCCTGCTGCATCCAGTAGGCCTACAACTGCAAGACGCCGTCCTATACCCTCGCCCAGTGCCACCGTGTCACCGTGCACGGCGCTATTCACCTGACGGCTCATTGAATTTAAATGACAATTATGCAGTTCAACCAAAATTGTTGGGATGGTCGGGAGCTACAGTGAACAGGCTACGGACAAATATTAGTCATCTTTCACTGAGAGGTAGCTCAGTAATTATTCAAATCGGAGGCAACGATTTGAACTCAGAAGCGGTTCAACCTGTTCAGTTAGCTCGTCAAATTATAAATTTAGGAAGAGATTTAGTGAATGAACAAGGTGTGCATTCTGTGACTATTTGTAAATTGTTATACAGAACACAAGCAATTTCTTCACGCTTTCTGTTAAGGTCAAATTACAATAATCTGGTGGATAATGTAAACAGTGAAATTGACTTTTTGTGCTCATTTTTTCCAAAATTGAATGTGTGGTGTCATGTACGAATAATAAACAATTGGTCGAAGTTGCTCGATCAGGATGGTACACATCTCAACGAATTAGGCACAAAAAGATATTTTAGATCCATTAGAGGTGCAACTATGCGAATCATTATGTCAGAATAAAATTCATTATTTTAAACCGGTCTTATTAACAGGGTAATTACCAAATTATTTTTGCCTCAGATTATGGGGTGTAATTGTAGATTACGCACTGGGTTGCAGCACGATTTGTGCTCGGTATATGATGTGTAGATTTATCAATAATGTATAGATAATGTATAGATTTATCAATTGACGAAAAAATAATTCATGACATTTATTTCAACAGTAAATAATATTATATTTTTTGATAAAAAGAATCATGGCACTGTATACAAATTACACACATCACACAAGTTAGTACATTTTTTCCTCCGGTTGAGCTGAGAACTGTTTTAGCTGTGTTTTAATTTAGTACAGTTTTTCTTCAGGATTAAGCTGAGGACTGTTTTATGTGTGTTTTATTTCAGAACAGTTTTTCTTCAGGTTGAGCTGAGGGCTGTTTTATGTGTGTTTTAACTCAGTACAGTTTTTCCTCTGGTTGAGCCGAGGGCTGTTTTATGCGTCTTTTAATACAGTACAGTTTTTCCTCTGGTTGAGCTGAGGACTGTTTTAGGGGTATTTCAATGCAATACAGTTATTCTTCAGGTTGAGCTGAGGGCTGTTTTATGTGTGTTTTAACTCAGTACAGTTTTTCCTCAGGTTGAGCTGAGGGCTGTTTTATGCGTCTTTTAATGCAATACAGTTTTTCCTCAGGTTGAGCTGGGGAATGTTTTATTTGTTTTGTTTTTCAAACTTAGTACAGTTTTTCTTCAGGTTAAGCTGAGGACTGTTATCTGTTTGTTTTTTCAAACAATTTATGGTTGACGAATACATCTGCAATAATGATATGCTTTTCATGCAGTATTTTCAAATAATTATAGAATAAGCACCATTATTATACGGCTGAGGACTGTTGTGCTTTCCGTTTTGTATTTGAACACTGCTGTCACAAAATCTATAGTAACGATCGTGATCGCTCAGCATTTTTACAATCAGTTATTGAAGGCTAATTGGTTTTTACAGTTTTTCGTCTGTTTTAGCTGACGACTGTTTGGTATTTAACAACGATTTGCTAAAAGCATTTATTGACGATTATAGTCTTTCCGCAAAACATAAGCGGGACAGATGTTGTTATGTAAGTAATTGTTAGTTGTCAAATATCAGTGTCGAGGCGACTATTAATAATAATTTGCAATTAAAAAGATATTTATTGTTTATACAGGACAACAAAGAGAAAAACAAAAAAATCAAAGAAAGAATCACCAATTGAATCTGAGTCTGCCACTGCTATTACGCCATTTGCCACGCAGGACATTGCCACCAAAATAACATCAGCAGTACTGCAGAGCTTGGAGAGCTCAGGGAGACTGCTTCCTGCGCCTAGTGCTCAAAATACTGATTTTCAGCCTAGTTTAGAGGCTTTAGATAGCGACGTTGATATGAACTCCGAGTCTGATTCAGACAGTGACGAAGAGGGGATCGGTGAGAGTTCATCTTACAATTGTATCTCTAGTCCTTTAGGCTCCGATCTGTCTAACAAAATTAAAAGAAAAATTTTGAAATTAGAATATGTCAATTTTGCCGATCTGCTTTCGGCGAAAGAAAAGGAGGAGTCTGCTTTCCAATTTAAAGATTTGAAAGGGGGCAATACCTTCAAACTCGTTTCGCAAAATTCGAAAAAAGAAATTAACAACATTGAACAATGGACATACGCATTTACAGTATATGCAGCTGTTTTGTCCGAAGGCAGGCCAGATTTAGCTCCAGGGTTGTGGAAGTATTGCAAATTTGTTAGAGAAACGGCCAAACGTTTCGGGGGCAAAACTTTCATTGAGTACGATGAACAATTTAGACGACAAATGAGTCACCATCAACTTGCCTTTCAGCAGGTGCACTGGGACCTATATTTTTCCCTGGTCAATTTTTCCAAAGCCGGAACATCACAAAATTTTAAAACTTTTTGTCCCTCAAGTGGAAAATCACAAAAATCCCGTTTTGAAAACGGACAATGTTTCGTATTCGAGTCATACGGAAATTGCACAAAAAATGCCTGTAAATTTAGACATGCATGTACCCACTGTGGTAAAAGACACCAGAGTGGAAAATGTCGCTCCAACCAAAGCTCTTCCGAACCAGCACGCTCTACCAACCCCAATTCTGGCAAAAAATCTGGCCAGCTGGCTACAGCTAGCAAAATATGATCCTTGCAAAACAAAGGAACTGATTGAAGGTTTTAATGGTGGGTTCACGTTACATTATGACGGTCCCGAAGAGAGTTCATTCTCAAAGAATCACCTATCGGTTCAAGAAAACTTTAGTGTTGCACAGGAAAAAATTCAAAAAGAACTATCAAAAGGTAGAATGGCAGGTCCCTTTCTTGCCCCGCCTTTTGAAAATTTTAGAATATCACCATTGGGTATAATTCCTAATAAACAAGAAAATTCATTTCGATTAATCCAGGATCTATCATATCCAAAAGGAAATTCCATCAATTTCTTTATACCTACTGAATTTTGTGCAGTTCAATATGAAAATTTAGATCATGTAGTCACTTTGATCAAACAATTTGGTCATGGCACTCTTATCGCTAAAGCAGATGTAGAGGATGCCTTTAGAATTATCCCAGTACACCCAAAGGAGTATCATCTATTAGGCTGTAAATTGGGCGAATATTTTTATTATGATAAATCACTGCCGATGGGATGTAGTACATCGTGCCAAACATTCGAAAAGTTCAGTAAATCACTGCAATGGATTTTATTAGAACACTTTAAAATTGCTGGAATGACTCACATATTGGACGATTTCATATTTTTTGGCCCAGGTGACTCTTCTCTGTGCCAGTATGGTCTTGACTCCTTTTTTCTTTTGGCCAACGATATTCAGCTACCCGTAAAACATTTGAAAACAGTTTTGCCAACAACCTGTTGTATCGTTCACGGCATCGAGGTAGATACCATGGCCTTAGAGCTGAGATCACCCCAGGATAAACTGTATAAGATTAGGTTAATTTTGAGAAACACATCTAAAAAACGAACCATCAAGCTTAAAGATTTGCAATCACTCTTAGGTTTACTATCTTTTGCATGCTCTGTTGTGGTGCCCGGTCGGGCTTTTTTGAGAAGGTTGTACAACCTGACTTGCGGCATTCAATATAGACATCATCATGTAACCTTGAACAGCCAGGCAAGGGCCGATTTACAGGCATGGCAAATATTTGCAGAATCTTTTAATGGCAAACATATTTTTCTGCAAGACAACTGGACTGCATCAGATAGCATACAATTATATTCGGATGCATCTAGCGTACTTGGTTTTGCAGGAGTTTTTGGCAAAAAATGGTTTGCTGGTGACTGGGGCACGTTTTTTGAATCGGGGGATATTACACGTTTAGAGCTTTTTCCTATAATGCTTTTGGTCGATATTTGGGGAAATTTACTCGCAAATCACTGTGTTTTGTTTTTCACAGACAATGAAGCACTCGTTTCAATTATAAATAAACAATCATGTAAGTGTCCCAAAGTAATGAAACTGTTGCGTCATTTTGTCGTACAGTGTATGAGATATAATATTTTATTTAGAGCAAAACATGTGAAGGGAAAACATAATGTCATCGCTGACAAGTTATCGCGCTTTAAATTTCAGGAAGCCAAAAGATGGGCTCCCTGGTTGGAATCACAGGGAACGACAATTCCAGAACACCTATCCCCAAGAAACTGGCTAAGATAAAGAAAAAGCTATTATCAGCATCATTAGCTCCTTCCAGCAAAGTTGCACACAAGAAACATCTAAATCGTTTTAACGAATTTATGAACCTTTACTACAAGGATCACATTTGGTCGGCGGGACCTGTAGATTCTAATATAATCGCTACATTTGTAGCTCATCTCACATCGTGTAAATTTGCACCAAGTACAATAATTTCAAATGTGTCCGCTGTGTCATTTGTACATAAAATATCTTGTTGGTCAGACCCCGCTAATACATTTTTAATAAAAAAACTATTGACAGGAGCAAAAAATCTGTGTAATTCAGTAGATGGGCGGCTGCCAATAACGGCGGAAATTCTGCACAAATTGATCAAAGCCATTCCTTTGGTGATCGAACCCCCTTATATTCAAATTGCGTTAAAAACAATGTTCACTCTCGCATTTTTCGGGCTTTTGCGCATTGCAGAAATCGCTACAAAAAATTTTACCAAAAATGCGAGATCGCTGGTCGTTCAATTATCAGATGTGCAGTTTGTAAAGAAAAATGGGGGAAAAGTGCTAGCAATTACGCTTCTCAATTTCAAGCACAATAAATCCCGCAGACCGGTTACGTTAGAACTGCAAAAACAAGCTAGAGACATATGTCCAGTAACGTTAATGGGACAGTACTTAAAAGTGAGAACACATAAAAAAGGTCCATTGTTTGTCTTCCCGGATGGGGGTCCTATATCACAACTATTCTTTGGGAAGCAGTTAGCTAAGGTTTTGAACGCTAGTGGATATTCTCCAAACAAATACAAGGGACATTCTTTTAGAATAGGAGGCGCCACAGCAGCGGCGTCTAGTGGGTGTTCAGAATTAAAAATTCAAGCTATGGGTCGTTGGAAATCTGGAGCTTTTAGAAGATACATCAGAATTCCAACGATCTAGTCACACACAATAAAATGCTAATTAAAGTATATGCCTTGTGGGCAGGTCTTGTGAAAGAGCTGAGATAGTAATAGCAGGCTGCTTATCCCTGCTCTAAAAACAATCAATCTTCATGTTAACTTTGTCATTCTATTGTAAAAGGACACAGACAATTATAGCAGGTTGCTGGTCTCTGTCCTTACTTGTTTGTGTGTATCCATCGTGTAAAGCTTATATAGTAACCATATTATTTGTGAATGGGCGGCTCTAGACAATTACAGCAGGTTGCTAGTCTCGGTCCCTGTATAGTTTAAGATAGTATATATAGTGCATTGTACTTTAAGCGTAGTCGTGGAAGATCAGAGACAATTATAGCAGGTTGCTGGTCTCTGGTTTTTCAAGGTAGTTATGCAACCACCAATGACAATATAGCAGGTTGCCGTATGTTGATGCATTATGTGGAACAGTGCAAGGTTTTATTATCACAGCATTTTTCACCGTCTTACCTTTGGGGGGGGGGGGGGCAGCATTTGTATGCTTGGTGGCGGTTTTTACCCCTCCCCTTTTCCTGTTTTAAAGATTTACATATTTGCTTAGAATGGAGCATTCTAATTATCTTTATATGATATGTGTTGTATTGTAAATATGAGCTTCATATGTGTTTTTTGTGTAACATTGTTGTGATAGATTTCAAGTTATGAATTGTCCAATGTTTACACTTGTAGTTGTGTTTGTCAATAATAAATTGACCTTTTCAATCACACATATGTTATGTAATAGTATAGTTATTTGTCAATAATAAATTGACCTTTTCAATCACACATATTTGTTCATGTATAGTTATTTCATTGTTTGCTGCAGGAAAACTAGCTACAGGAAGCCGGTGCGAGATTTATTACGCTTACATTAGTTTTTATTTTTAGACAGACATAAATATTTTTTAATCTTGCATATTTTATTTGAAATTAATTAATTAAAGTGATTTACTTCGATTATCAGCTGCGTTTTCATTTTTTTCGTAGATTTGTTTTTTCCCATGTCCTAACATTTGATCCATTAGCATGTTACATAACAGAGATATTAAAATAACATGTTAATCCATTATAATAAAAACCAATCATCTGATATCGGTTTCTGATGTATTCAGACAATAATACATATGCAGCTTTAATCAAGTTAAAATGCATATTTTCTCGATCGCTGTTATTATTTCGCAAAAATTTATCATGGTATTACACAATAGTTATATAATTAGATATTCTAGATACAACTCCACTTCGATTTCCATGTTTTAAATGAGAGTTGGAGCTTTATTTGTAAATGGTTAATCACCAACTTTGTCACAAAAATGTCAAAGTTATCGACAAAAAAACATTGCTCTATACTCTACATTAGAAGACAATGCGCAATTATTGTGTTTTCTGCCATAGTACAACAGTAATGTTCTAATCGCATTCATGAAGACATCATTTTAATTACAATGTATTTATGTTTGTTATTACAGTCGTGTTAACTAGATTCACACCTCTGTGTTGATTAGCTGCTAACGGACATGTCAACTTGTAGCGCTAGATGTGTTACTAAATAAACAAAGGGAGGTTGTTGTGGCACATCGTGACATGGAGTTGTCAACATCAAGTGTCAACTCATGCGGATTGCCGCATATCAAGATAAAACAATTATTGAATGCTTAACTATTGTACCTCATACAAAATTCGTCACATTGATATCTGTTTCCAGATAGTTTTCTATATTATAATTTGCGATATTTTTGGATGACGACCGTGGAGGTTCCCCAGGATTGCACTAATATCATTAGACCAGTATGTGTCATGTGCAGGAGTTGTGAATATAGGGGAAAGAAGAGCAGGTTAAGCGTGGATCGCTTAGGTAAAGGTGTTTAATCCTGTCATAGGAGCATGGTGTAGTAGCCGGACACGTGACACAGTAAATAATCATTTTAAGCCCTGTGGCCACATTGTGTTATTATGACACATTGTTGCATAATTTACAAACAAATTTGGCATATGGAATTTGATGTAAATTTGCCACCTAGCAAACACGGAATATTTGCATAACATTTGTACAATGTTGGGCCAACGTCGAAGACGTTGGGCCGACTTTGTACAAATATCATACAAATGTTTGATCTGTTAAATAAAAAAACATGACCTGCTGTTGATTACCTTCCGTGGCGATACAATTAATGTGTGATTGGCCTAAACAGCTGATCATAGCGGTACACAAAGTCTATTGACCAATTACAGTTCTGATAAGATCAGTATCCTTATAACACAATAGAATTCGGCGATTTAAATGCAATTTATCGCCGTTCCCTTTCTTGATTAGTTGATAATGTTAGGTAAGAATTTAATACCTTTATTTTGGTTCAATTTCCTTTGAACCTCATACAGCTGGCTTGTATTATTCAAATATTCAAGTTTCTATTGAGGAGAGGGGGGATATAGTTGCTCAATGACTAAGCTCATGTGAAACAAATTTAGACACAAATGTGTCTACATGATATTGAAATAAGTATATTTATCTGTTGTTCAGGGGTCCCATATTGTGTGATCAGGACAAATATAAACTTTGATGTACATAATTATGCAAAGTATATTTAAAAGAGGATTAACACAAACAAATAATACAAGCGGCTAAAAAAATGCCCATGGTGCCCATATCTCATAGGCCTCTAACTCTAGCTGCGGCAGGTTGCCACATCAGTTAGGCTATATCATATGTTAACTTTGTTATGTAGGCCATCAGCTAGACTCTATATGCCTACAATACTTTAGGCCCTACTCATAGTTAGGCCATGACCTATAATTTATTTTGTTGATTTGTAGCAATTGAAAAATATGAAAATAGGTTAGTGTACGCCCTATTATTAGACCTGAAACAAATTAACAATATTATTATTAGGCTAGCTAATCTAATTTACCATTTTATTTATTTAGATGATTTTGTTAAAATCAGTTTACATAATAATTTAACTAAATGAGTTAGAGTTTAATGTAGTAGGCCCACTAGAATTAGCATGTTTCTTAGGGTTTTTGTGGAACCGTTCACACTGAGTCATTTTGATAACGACTCCCATTTCGTATTAGCTATATGCAGCATCCTTATAATAATTATGAGCAATTTCACGAGTAAATGTGGTGCTAAAGCAACTAAAGAAAAAGCGCAGTTACTGCTTACTTCTAAAGTAACATGATTAAGCAGTTACTATGCCTACTGTTTGCCTTTACATGGCAGCGTGACGGCGTGAATTTAAATATTTCAACATTTTAGAAACGTAGCCTACAAATGTAAATACCATCTCAGAATTATGATATTCAGTAATTTGATTAACCGTCGTGGAAATAGGAATGTGAGGTTTAACTAAAAAGATGACCACAGAGGTACAAGTGCGGTTGTAAGTACCGTCGTTTGTTTGAATAGAAAACATTAAACATATAATAATATATTACAACTTTCACAACCAATGACAACAATTTTTTTTCTGGTGCAGGAGGCCATCAAAAGGCTCGCTTTCAGAGCGGCAGCCCATACAAAATTGACTTACAAAATCTATGGCAATTGAAACTTGGAAACTAGGTTTAGCCGATTTATTGGTTATCAAAATGTGTGATTAGCTATTAAAATTATCTTTCTTAGTTGGTCTAAATTAAATGCCAGGCCTATTTAATCCTCAGAAATAATGTGCTAACAAGCTGATTGCGGTCAGCTTTTTGACAAGTTTGCGACCTACATCTCAGACAACCTTGGAACGTCTTTCTAACATACTTGAAAGTCACCAGGTGATTTTATTTCACATCTATACCTGTATTCCTTGGTTGCTAGGAGGTGTCGTTTCGGCGGCCAGTGTATGTTACTCGAATCAACAGTAAACATATGTAAGTACCCAGTCTCATTACATACAGATTAATAGGACAACAGGCTCTGAACTAGATAGTTTTCAAATTCCATATTTAGACGTGGTCTTCCTTCTCAAGTTGAAATATTTGTTTAATTAAACGTGATATTGTTTCTCAGTTGAAAATTGCATTTAAAAAATAAACAACCTAAATAATCTCCAATATTATAGTCTTACTTCTATCTAATGTGTTATAATTGTCTGTTTTATATGTATCATTATAAATATAGCAGCTAACTGATGAAATATTACTATTTCGGACGAACTCGATGTGATGAATTGTTAAAAGTAAAAAATCCCTCCAGACGGTTAATTCAATCCATTATGTCTGGTGTCCAGTAAGTCTGATGATTGATGCATCCAGTTAATTTGGAAATGTATTTTCAGTGGGAAACAAGTGGATTGAGATACAAGATTGAAACTGTGTACAAATTATTAGGACCGGATGAGGGCCGGTACTATTAAGTTTATTTTGCCTGAGTTTGTGTCTTATTTAGGGGAAAGAGGGGTGCTGTGTGAGAGAAACGGTTGACATTTCTGTACACCAGTCCTTATGAACATGTCGAATATAACGTTTCAGGTCCTTAGTTTAAATACTTTTGTCTTTAACATGTGTTCAGAAAGAATAATATTCACGATTATATTTGTGGTTAAGAGCTTAAAGGGTTTTGGCTGGAATAATGTTGGCCCAGCGTCGCAACGGTGGCCGAGCATTACATCAGCATCGGGTCGATGTATCGTGTTATCTAGTGTTTCTGGCGCCGGGATTTTAAAGGTCACCCAATGATTTTCAATGACTGGCCAGCGTCAAAGGCTGTGGGTCAAAATTGAAGCAGTATTGGTTGAATGACACGTGTTTGCGCAAAGAATACGAGAGACCCGGTGATAGATAAGTGCTGGATCAGCGTCGTAGACGATTGACCGGCATTGAACAAGCAGTGGGCTGCAACGCTGGCCCAACATTGAACCGGAATTTGGTGGGTAGGCCTACATCCTCTGTATCAGGTACATCGTAGGCAAGTATTGAATGAATGTTGGCCAGCACCTGCGATAGTGGTGGAAGTAATACACGTCTAAGACATTTAGTATTCATGTCCCACTGTTTTTTGTCTATAACACTCAAGCAGACTTAAGCCACAGGCCCGGATACCCAAGGGATGTCCAGGTGGATGTATGTATTGATAGTGCAGGGAAGGCAGATACGGGCTCTCGAATTCTGCCTCAAATCAGGGCAAATTTACACATTTTATTATAATTAAAACTCACAAACTTGTGGTCGAAGAGACTCCATGCCCCTAATAAAATAACATTTCAAGACAGATGCTGACATTATCTTGTAACAATGCACAAGTGGGCTTATATCACCTGAAATTCGGCTAAATTTTTGATTTCGACATTTGGGCCTGTAACTAAAGCCGGGCCTCGGTGATCGGGAATTCCTTTTCTTGTTTTTTAATAAAAGTAATCTTTAAACAATAAAGGACCACTTGCTCTTATTTCAATTTGTGTGATTTTCAGGTAAATATTGCATTTCCAAAAACAAGCTAAAAAACCTCATCATCCTTCCAATGTTACCAGTATGGTCTTACTCCTATCTAATGTGTTATTATTTACCATTTTAAAATATGCCAGTAAACTGATGAATTATTACCATTTCGAATTAACTTGTTGTGATAAATTGTAAAATTTCTCTTTTGATCTTCGTACCTTCTCAAAAGGCACTCTGCCTCTGGATCTCCGTAAATTGTCTTGTGCCTAGTACGTCTGATGATTTATGCATCCAGTTATTTTGGAAATGTATTTGCAGTAGAAAAGAAGATTGAGATACAGGATTGAAACTGTATACAAAAAAATAAAAAATAAGGTACCGCGTGTTTTTCTTAATTTGTAGAAGGTGTGATTTTTCTTTAATAGGCCTACAAATTGATTACACAGTATATGAAATAAGACAAACATGTAATTATGTATTTGATTCCGTTTAATAAATGTAGATAGATATAAATATATTTTAACACATATTAAGTGAACTAAATAATTGTTAAATATCTACAACATATTCTGTGCAAACAAGTAACTATAGACTAGTGACATAAAATCTGATATTTAACGTTATATTCGTCAGCATAATGATGAGTAAATACTGTCCATTGTAGTGCATAACCTTGGACAGATCTCGTTAATGATTGTTTTGAGATTTCACTTTGTTGTGAGTGCTTTTGTCTTTGTAGGTATTGTTTGTATAAGTCACTGTAGATAGGAGCTACACTATGATTGTTGATCGATTGTGATTGGTTGGTAGTTTGGCAGTCATACGATGCAGTCAAATCAGCAGCAGACAGTCTTATACATGGGTTATCTCGCCCTTGTGGTGAACGACATGTCTTCTCTTTTGTTTTCAATCTGTCTGATGATTCGTCTTTGTGGCTGTTATTTATCTCGTTGTCTGTCTCTTCATAAATAAATCAAAATGAGATTACCAGAACACTGAAGATAATTATGCAACATTCAACTATTTGTGTTGTGTTATTTGCCATGAGCTAAGCAGCAAACGATATTAAGTAACTGTTGATATAGTGATCATAAATATATTTCAGAAAGATAGATATATCTATTTGCAATGAGAGGTTCTTACCCGTATGATCAGATGTTCTTTCTCTCAGTATGGCACGAAGGTGTTTATAGCGTCCTATGCTTTCATCCAGGATGTAGTACCAACCTTCTATCTGCTGTAAAACAAATAGCTGTTTGATTATTATTCTGTTTGTAGATAGAGAGTGTGATTCTTTAGTAGACAATATTATTATCAGTAGCAAAATTATCGATGTGTCTATATTATCATTATTATGATGGTGTGATAATCTACATAAAAGTACTGCAGTTATCATCTATTGGATAATTCTAATACGTGAACAGCTAACATTTTATAGACATGTATAACTGTAAGTTATACATAATTCACATTATATGCCATAAAATGTACCTGCTTACACCTTCCTTGTGTGGTTCTACCTCACTGGCAAAAGATTCTACCTAACTCCAGCCAGTGAGGTAGAACCACACAAGGAAAGTGTAAGCAAGTAATTTGTTGTTGCATATTAGGTAAATTATGTATAACTTATGTGTAACAGATAAACATGTCTATAATATGTTAGCAGTACATGTATGAGTGACCGTCTCAAAAATCAATAAAATAGATAAGTACTTTTTCAACAAATTTACTTACTCTCTTTTGTGAAACGATGCTCTTTATTCCAAAAGACATGCAGCCAATCATTGCACATGACCTGCAACAAACAAATGATTAAATGATATGTCGGTGCAAAACGGAAAACACTTTCGATATATCTGGATGAGGATGAGGAATAGCTAGATTCGCCACGTCTTCACCAGAGTCAATCAATGAATGGTTACAGGTGAAAGATTACGTATGGGCCAATGTTTTAAAATCTTAGAAATGCGCAAACGTTTGACTTGAATGGTAATATTTGGATTTTATAACAATGTGACAAAACATTGGCTTAAAAGGGATACCAATTTATTTTCTTAATTGTATGTAAATTATCAAGCAAGAAATATTAGGTTGTGACAGCACACTACTAAATAACATTGTGTAATGTGGATTATCTACTTTATACATAGATAGTTACTTATAGTAACTCTACTTGCTTAATTGAATAGATTAGTGTGTTCACGCTGGGACCCGACTGGACTGCATAAACATGTCATCGCGGGTTATCCAGCCTTGTTTTGACCATGTGGTTTGGAATGTCAAGGACGCAATTTATGGTAAGCGTTTCCATATAAGCAAGATAAAAAAAATCAAATCAAAATATTTATTGGTATTGGAACATATTCTACAGGGCCACTCACATAGTCCGTAGAGGGGGCGTGATATAAGGAGACTGGGGTTATACTACTGATTAAATGTGTGTATAGTCTGACATTTTAGTGTCATAGTCAACATCATAATTGTATCCGGTATTTATTATTCACGTTGCTCTACTTAAATAATAATAGTAAATGTCCTTAGCTTACCGGTCGTTTGATGTCTTGCTCCACACTGACACCAGTAATCTTTTGTTTAGATCTTCTTCCGATAGTTCACTGTTTACAATATAACACATTTTTTTATGATATTGAATAACAAGTGATTTCAATGTGCAAAAAGGAAAAATTAAAACAAATCAAGCAAGTTAAACAACTAAAAGAGCTCTATTTAAATATACAACTGTACTTGCAATGAGAACGTTTGTTTGTAGCGTAGATATAGTGTGTCCTTGACAACGTTAGTGGTGTGATTTATTCCCTTTTCATGATCAGACTCAAGAGCGATCTAAACAAAATAAATAGATACATTATCATAAATAAAAAGGTTAATTTTGATGTACAAATTGTTGTTAGAGATAAGTATATTCTTTATTGTATTTCTGAATAGAAAGATCAGTCAAGTTAACTTTTCCGTTAGGTAACAGTGTTGAAACTGCCCAGCTCGGGCATCGAACCACCGACCCTGACATCTAACCAAAGAGTCAACTCGTTGGCCAGAGCAACAATAACTCCAGTCCGCCATACACACACCCGGCTACAGTTAAATACAGATGTATTTCTTTGGGCGTATTATGTGCATGGTGATGTGTATGACAAGTATTAGCACTAAAAAGTGAATTTTTTATGTGTTTTGCTGAGCTACACAGAACAAATGAAAACTTTTTGTTGGTATATTCTGGTGATGAAAAAGTACCATTATATTTATATTACCGGTTACTACTGCAATTGTAATAGATGTAGTCACACAATTTTGCATGCTTATACAAATTATACAAAAAAAAAGAATAATTGATATTATGATGTTCATGGCAAGAAATTATATGAAACTGATATACAAAATATCATGACGAGATATCGCAAATGTGCTTATTTTCACCTTAACATAACTGTGGCATATTTTCTCAGATTCTGACGACAGATGTCTGGCACGAATAACTGTAAAATCAAAATGTGTGTTTAATTAACAATAACAAATGTGATGTAGAAAGTATGAGGGCCTACCTATAATAAAATCAAACTCCAATCTACTGAATACAAAGCATGCATTATATATGGCCATTTTTGTCACATACGTGGCTAACTATCTGTATATTGCATCAATTTTACAATCATAGATTACAGAGCAAGGCCTAAAATATGTATTTAATGCCCCAGTTCTAAAGTGCACTGAAATGTAAAACAGGAATATTTGTATCTTATTTTGGTTTGGTTGACTAATTTTATTAGACCCATGACCACTTACCATTAACAGTCAGCAAACCAGCCTTCACAGAAGCTGAAAGCTTTAGAATGGCTACAACATAAACATAAGACAACCATTAGATAAAAGCGAAAAAAATAAAATAATAGTTAATCATTTCAATTGATATAATATTTATATTATGTATACACAAAGTGTCACACTTACCATTCCCTTTCACCATTCTTCTTTTGTGGATCAGTTTGCATTCTTTTATTTCATGCCTATCAGGGACGCTCGAAGTTTTTGATGCTGCAGCTGAAAAATAGAGATGTAATAATGTTTTACGCTGGGTACATATTAAAATATATTGAAATCGACACTTCATTACATGTACCTTTGTGCTTTGATGTACCGTACGCATAAATTAACTTTTATTAGGTTGATCCTATTTTTCCCACTTACTTATTTTTATACTGGTTTGCTTTGATAAACGTGATACATTATTAGTCATTCTATCTGGATTTGATGTAGTTTGTTGACACAATCCTGCTAGTTTACTTGGAGTCATGCTGTCTGGATCTGATGTAGTTTGCTGACACAATCCTGTTAGTTTTCTTGGAGGAGGAGAAATCAGCATGGAATCCTTGTAGAGATCACGAGAAGGTCGATAACGTGGACGATAAGAGGCACTTATATTATGATGACCCATGATGCTAAAGATCAGGTAAAACTCTTACAATGATAAATCAAATCGTATCCGTTAAAGTATTTTTATATGTAATGTGTCTGCTAAGTGATCAGAACATATGAAATGAGCAAAATATTTATGTAACTTTATCCTATAGAACACCTTGTATTGTGCGTATCTTCAAATGTTCAATTTGAGGATATGCTAAATGATTTACTCCTCCTCCTATATATATGCCTATGAACAATAACAATAACCCCACGTGATGTTCACATGCCGTAACCTGATTGGTCGCTGGTTGACGCTGATGAACATCTATGGAACTCCCTCTCCCCCTCCGTCCACCAAATCGTCCGCTACTTTATTATAAACAGTGATGAACAGGGAACTCCCTCCCCCCCCCCTCCGTGCACCAAATATTCCGTTACTTTATTAGAGACAGCAGCTGAGATAGGTGTTCAATGAGCCCGCATTTTTGGGGTGTTATTGTATTTGCTTTTCACACTATACCCTCCCCTCTTCTTGATCAGCTCAGTAGGTTGGGCAAGTGGATAATAGCTCATTAACGGTACAATGAACCAGGTGGCCACTGGTCAACTTTAATCCCCTTACTTTAATCATTAAATCTGAAAAGAGCATTAAGTCTGTACACATACGTGAAATAAAGTTAAGTAATTAATTTAACAAGAAGATACTGTTATATAATTTAATTTAATAAAGCATGATTTCCAGTTGAGAAATGTTTTCATTCTGGCAAAAACAGAGCACTAGACATCCAAAATTTCCTAAATATTGTGATATTTTAAAGAGCAAAGCGTGTCATTGTTTTTGTTTGCCTTTTATTAGCGGTATTTTAACTGTTATGTCCTGAAGTTACTTACTATGTTTACCCATATAATAATGTCTACTTCATTAGCATGTTATACAAATTGTCATAGATAATGAAAGAAACGTGATTATTGAAAGTATTATCAATATGTTCAGCAGATATAAGTACTACTAATATAGGTATTCGAATGAAGCGGAAAGAACTAACTAGGGTATTTATTGGGATTTAAAATTAAAAAAACCTCGTTGGTCTCCACGGTGTGTACACAAATACTTCAGCGTTATAAGGGTTAATACGTGGTACCGTAACCCTGAACTATAATTATAGCATGCCTTTGTAATTACACTGTGATTTCCACATCGTGGTGAATTGTAATTAGAAATAAGCTGTCTAACTTTGATCAGTGTTGATGTTAGTGTTTGATGAATAACTTACATTTTCTCTGTGCTTATTGATTAATCACATATTTTTTTCGGCGAACACTGACTTGATTTGAACAAGCTCATTGTTTATTTCAGAAAGACCAAAATAACTTATGCAAGGCCATTATGTTATTTTTACAGAGCGGGGTAACAGCTTTAAATGGTGTATTTTATGCGAATGGGAAATAATTTTATGCTAAATATTATTTGATTTTTTATATAGGCCTATATATTGTTGTTAATCATCATCCCATTCATATTTTCGCGGATTTGCGGTACTTTTAGTCTATTTCTGTAGCATAAATTTGTGATAGCATCAAAACTTTCGAGTGGTCACATATTTGACGTATGTTTTATGCTTATTGTCATGTTCATGAACATATTGCTTTCATTCTGGTAATTACAATTAACTTGTATGTGTTATTTCAGCATTCTACTTGTTTGACTAGACTCACACCTCTGCTTCGATTAGCTGCTAGGGTGGTGTCAACCTCTAGATCTGGCTGTAGAGCAGGTGTTGAATCAATTGCGACACGTTGTTGTCAACAGATGCTGACGATTTGCTGATCCTTCCAACAAGGACACAAATCAGTCAGAATTACTATTACAAAACGTATCATTAATTTTGTAAACGCAGATGTTAGGCTGGCTTTGTAGACGCTAGTTTCTTACATAAACAAAATAATATAATCAATGTATTTTGATTACTAATTAGAGTTGCATAATGTCGTCAAACCGAGTCTGTGATGTCTTAGATTATTTGGATAATAATTTATAAATATATATTAAATATATATTTATTGATACATTCATTATAGTGGCAGGTCTATTCGTGTCTTATTATTTGAGCTATAACTGCTTATCGTGATGGCTGACTGTCCCACAATGAGTATCTCAGTCATAGTTAAATAACTAATAAAACATCAGGCACTGTAAGAAATTATATGGACACTAAATATTTTAAATTTGCAATGAAAAACACAATCTTCGTTTCAATCCCAGCCTCGGCCAGATACTTTATTAGAGACTACAGCTAACATGTTTGTTATTCGAAATGATTATCACCCCTCCAATGGAGCTTTACAGTAGGCGCTGGAGAGGTCAAGATTAGTCTCTACTTTACAGTCATAGGAACATTTTCTATTTGTAATTCTTGCATATTTTATTCGAATACGAATACGAATAATTTATTTGATAGGCCTAGTATGAGCATAATACAAAAATACAGTAAGTACACATAGTAAGATTCAAAACGAATTAAATAAATTAATTAAAGTGAGTTAGTTCAAACATTAGCTGTGTTTTCCTTTTTTTGTTTCCTGGAGTTGTTTCTCCCCATGTCATAATATTCAATTATTTATCATGTTACATAACA
Source organism: Flabesymbios commensalis (assembly GCA_964017125.1). Classification (NCBI taxonomy): domain Eukaryota; kingdom Metazoa; phylum Annelida; class Polychaeta; order Terebellida; family Flabelligeridae; genus Flabesymbios; species Flabesymbios commensalis. The sequence goes on from OZ024905.1 coordinate 54,895,218, forward strand.
GAGGTATTGAAAGAATAATATTTCAATCCATTATAATAAAGTCAATCATCTGATATCGGTGTCTGATGTATTAAGTGTAAGACAATAATACATATGCAGATTTAATCATGTTAAAATGCATTTTGTTTCTATCGCTGTTATTATTTCGCCACCATTTATTTATGTGGTATTCAACTATAGTTACACTATAATTCGAGATACAACACTACTTCGATTTCCATATTTTAAATGGGAGTTGCTTTATTAGTGAATGGTTAATCACCGACTTTGTCACAAAAATGTCTCAAAGTTATCGACAAAAACACATTCCTCTATATTCTACATTAAAAAACAATGCGCAAGTATTGTGTTTTCTGCCATAGTACAACAATTATCGCATTCATGAATACATAGTTTTAATTGCAATGTATTTCTGTTTGTTGTTACAGCCGTGTTTACTAGATTCCCACCTCTGTTTTGATTAGCTGCTAACGGAAATGTCATGATAGATAGATTTGTTACTAAATAAACAAAGGGAGGTTGTTGTGGCACATCATGGCATGGAGATGTCAACATCAAGTGTCACATTAAGGACTGTTCCCAGATAGTTTGCTATATTATAATTTGTGATATTGTTGGATGACGACCGTGGATATTCCTCAGGATTAAACTAATATTATTAGACCTGAGAGCTGGTATGTGTAATGTACAGGAGTTGGGGATATAGGGGGAGGAGGAGGAGCAGGTTCAGCGTGAATCGCATTGGTGGAGGTGTTTATTCCTGTCATAGGAGCAGGGGGTAGTAACGTACCGGACACATGATACACACAATAATATATAAACACACAATAATATATACACAGGTAATAATCGGACACATGATACACACAATAATATACACTGTACTGTAGCATAATTAGGCACTTGTATATATTTTTTATTTCTACGCTTTCCAGAGTTTCTTTTTTTGCTACTATATATAATTAGTATGTTATACATAGTAGCTATTTTATCTCTGGTTTTGGTGCGGGAAACAAAATGATAGACCCCCATGTTATCTTGGCAATGCCTTTTAATTTTAATTTAAGAAGTAGCCATTTATATTACCGAAATACCCAGTTTTTATTATGGCAATGCCACTTAACATGATTTTAGTTGTTTGTAATACCATGTATATTGTCATATGATTTTAACAAACTAACATTCTTGTATATACATGTACGTGTACATATATCTCTCTTATTACTATGACAAAAAAGTCTGTAATGACTTTTATTTCTGTCAATAAAATATCTGTCTGTCTGTCTGTATACACACACAATAATATATACAAAGGTAATAAGTATTTTAAGCCCCATAGCCACATTGTGTTATTATGACACATTGCTGCATAATTTAGATGCAAATTTGGCATACGGAATTTCATATAAATTTGCTACCCAGCCAGAAACATTTTTATACAATTTGTACAATGTTGAGCTGACGTCGAAGACGTTGAGCCGCCGTTGTGCAAATGTTATGCAAATGTTTCGTGTTTGCTGGGCAATAATCTCATTTTTCAAACGTCTTGATTAAATAAATAAATATAATTATAATATACATAATTACCACCACCAATAATGAGCTGATAATGTTCGTAAATGTCTTTATTTTTAATTTAGATCTGTCAACTACAGAAAGCCATGACCTGCTGTTGATTCCTTCGCTCTTCTAATTTTTAAATTTCCTGATAAATGTCATTTCTTGGTAGGTCTAAATGTATTCAGTTGATTACCCGCCGTGGGGATACAAATGTGTGTTGGCCTAAACAGCTGATCATAGCGGTAAACAAAGTGTATTGACCAATTACAGTTCTGATAAGATCGGTATCTTTATAACACAATAGAATGCGTGCGGTAATTCAAACGCAATCGCAGTTCCTTTCTTGCTTAGTTGATAAAGTTAGGTAATAATAATACCTTTATTTTGATACAATTTTCTTTGAACCTGATCCAACTGACTTGTATTGTTCAAAGACCCAAGTTTATATTAAGGTGAGGGGGAGGGTATTGTTGTTCAATGACTAAGTTCATGGGAATCAAATTTGAACACAAATGTGTCTACATTATATTGAAATAAGTATAGGGGCCTATTCAGGTTTTTATATGTCGTTCTGGAGGTCCTATATTGTGCGATCAGGGCGAAAATAAACTTCGATGTAAATATTATGTAAAGTATATACAAAGGAGTACCCATTAACGCAAATAAATAATACAAGCGGTTAGAAAAATGCCCATAGTGACTAGAGCTTATCAGGCCTACTAGCTGTGACACGATGACGGCTCAGTTAGGCTGTATGTAGTATAGGTTAACTTTGTTATGTAGGCCCTGATCTAGACTAGACTATAGGCTATATGCCTTACAATACTGTAGGCCCTACTCATAGATACATAGTTAGGCCATGTCACCTATCAAGGCCTATAGTTTATACTGTTAATTTGTAGCAATTAAAAAATAATAAAATAGATTAACGGAGGCCCTATTATTAGACCTACATTACCTGGGGTTCTGCTGTTTGTTCAACTCAGAACTCAGAACTCAGAATCATTTATTCGCCTCTTTAACAAATATATATATAGTCTCATCATTTTATACAGATAATTAATAATGTGATGGGCATGGAGACTTGCATTAAGATCAAGAATTTGATCGCTATCATGCAAGCCACCATATTTAATAAGCAAAATTCAACAAAACATGAACATACCAGAGTTGCATGGATCAAGCGCGCCACGTCGACGCCAGACATGCACCGGATAAATCACAACAGCCCGTACGCCGTCCACCGGCCAACCCACAGAGAAAAAAATATTTGTGGGTTAGCCGGCGAAAACACGCACGAAGCCGGCAACACTGATGCACGACCCAGCGCCGAGGTGGCGCACTTGACCTCTAGACTGCTGATATGATATCGGAACATTTATATTTATATATATCATATGTGCAAAAAACTATGTGAGACTCCACGACATCTCATATGTGGACATTTAAGTCCGCAAATGAGAGGTCGAGACAGAGCACATTCAATGATTCTGAAACTAGTTCACCCGACTCGTGACCGGGTAACCTTACATGACAAAGTATAATTATTTTATTCTAGAATGTTATCGATTGCATACATAACAATTTTCAATTAAACATTGTGGCTGGTACATTTTAATAAAATAATTACGGGTATACAATACAAAACCTGAAAAACTATGAGTAAGAAATTTGTCTCGAATTTCGTTTGGTAACCGATTTATTAAATTGGGAATATTATGAGAAATACATTTGGTAGCAAATACATGATTCACTTTCATTGGAGTCAAATCATCACAGCGTCTAGTGTTATATCTGGATTGCCTGATAAAATTCAAGTTTTGAAAATAATCCGGTAAACTCTTTATCAAATATTTGTAATAAAATTTTAACTGATTAAGTTTAAATATATCCTGTATTTTTAAAAGATTAAGTTTGATAAAAATTGGATCCGTATGTACTAAATATTTACTTTGTGTTATAAATCTTACTGCTCTCTTTTGTAATTTCTCAATTCTTTCATTGTTATGTCCCCAGATTAAAATGCCATAATTTACATGTGGCAAGAATAGCGAGTTATACAACTGGAGTAAAACATTCCTGGGAAGTACAAATTTCATTTTATTGATAATTCCGAGGGTTCTTGAAAGTTTACAGGATAGTTTCTCTATATGATCGTTCCAATTTAAATTCTAATCTAATCTGAATCCTAAAAAATCTACCTCTTTTGTGTTACCAATAACAGTATTTTCGATTTGTTTTTCCGGAATTGATACTTTACGTTGTACTTTATGGAATATACAAAATTTTGTCTTAGAAATATTTAAAGACAATTTATTGAGTTTTAACCATGCAATAATTTTGTCTAGCTCCATATTAATTATGTTAGCAGTTACTTGTTATTTGTGTTAATGGGTGCAAAAAGTGTTGTATCATCGGCAAATAGTATAAATTTAAAAAAGTTACTTGATTTAACAATATCATTTATATAAATTAAAAACAACAGCGGTCCTAAAATGGATCCCTGGGGAACACCTGTTTTTATATCCAAAACCTGTGAATTGATGTCATCAAAAACTGCAAATTGTTTTCTATTTGACAGGTAACTCTCAAGCAATTTTCCTGGACCATCAGAAACGCCATAAAATTCCAACTTTTTTATCAAGATGTTGTGATCTAACGTGTCGAACGCTGGGGTGTGGGGGTTTTCTCAAGTTTTGTCCCCAGATTGGAATCATGGGATTTGTCTATATTGAAAATCATTCTGACTATTCAAGTGACTGCTATAAAATAAAAGTTTTAATTTTACAAAACATTGAAGCTGTCATGTTCAAGTTCAGTGGAGGGGTTGAGGGGTTGATGTGCGACAGTCATATATGTTCAAGGTGATGGGAGGGGGTGCAGGGGCGTCAGCCATGTTCAAGGTGATGGGAGGGGTTGCAGGGGTGTCAATCATGTTCAAGGTGATGTGAGGGGTTGCAGGGGTGTCAGTCATGTTCAAGGTGATGTGAGGGGTGGGAAGGGGGGGGAATAGGGGCGTCATCCATGTTCAAGCTGATGGGAGGAGTTAGGGGCGTCAGCCATGTTCAAGGTGATGGGGGGTGAGGGGCGTCAGCCATGTTCAAGGTGATGGCCGTCAGCCATGTTCAAGGTGATGACAGGGGGGTGGGAGTGAGGGGCATCAGCCATTTTCTAGGTGATGGAGGGGGGTGAGGGGTGTCAGCCATATTCAAAGTGATGGGAGGGGAGTGAGGGGCGTCAACCATGGTAAAGGTGATGGGAGGGGGTGGGGTGAGAAGCGTCAGCCATGTTCAAGGTGATGGGGATGAGGGGCGTGAGCCATGTTCAAGTTGATGGCCGTCAGCCATGCTCAAGGTGATGACAGGGGGGGGGGGGGGTGAGGGGCATCAGCCATGTTTAAGGTGATTGGAGGGGGTGAGGGGCGTCAGCTATGTTCAAGGAGATGGGAGGGGGATGAGGGGCGTCAGCCATGTTCAAGGTGATGGGCGAGGGGTGAGGGGCACCAGCCATGTTCAAGGTGATGGGAGGGGGTTGAGGGGCGTCAGCCATGTTCAAGGTGATGGGAGGGGGTTGAGGGGCGTCAGCCATGTTCAAGGTGATGGGAGGGGGTGAGGGCGTGAGCCATGGTCAAGGTTATGGGAGGGGGGTGATGGGCGCCAGCCATGTTCAAGGTGATGGGGGGTAAGAGGCGTCAGCCATGTTAAACGTGATGACAAAGGGGGTGAGGGGCGTCAGCCATGTTCAAGGTGATGGCAGAGGCTAAGGGGCGTCAGCCATATTCAAAGTGATGGGAGGGGATGAGGGGCGTCAGTCATGTTCAAGGTGATGGGAGGGGGATGAGGGGCGTCAGCCATGTTCAAGTTGATGGGCGGGGGATGAGGGGCGCCAGCCATGTTCAAGGTGATGGGAGGGGGTTGAGGGGCGTCAGCCATGGACTTTAGTCATGTTCAAGGTGATGTGAGAGGTGTCAGCCATGTTCAATGTGATGGCAGGAGGGGTGGGGGTTTGGGGCGTCAGCCATGTTCAAGCCGATGGGAGGGGGTGAGGGGCGTCAGCCATGTTCAATATGATGGCAGGGGGCGAGGGGCGTCAGCCATGTTCAAGGTGGTGTGAGGGGCGTCAGCCATGTTCAAGGTGATGTGAGGGGCGTCAGCCATATTCAAAAAGCAAATCCCCCACATAACCCCGCGGTGGGGGGTGTCGGGGAATTCGTTGACTGCTGCATAACTAACTGGCGAGACAGGGTATTTTGTGACGCCGTTGAAACGGTATCATATGATAACAACTCCCATTTCATATAGGCCCACGTTAACAGTGCATATTATATTATATTATATTATATTGTATTATATCTCGGGTCAATGACCTGGCTATCCATTAAATTTTGAGGATGATCCGGATGCAGGACCCGGATTACGGTACGATTACTGATTGACTATGTAGTATTTTTTTTATATTTTAATATTATCGTTCAATACGCGTGGTGTTGAAAACGAATACATTTTTTATTCGTGTAAACATCCTGCCTGTTATGGGTATTATGATCCTGTGTTTACAGGTGCTTAGTCATTTTTATTGATACAAATATACTGTTTCATTGGTATTTAAAAGTCTGAAACATAACTTTAATACCATGTGCTTGTTATTAAGTGTTTGTTAATTTTTTTGTAACTCCCTCACACAGTATACAATTACGAACATGCGATAAAAGTAGATATCATAAAAATAATATCATATTGAAAACCTCGTGACCGGAAACGCAACTGTGGAGTTATGAAATAATCGAAAAGTCGGAAGTGCGTAGTGTGACAATTAAAGTATTTTCATTTGAATCAAGTATTGCTTTGAAAATACTCGAATTAGAAATATAATTTATGTGGATGATAAATACATACAACAGAGAGCCAACAAATGACTAGTATGGAACGCCTGCTGCAAACAGTTTTATATTTGATGACGTGCAGTCATAATCAGTTACATAGCAACTCAGCTTGTGAAGCAGAACATTATGATTGGGTATTACTCTATCAAAGGTGTTTTGCCTCGGATGCTTATGGATAATAAAAACTAGAAGTAAGTGTTTACCATGTAAACAGCCAAGAAGGCTCTACCTCGCACTTTTCAAATGAAAGTCATCAATTAATTAAAATTTTACCAGATAATCAATTTATACATGTAATTATAGAGTCATATTATGAGGCAGAGGCTAGAAGCTCTAGGGTGACAAGTAGTCATGAGGCTTATGCACGTAAAAGAGCCATTATCTGCAAATTATGAAAGATAATTTGTGTTATGAATTTTGGGTTGATATGTTGTTGAAAAAATATTTTTTTGAAGGAGCCTAAAAATTTGACCCCGGGAAACTCCCCCCCCCCCCCATTCTTTTTTCGCGATAAGGGTCAGTAAACTGTTATCTGCCATAATTTTGTCAATTTTTGTCCAATTTGCGCTAAGTCAACGTCGATTTAGGGATTTTAAACACCAATAAATCGATTGGACGTTGTATAAAACGCAACATTTTAATATTTTACGCTATGTCGTCCCTTCAGCTTTCTCTCGTAGTCTCTAAAATGTGTTAAATAATTTTTATACACTCGTTTGTATGATAATTGTGTATCTAGATAGGCCTATACTAGGCCATAGGACCTGCAGCCGGCGTGGGCGGGGGCCCTAGGGTAGTGGTTAGCACCGCTGCCTTTCACGCCAGAGTCCGGGGTTCGGTTCCCGGTCTCGGCGGTTTGAAAGAAACAAAATTGTTTCTTCCCCATCCACGTGTGAAAGTTAGTATTGTGGGGAGCCTCCGTGACCGAGAGGTAGCGTGCTCGGCCTCAGACCGCCAGGGCTCGAATTTCGAATCCTGTGTCTGGAGGACAGTGTCATCTCAATCATCTCACCATCCTCAGGAGGTTTTCCTGGCCCAGTTTAGCCTATATGTGCACAAAGGTGGCCTAAAGCCCGATTCATTTCATTTTTTTTGCAGCCGGCGTATCATGTGTTTTATGCACATTATTATAAATGGTGTAGGCCTATAGGCCTACTGGTCAATTGCTTGTCCGACGTCTGAGAGTCAACACTATTGCTTCACAGATTTTGACGATTTTGAGAAAAAATCGAGCTGCAACATGAAGTACATGATAAAACAAATAAGTACAAATTAACACAGAAAGGTAACAACATCAGTGACCATATAGTCTAACCATGAATGTGAAACTCGTATATTGATCAAGTTGTTGCTATCAATGACATATATTTGCATCGTTTTTTAATGTGGGTTAGCCCACTTGTGCATGATGCCATCCATATAACATAGTTCAGGCTCAATGTGTTCCAGTTTGACCATGAACACAGATTGTAATGATAATAATGACATTGCCCCTGGTGCGACCAGGCGTGTTCTGATGGATGACAAATCCTGACAACGAACCACAGCTTGCCAATGAACATGAACATGTGTTTGTTGGACACATGTGTGATTGCGTTATATGTCAGGCTGCTCAAGGCCCCGACGAGAAAAACTTCACTGAGTATACAGGTGCTTCGCTTGCAAGCAAGTTGCAGAAGTTTGACAAATAAAAGAGGATGATCCAGAATTGAAAGATACACTCCTTCGACACGGTGAATCATCTCTATCAAAGCGTCTAAGATCAGGTGCATACAAAATACACAAACGATGCTATGACAGATTTAATGATTCAAAGCTACAAAGAGCAAAAGAAGCTAAAAAACACAAAAAATCACAAGAAAGACAGCCTTCTAAAGTTTGCGTAGGAGCAAGGCGTGCTAATTTTGTAGTATTAGAGGAAGAAGTATGTATGTAATGCTCGAAACCGGCCCATGTAGATGAGAAACACCCAGAAAATATATCACTCCACGCAGCAGGATCAAATAAAAATTCTAGTGACGATGTGAACAAATTTAGCGAAACACTTAGAAAAAGGGCCACTACACTGGGTAACAAAAAACTCTTGGCTTTGCTGTATCGTGATGGGAGCTCTTCTGAATTATATTACCATAATCCTTGTCACATCGAATTTACAAATCAGTATAGAAATCTTCAATTGGAAGAGAATGTTGTGAATGACGAGAACAATATTTCTATTCTTTCAGAATTTGTTGCAATTGGTGCTATAAAACAATTCAATAATGATAGCAGTGATAGTTCTTTTCCACTAAAGCAGCTTGGGAATATCTATATTGAAAAGATGCATACTCTTAATCAAAATGTTTCATCCCACACCACCACCAGATTTGCACAAAAACTTGAACTAGCCGATATTGGACTTAAAACCATACAACAGATCAACACATCCAAGTATATGACTGTAAAAACTACACATCTTGACCGAGTTATATCTGAAACAGATTGGCTGAAGCAGCTTAAAAATGTTGTGGACCCTATTCGGGATAAAATCATTCAGTTTTAATCTCTTCCTAAGTCGGCGATGACAGATTTAAACACCGAATCATATGACCTGTAGGGCTATTGTCTTAAATTGAAATTATTCATCACTCTGCTCTGTCTAACAACCTCACTCAGATCCATAATCCTCCTCTTGACATGTATGGGTGGAAACTGTATGATAACAAACTCCACATTCAATGAACCAAAATGCATCAAAATTAAACCTTGAGATCGTCACCGGTATTTGTCGCTGCCGAACCCTCAAGTGCCAGTCATGCAAATGTGCTAAAAATAATGTTAAGTGTCTTAATTTCTTTCTGTACCTGCATCAGAAAGTATAAACATTTCTAATTGAAACTCTAAAAGAGCTTACAATGCAGTGTCGTCAATTGTGTGATGGTTGTCGGCCGTGAAGAACAAATAAGGACTGTCGGTCGTACAGATTTAGTGTTGAGCCTAATAGTCTTTCTACTATCATTAAGTGAAACAACATTACCAGGAGTATACAAGTGTCATATCAATTGGTAGTTGCTGTATTTATTAGCCTTTTTAACGCGGGTCCCGAGATATTTCGAGGTAAAAAATGTCCCGCTGTCGCGGGTCCCAAGATATCCCGGGGCGGAGGTTTTTTTTAGTATTTTTGTCTGTAAATCCAATGTGGTCCGCCAATCATGGGGGTAACCTTGTTTTTGCTGATAGAAGTTTGTTTCTATTTTTATTGTTCATGGATATCACCCCATAATACTATCCGGGCCGATGTAGAGCTGTCATTCTAAAAGGATTCTTTAATAACGAAAAATTCAAAATGATCTAAATATTTTTCCAAAATGTCTGAAAAATTGATGCAGCTTAGGAATTAATTATTGTATCCAGGTGAACACCGAGTGGCTCGAAAAAGAAGTTTCGTAGATATCAAGGTGACAAAATTGGATCCTAATTTGACGAAAAAAGATTAAAGTTGGCCGCCATGACCCGAATATTTCCCCGAACTTTCTGAAAAATTGATGCAACCTAGAAAGTTATACTTGTATCCAATATGTTGAACACCGAGTGAATCAAAAAAGCAGTTTTGGAGATATCAGGGTGACTAATTTGACGAAAAAAGATTATAGATGGCCGCTATGAACTGTAGTTGTCAAATCAGAGGAAGTTTATTTTCTTAATATTGTGAAAATACATGTGAGATATATATTTATATTCGGGTCTTATCTTAATTTTGTTTTTCTTTTATCGAGCTATCTAATTTATTTGGTTATTTGTAGAATTGATGTGATATTATGCAATAATATAGGCCTAATATAATTGCATATGACAAATTCAAATTATGTTACATTAATTAAGCAGAAGTTTTCTTGTAGTATTGTGATTATTATTTTATTTAAAAGTGTATCGAATACCCTACTGATACTACAAAACATTTTTTTGAAGGTATTTTTTTAATTGCAAAATTTCCAAATCAAAGTAAAGCATGTATTGTTTGTTGAAAGGTACTTCTATGCAACACAACACTTTTTACACATTGACACATGTATAACAACGTACATCTGCATTAATTTAGGTCATTTTTTTGCGGATTGATTCAACATTGCGCACCAAAATAAATTATGCATCAAATTCAAAGAGTCTCCACTTTTTGTGCCCATCCATCAGGCGATGTATTACTGAGGCCACCTGGTGAGTGCAGTAGGTACCATAGCAGCACATATGTTTCAGGCTCCAGTTATGATCTTTGTATTTAGCAATGCTTAAATATTTGTACATTATCGAATAAATTGACATTGTTTGTATCCTGTCTAATGAGTATTTCTTTTATCTTCAGCTACTCTGCGATTAAGTTTCTAGGAGTACGAACGATTTGTGATATTCTGCGCTCCACCCACCTTCAAAAATTCCACTGACATCAGACGAGACTGAAAATATAGTTGAATGTTTTAACAGACAGACAATTTTTTTTATTGACAATAAAAAGTCAACTGGACTTACATGTCATGTGTATACATGGTATGCAACAGAAAACAAAACTGAGCCAAACTCTAAAAAATATATAAAATGCATATAGAAAAAAAAAAAAAAAATTAAAGAGATAAAACATATACTATGAAAATTAAAATAATATAATGTACAAATAAAGTGGTATAATAGGCAAATAAAAAAATGTGTAAATACATAAAATCACGCTTCTATTTTATTAAGACATAGGCGAACATGTTTAGCCATAAGCTTAATAAAATAGTGAAAATTTAAAAGTATTACACATTTAAAATTGAATGATAGTGTGTTAAAATTTTCATTATAATTATTAGCTTCGTGAAATAATAATCTTTTTCCTCATTAAAATAACTACAGTGGCCTATAAAATGTTCTTCGTCATCAACGGCATTGTAATCACATCGTGTGCATAGTCTATTGATTATGGGTGTGTTATTGTGTCTTCCTAGTTCAATCTGTAATGAATGTGAGGATAATCTGGATAAACCTGGCTAATGCCGAAACTTCTTTTACATTCTTTATTAATAATAAATATGGTACAATATGAAAAGTTAATTTAAAGGTTGCATAGGTACGCAATTTGGGACATAAAACAGAAATGGCATGTTTCCATTTATTGGTAAAAAAGGTTTTAATATTATTTTCCACATCTTTTCTAAACGATTTGTTACAATGTATTTTTTTTGTTTTCTAGCAATCGAAAAGTTGAATTTCAGTCAACAATGATTTTACGTGTGACGCCCAGTTTTGTTTTCCTGATCGATCAAGCTGTATCAGCGTGTTGTATGTTCGTCACACGACACTTTCAGGAGGTAAAGAAAAAATATGACACCAGTATTTTAAAACGGAAATCTAATGTAATACTATTATAGGAAATTGACCTGTATCCCCGTAGACAGCCAGAGATGAGGTTTGACGGCGAACACCCAACATTCTTTTTAAAAACTTTAATTGTATTTGCTCGATTTCCTGAGTCTGCTTTCCATCGTACATTAACTCTGTGCAATACAATAAAATTGGTAAAATTTGACTGTTAAACGTTTCTAGTGCTAATCTTGGAGTTACTTTACCAAGGGTCTCAGAACTATAATTTTGTATTGCAAATATTGCTTTATACGCCTTATTAGAAATATATGCAGAATTTTCAGAGAATAATTTGTTTTTGTTTGAGCACCATACACCGAGATATTTATATTTGATTACGATTTCAATAACTTCGTCACCATATTTAAAAACACAATTTCGCAAAACGTAAGCAGAGTTATATATAATCACCTTTGTTTTCAACAAACTTACAATTAAGTGCCATTTTGCACAATATTTATATAAACAGCTCAATTGCTTTTGCAAGCATTTCGCAGAATGGGAAAATAAAATTAGGTCATCTGCAAATAATAAATAAAGAAGTTTTTTTTGTCTAGCTTAACTCCGCATTCAGGGTCCAAGTAGTCGCCTAAATCACTTAAAAATTCGTTGAACAATTGAACACAACACGATCACTGTCCTTGTAACGACCATTTGTATGTAGGTCATCATGTATACGGTTGATCAACGCACCAGGTTTTAACAGAACACATGTGTTCTTTTGTTTTAAACTTTAACCAAGAATTGCTCCCAAGGAATCAGTGACAATTGTACTTATTTTGGTTTTATCAGGAATTTGAGACCAACTGTTCTTGGTATTATCACTCTGGTTTGTATTCGTGCTGAGTTTTAATCCTTTTGGTTTTACACAAGGCATGCTAATGTTTATATGCTATAATAGGAAACACATGGTGAAGTTAATTTTGTCCAAAAGTTTGAAGATGCCACTATGTGATACTCCACTCCGTGACGTCACAGATTAGCAAATTACTATGTCTAAACAACATATCAGCTTAGATTTTTCATAACCAAATTTATACCAGCAGAAATGAAATGCTATGCATTTCTGATACTAGGCAGCTAAACATGGGTCATTGTTGACGCTTTGCTAATAGGCTATGGTAATATTCAGATACAAGGAATGCCAGAATGTTAACAACATTCATTTAGTTTTCTCATAGAGTGCATTTATTGAAGTCGATGGCATGGAACTTTTACCCTAAAAAACAAACTAATATACAACTTTTAGTATTCTTCCCATGAATAAAAGAGGGTGGGAAACTATTTGCGGAATCAGCTATCAAATCACCATCCGTTATTCAGTATGTTTTAATACGGAGAAGAGTAGCACACTCGGGCTCATTTGTTATGATTGCCATCACAATATTTAATAATAAGTCATCAATCTTAGAAAAATGACTAAACTAAGAGACCAGGCTGTGCGACACATACTAACCCTTAAAGCCATGGAAATCAAAGAATTGTTTTCAACTTGAAATCATCGTATACATGTGTCTTAGTTAGCTCTTTCCGCTTCATTTGAATACAATATTTTATGGATCTACGGCCATTAGAAATATGTTTACACTTTCAATGCGGGGATCGGCTTTAGGCGTCAAAATCTGACGTCCACAGACGTCAGATTCTGACGTATAAAGTCGATCTCCGCGCTCTAAAGGTTGATGCAGCAATTACTTGTATTTCTCGGAATCACTTTTTCGTAGATTAGCAGTTTTTTACCCAAGAGCCACATTGGGCGAATACGTGGGCCTTTGAAACCACGTTTGTTTACATACAGGCTAAATCGTACCAGGCAAACTTCCTGTGAGATGGATCACATGACACTGCCCTCCGGACGCAGGATCCATAATTTGAACCCTGGTGGCCTGACAGTCAGCATGCCGCCGCTCCCTACCCAATATTGGAAATACTGGGACGAAGTTGGCAGGAAAGAAGCATTTTGTTTCCTTGAAATCTAAAACCAGAGCGGGGGACGAGCCTACAAGATAAAACTGGACAGATATTTGGTGTAACCACTGCACCAAGGCCCCCACCCAGGATCACATTGAAACCTGGGAAATTCAACTCGCCAAAATGCGCAATAATATTTTCTAAGCGCAATTTAAAAACACATTGATGATTATATGAAAGGAGCTAAAAGAAACCATTACGTATTCACATAGTAACACAGATCATATGCAACGATAGGAGACGTTAACTGTTAATATGAGACTGTGCAGCGTATCAAGTGTATGGAGTGGAGTCGATATTTATTTTGGGCATATATTTTAAAAAATTAAACAAACAACTAATGTACATATATTTGTATACAAATATAATTATTTCAACACAATAAAGTAATTTATTCAAAATATTTTATAAATACACCAACAGATGAATTATCCAATTGGTTTTACATCCGCTGAATGTGTGTCATGTAAGAGTACTGACCTAAAATATGATATTTTACGTTATATTCGTCAGCATTATGATACTGTCCATGGCCGTGCATGATGTGTGACTGATCTTGATTGTTTTGAAATGTCTTTGACTGTGTTTTTGTCTTTGCAGATATTGTTTGTATACATCACTGTAGACAGTGACAGCATGTGGACTGTTGATTGATCCTTGTTGTTTCTTAGCTCTACAGTCATAAGTTGCCGTCAAGTCAACAACAGATAATTGTATACATTGGTTTTCTTTTCCTTGTGCTGAAGGTCTTGTCCTCCCATTTGTCGTGAGTCTATCCACATTAAATTTTGGTGATCTTACATTTCTCTGGCGATTACGAATTTCGTGATCTGTTTCTTCATAAATAAATAAAAATAAACTATGAGATATTATTTGTACTAAAACCGTGCCTCAACAAATGAATGCTCAAGTTGTTTTTATGATAAATTAGTGAGTCGGAAATTAGGTAGCTAACAAGATATATATGTAGCTAACAAGATATATATGTAACGTGTCTGATTTCATTACATAGATCTGTTTTAAACAATAACTTAATGTTTAAAATAGTTAAGCCATAGTTCTTAGCTGTATGGTCAGATGTTCTTTCTCTCAGTATGGCACGAAGGTGTTTATGGTGTCCTATGCTTTCATCCAGGATATAGTACCAACCTTCTACCTGCTGTACAACAAATCACTGTTTGATTATTACTCTGTGTGAACTCAATGTAGAGAGAGAGCGCGCGACCATACTATTCTGTAGGCGATATCATGATTACCATCAGTACCAGAATTGATGTATCTTAATGAATTATAGTACGTAACTGGTGTATTGCAGTTTCCAACTATTGGATATTTCTGATTTATTTTCCTACTCTGATCACTGTGTTATGAATTAGTTTTAAACACAATGTACATTATGACATGATTATCTCATTACCATTCTACAAACTGTATTGTACAGGTGAAGGTTGAAATTGAACCACCTTCGCAAATATTTTGATGTCATATAAAATATTAATTGTGTATGGCTTACATGGCTATACTACCTGATATGATCAGTTATTAGCAGGGATCGACACTAACACTGGCCCGTTGGCCCGAGGCCAGTAAAAATCACTAAGGGCCAGTAAATTACCTGAGATACTGGCCCTGTGGGGGGGGGGGGGGCAATGAAAAAATCACACCCCTTTGATACAGTGTACACTGAGAACTAAAAAGACGAGGCTAAGGGCCAGTAATTATCTGAAGTCACTGGCCCTTTGGGCTACTACCTGGGATCAGTTAGTGTCGATCCCTGATTTGTAATAAGTTATTGAGTCATAAACAATGTGATCAACTGATAGACAAAGAACATTGTGTATAAAAAAGGTAATTATTTTCAGAATACTGGTAATGGCACCAATTTGATAAACCATCAGATAACCTCATTTCAAACATAAAACGGCTATACAAGCTCACACAAAATTTACTTACTCTCTTTTGTGAAACGATGCTTTTTATGCCGAAAGACATACAACCAACCATTGCGTTTGGTCTGCAACAAGCAGAATAATAATATGTTAGTGGAGGAAGTAACACAAGTGAAAGTGACCGAATCAAGCAGAACACTCATAAATCTTTTTCTATGATACTATATGAAAAATTACTTTCAAATGACTTATATCATATGCGAGAACTAAAAGTGTTCATTTCAATTAAAAATTGTCCGTAACTGGGCCAACACTAATCCCACATTGGGTAAGCGTCTTGAGATGTGCATGATCATGATGCAAAGCCAAAAGGCAGTATTGGCGCATTTTACAAGTGAGCAGATACTGCCTTTTGGCTTTGCAGAGCAGAGCTCACCTGTACTTCTCTGTCTCTATCCACACTGACACCAGTAATCGCTTGTTTAAATCATCTTCCGACAGTTCACTGTTTGAAACATGACAAATTATTAGTTATATTTCCGATATCATAAATTTATTCTCATGCAAAATTATTTTATTGGAGCCAATTTGTAGAAAGATTAGAAGACACTTACAATGAGAATTTTTGTTTGTACCGTGGGTGTGGAGTGTCAGTGATAACGTTAGTAGTGTAACGTAATCCCTTTTCATGATCAGGTTCAAGTGAAACCTAAACAAAATACATAGGTTGAATAGATTGAAAAATATGAAGTGAATGCAAGGTTTCTGAAATGTTATATAAATTCGTAGCATATCTTTCGATATAATTGATTAAATTCTAACAATATGCTAAAATATGACACTTTGATAAACATGAAGCGCTCAATGATTGATTAAAGCCCTGTAGATATATTACCCATACATATTCATATTCACCTCAACATAACTGTTGCATATCTCTTCAGATTCTGATGACAGATGTCTGGCTTGAATAACTGGAAAAATTAAAGTGTGTATTTTTATTAATAACGAATGTAATGCGGCGAGTAAATTCATCCTAAATTACCGCCTCAATTGTTGATTATCATGATTATTAGAATTCAATTTTAATAATTAAATTGATGATGGTTGACAAGTAGGTTTTAGTGTTGTGATTATGTCTAATTAGCTATCTTACTGTCTATTTGCGTCAGTTTTAATAGTTTAACAAAATTGATTACAGTGGTATATTATTGACAATAGCGCACATTCATGCAAACATAATTATTTAATCAGATTTTGGTTTAGTTAAACACATTTATCAAAGCCATTTTAATGGTACGACTACTCACCATTGACAGTCAAAAAGCCAGCGTATATTGAAGCTGACAGCTTTAAAATAGCTACAAAAGAAATAAAGGGAATTACTACGTTATCATAACATTTATGTGGAATATTTCAATTCATTAGAATTTGTTTCCCTATTAGTCTAATAAAAATACTATTACCATTTTCTTTCACCATTTTCCTTTTGCCGATCGATTTTCTGTCTTTAATTTCAAATATATAAGACATGTCACAATTTATTGAGTCGGCAGCTGAAAAATAACGATAGAAATAATGAGTTGTTTCACGCTAGGTTCATACAATAAGATAAATAATTAACCTTCTAAATGTCATATAATATTCTCCTCGATACAGTTCTAAGCTTATATTTTCTAAGAGCTTATTTTCACCACTTACTTGTTTTTATACTGATTTGATTTGATAAACATGATACATTAGTCATTCTATCTGGATTTGATGTAGTTTGTTGACACAATCCTGTTAGTTTTCTTGGTGTCATGCTGTCTGGATCTGATGTAGTTTGTTGACACAATCCTGTTAGTTTTCTTAGAGGAGGAGAAATCAGCATGGAATCCTTGTAGAGTTCACGAGAAGGTCGATAACATGGACGATAAGAGCGACTTATATACTGATGACCCATGATGGAAAATATACTGTAAAACAGTTATAATTATAAATCCAATCGTATCCGTCGAAGTTTATCTATATTGTAATGCCTGATGTGTGACCAAAGCATTTGAATAATAATAATAACAGTTATATATTTAACCTTATTGTTGTTAGCACGTGCAATGTTCTTACCTGAAAGTGGAATTGATATTGTGATGCTAGAGGAGCGCGCAGCGCGAAGGCTGACGCGAGATTATGCACTAGTTCTGGTATAAACCTTATAGTGCCTCTCTCTTTTCAACATATTGTGATGCTATATAAATTAGTGTCTTATATGCATAAAAGCAATCACTGTGCTACCCACGTGATGAACACATGCTGTAACCTGATTGGTCGCTGATTGTCGATGACAAACTTCTAGGAACCCCCTCTTCATCTACCAACTTATTCGTTACTTTATTAGAGATGACAGCTAACGCCGTTATGATATGTGTTAGATGAGCCAAAATTGTATGTTGTCATTGTATTTTATTTTCACAATATACACACCCCCTCCCTGGAGCTGCTCACTGTATATTAGGCGTGGACAAGTGGAATAATTAACAGTGACAATAGAGGTGGTCACACGGTCAACTTTAATCTCTCCTTTAATCATTGTAACTGAAAAGAGCACCATGTCTTTGCGACAGCACTTTAAATTAATATTCGAAATGTATACCAGTTGTTGTTTTCATTTGTGAAGTGATGGGCAAAGACATATTGTGAGAAGCTAATTCAGTAGCATGTTAGGCTTACATAACATAATGTATACGTAGTGACAATATTTACTATTAGGGACCTACATTATTTTCCCTATGTCGTTGCCCTGGTACAATGTGACATACCAACACAATTATATTTTAAAAATTAAACCTAATTATTACATTTATTCGGTTAGCTCATAAACCTTGTGGAAGCACATAATAATATTGCAGGGTGTGTATAAGAATTAAGTTCATGCAACCCGATACCGCGCCACGATTTTAACCCTTTAACCGCCGAATTATTCAATCTGAATTTTTAACCACTTGAAGTTGTGTCTGGCTGACGCGATCCGCAACTTCAAGTGAGTGAAAATTATTCAGATTTGACAATATGGAGGTCAACTGTTTTCAAATATGGCTGATTGATGTCACATTTTATCTTTAACATGTTTGAAATGTGCCAATAAAAAATAAAAACCCGAATATATGCGGCACCGGCGGTTAAAAGGTTAAAAAAAAATAAAGCACGACTGGCGTAAATTGTGGTAAACCTTAATTAAGCTATTATGATAAGCGCTGCTACTTTGTTGGATCTTCTCATTACTAACGATAAAAGTGAGCGTAGTGAAATGTTTTTAATATTGTGTGTTGAGTCAGTATTTTATACATGTATAATAGCTCGGCCCCAGAGCAAATAATTTTGTTTAAAATTGTGAGAAGCAAAGTGTCACTGTTTATTTGTATTGTGACATTGCTAATAGCTAACTCATTGACATGTTACATAATATAGGACAGGTTGTGGTAATACGCCCCTGGGGGTAACCCCCCCCCCCCCGGCCTCTCCTCAGGCTCGTTCACGCACTGACATGAGATGTTGGCGTGCACGCTTTTGGCGGGGAAAAATACAATTTAAAAATATTTTTGTAAAAAATATCAAAAACTAAAAAAAAAGAAATCATAATGACAATTATAACTAAGTTACAATATGTAATCGTACACAGCCCATTTGGGCTTATGTCACCATAATATATTATAGAAAATATATGGTAAGCGAGACAGCCAGAAAATAACATTACCACATAATAATGTAACATTCATACATTGAATCGTCAACCTGGTCGCGTTTGTCTCTACCACCCCCACCTCAGTAAATGAGTTAATTAACATTATGTTATCAATTGTTATTATCTTTTAGAAGGGGAAGGTTGGGAAAGTTTTACCATATACTATGCGGAAAACTGCTCCTTTGAAATGTAATTTATTTCTTACTATTCCTTCTAGGTGAACATGGGGGCTAATTTTAATATTATTCCTGACACATGTACCATAGAAGATCGCGTAATTTGACACTTGGGTGAACTTACATAATAACATACCAAGGCGGTCACAGCAAAGTGGTGGGGGTGGAGGGGGAGGATCTTTCTACCACACCCTACTTGACGTAATGACAAAATTTTGTTTTATTATACTACTTTCTTAATTAGCTGATTTATTTGCTAATGCTGTTGCCACACGAAGGTTATTCTAATGCACAATGCTCGAGAAGCACCGAAAGTAATTTTACGTAACTTCGACGTTCTCTGTGAGTATGGTCATTATACCAAAGAGCTTGTACAAGATCTCTACATCGCATGATCTATCCTACATACCAATGTATGATTATATGCAAGGGAGTAGT
Organism: Flabesymbios commensalis; assembly: GCA_964017125.1. Taxonomy (NCBI): domain Eukaryota; kingdom Metazoa; phylum Annelida; class Polychaeta; order Terebellida; family Flabelligeridae; genus Flabesymbios; species Flabesymbios commensalis. The sequence goes on from OZ024905.1 coordinate 54,915,228, forward strand.
AATAATATTAATTGGGATGTTGACAATTTTATGCCATTCAAATACAATCTAAATTTAATATGTGATTGGAGTAAAATTAATCGATGGGCTTTTAAACAAATGAGCATCGAGTATAAATCATTCTACCCTTATAAAGTAAGGATTAGTTACCTGCTAACGGGCACGCCAGCCTATGGAGCGGGCATTGCAAAATAAAAAGACAGTATATGCTTACATTACAATTAGCAGATACTGCCTTTTGGCTTTGCAGTAGTTCTGGATAGACAGGATGTGTTATCATATCATCTGACGATGATGACATGCAGATGACAATATCAAGTGTCAACTCAGTGCACCTGTCTAGACTGAAGGCATCAAGGTCTAACAATCATGTGTATACAATTGGCATGAATAAAACTGTACATAATAAAGGCAGGTGGCGACAGGTGACCAGCACCTATACAAGGCCACTTCCCTCAAGGTAAAAAATAAGCTGCTATACACAATGCGACACAGATTGTATTCAAATCACAAAAAGCTATAAAAGACTACTTCTATTTTATATAATGCAGGCTGTTAAGTTCATTTATCAGAAAATGTGATAATATATGCATACGGCATCGTTGGGAAGGCGAGATGGGCTCATCAGTCTAATTGACCTCCTCGCTGTAATGGCCAACAACCCTTGAACGCAGTAATTTAAAAGAAAATACTGGGTAAAATGAACTGCGATAATAATTATTATAAAATTATTGAGTAGTAACTATAATGAAAAACGATATTCACAGTTAAACAATTGTCAAAAGAAATGCTTATTATCCAACACGTTTTAAGTATATCCAATGTTTTTTAACACTGTTAGTCATATAATTATGTAAGTAGTGATAATTCATGTCATCCATATTGACAATATACATGTATCAATAGTCTAGTGGTGGTTTTACTTTTTACATAGCGTTTGCTATTTAATAGGGCCTACTACTATTTAATAGTTATTCCTAAGAGTGTTCTTTACATACCATGTAAAGTTTTTAATGTTGTTTTACAGGACTCTAGTAATTGATCAATTTGTAATTATTTTTCGGCTTCTACGCTTTCTGGGATGTCTTTTTTTGTTTATATTTATTATAAGCAGTTGATATTTTATCTCTTGTTTTGGCGTGGGGAACATGTATTATGAATAGGCCTGGACCCTATGCTTAATTTTATTAAATACTTCCTCTCACAACTATATATATATTATAGTAGGCCATATAATCTGAATTAAAATGTGTAATTCTTCACTGACCGTGGAGATGAGAGTGTGTGGTAAACATAAGTTACACTGATCATAGCGGTGAACAAAGGGATTCGACTTGTTGAGATCAGATAGGATCGGGGCATTTGCAACACAACGTAATATTTTGATTTGAAACGCAATTAACCCTGTTTCCTTCTTTGATCAGTTGTTACATACAGTATTAATACCCTCGATTCCAATCTTCTTCAGTCGTTTAATCCCTTTGAACAGATTTTCAATTTTTATTTTAAATAGTCTATCTGAATGATGGACTTACTTTTGCAATTTTCCACACTTCATCTAAAATATATAGCAAGAAGTTGTGTCTCGCTGACACGATTTAAAATTTCACGTGAATAAAATTTATTCGGATTTGACAAAATGGAGGTCAACTATTTTCAAATCTTTCTGATTGATGTCACGTTTTCACTTAAACATGTTTGGATTCTGACATTTAAAGTAATGATAAAAAAGTAAAACGAATATAATCGTGACCAGGGGTGAAAGGGTTAAAGGATGACCGACAGGACGGTGAAGGTGTGAGGCGGCGTGTTAAACCCTTAAAGCGATAAAAAATGTACAACCATGGGGACCAAAGGGTTTTTCACTTTGAAATGATCATGAATGTCTTAGTTAGCTCTTTCCGCTTCAATTGAATACCTACATGTACGCTACGGGTCTACGGCCACTATATTTTTTTTAATTCTTTTAGTTCGGGGACGTCAGATTCTAACGTTTAAAGACAGTTCCGCACTGAAAAGGTTAAGATGCATGCAGTTACTACCCTTTTGGCTCTGCACAGCCGTATTTATAGCCTTTATGGTAATAAAAAGACAAATTCATTTTGAGGCCACGGATATTTAGCTATATCATAATATGAGAGAAGATGCCAGTAGAGCTAGCGTATTAGGTGCTGTTAACCGAATAGAACCCAGTAAATCGCTGTCACTGATGGTCGTGTCTGCTGGAGCCACCTGGCGAATGATTTCTATTTATACTGTTTTCTTTACCTGTTTACATCTTAGATTGGGCGGGGGCCCTAGGGTAGTGGTTAGCACCGCTGCCTTTCACGCCAGAGTCCGGGGTTCGGTTCCCGGTCTCGGCGGTTTGAAAGAAACAAAATTGTTTCTTCCCCATCCACGTGTGAAAGTTAGTATTGTGGGGAGCCTCCGTGACCGAGAGGTAGCGTACTCGGCCTCAGACCGCAAGGGCTCGAATTTCGAATCCTGTGTCTGGAGGACAGTGTCATCTCACCATCCTCAGGAGGTTCTCCTGGCCCAGTTTAGCCTATATGTGCACAAAGGTGGCCTAAAGCCCGATTCATTTCATTTTTTTACATCTTAGATCTTTTCTTTTCTTCAATTGCACTGGCTCAGGTGGATTCCACACCATGATGAGTACTATAAAGCAGGATATCCTTGAGCGATTCGACCAATAATCCAAAATGAGAAAATTGAAAATGGCCGTCAATCCCATCTTAAATAATTACTTTTTAGCTATTAAACGAATTCTACCACTTTCCCAACTGATCTTTGTGTAAACAATATGTTATGGCATAATTTGTTTAGTTTGATATCTGATTGAATGTAATATGTGCGCATATAATAGACCTACACCAAAGAACACAGATTTGAGCTGCACTTTTTCTCAGCTTGATTATGAAGACCACTGAGGTAGGGTGCGCCACAGTGTTTAGTTTGACATGAAACATATATAATAATAAAAGCTTACGCATAGATACATTATAGAGCAGTTGCATTGTCTCGTTCTCTTTTGGAATCTTCCCATTTAATTACACTGTCCATCGCTATTATTACAAAAAATTTCAATCGATTTAAGTTAGGAATTGCCTAATTTTTTTTAAATAGTAAAGAATAAAAAATGATTTTTTTCCGTCATGATTGTTGATTTTTTTGTAATTTAAGGGATAAAAATGTACATTTTTATTCCAATATTGGATGGATATACACACATTGGCTTTATCAAGTGCTTGGTCCTGTTGGATTTATATCTTAATTATGGAAAACTGGGGAACAGAAACCTTCATTTTGGACCCCAACTAATACCTAAATAATAAAATTTTAAACCATGTTTGCATATTTGATTTAATTTTCATATTAATTAGAAAAAAAACATTCTCATCCTTTATCAACCTTAGCCAGCTTGAAAAATAAATAAGTTTTCCCTTAAAAAAGAACATTTATATATCTGTATATTGTGGCATCCAAATGGTTGCCGACCCTAACATACAGCACATCTGCATGACTTTACTATTGAACAGATACGGTTACAAGAAGATATAGCACAAAATATCCAAAATATATACATGTTGATGAAGATGGCCACTGACCTTGACATTGGCACATTTATGTGACCTTTAGATCGAGTAACTACACAAGTATTTTTATTGATGGCTTCTGTCTGTGACAGTAGACGTAGCCATTGTAAATAGTCAATCGCTATAATTCAAAACATGGATTTGCCTATGTTGCTATATTTAAAATGACCGCTGGTCAGCGGTCATTTTAAATACAGCTTGTAGTACATGGACCTTGGTATCGCGAAATCATCCCCTATCGGCTGCTATATTTAGGATTGCTGCCGACCTTGACCTTAAACACATCTGTCTGACCTTCGAATTCAACAGTTACGAAATTATCCCAAGCCGATCAATTACAGTATCATAAACATAAATTTGACGAATAAATTGTAACAGCCGCTTTACTGATGTAAAACATGGGAACTGCATGAGATATGTCCATTCTTTTTAGTTTGCATTTGCACGGGTATGAACTGCGACGTTTCAATAGAAATTATAACTATTCACTTCCTTGAATAATTATCATTTAGTATGTATCATTTTTATTGGTTTGAGCTTTGAATGTATTTGCAAAAAATATAAAATAACTTTTTTTTAAATATTTCTGTTTGTTTTATAAACTAACACGAATATCATTTTATTACTTTCAAATTAAGATATGTGTTTCTATGGTCTAGCGTTGGGCAATTTAATCTGCTAATTGTTTTTGTTGCGTTTTTTGATTGGTATCATAGCTCGAGGAAGTAGCCCATTTTTGTATACTATATCAAATAACACATTTTATTCATCACTTTATTCCTTTAATATTATTGTCTATTATGTATTTTGCAGGTTAGGGCATGGTCCTACAGAATTATTCCATTCATTCCATTTTTTGCTCAGCCTTTTATTCCATTATTCTTTTCTTTTTCCTTTTATGCTATTGGTATTCCCATCTTCAACTCATTCTACTTCGATCTTACTTCTTGCTTTCTTTTTAAAATTCGTCTATTCTTTCATTTCTATATTAGAACTTACTGAGAGAAATATTTAGTGCCATTATTATAATTCCTGTTTTTCCTTCAGATAGGACAACAAAAGGAACGGTTAAATTTGACGGTAATCCTGGTTACATTATCAGCGATTAAAGGTGTGGTCAACTGTCAAAATTCGCGGGACAAGGGTCCCCCACAAGGCGATAGTGCCCGTGGGTAGGCCAAGGCCCTATTCCGTAATAATACTAAATATGCGTTTCATACCCAAAGCCTCATTAAGAGCAAGTTCTCAAATCACAGCAAGTTCATATATACTTGAGCGACATCTATGAGTTAATAATTCAAAGCTCTTTGCCCTTGCCCCTACTTGCTCGCTGGCTTGCAAACAAACTGACTGTATTACTGCGGGGATGTTGAAACTGCTTGACCCCAAGTTTGTATTGACATCCCAGTAAACACAAAACATTTGTATGACTTTATGCAATATTGGACCAAGGTCGAAGACGTTGGGCCGACGTTGTATAAATTTTATACAAATGTCTTGTGTTTGCTGGGGCAGGAAGACTTTCTCTCAAACATTGTACATTTATTCAATGTTGGTTCAATGTTGTGCCAGCGTCGCAGACGTTGACCTAGCATTAAAACAGCATCAGATCAATGTCTAGTTTAAGTAGTATCTTGTAATCAGTTCAGTGGCTATATTAATGCCGTCAATCTGTATTCAATAGGCTACTGTTGGCCTACACTTGACCGTCCCAGGCATGGGCGTTTTGCAGTTGAGTAATTCTTTAATGTAACTTGCTGTAAAATGTGACCGCCTACATTAGACCAATACGTCTGGGTACATTATATGGTTCTACAGTTATCTTGTCTCTGCAGTTTACCAAAGAATGCTAGTGTTATGTCATATCTGAACAATTATCTTTTAAATGCTGAAAATTATGTATTTCTAAATGGAAAAAACATAGAATAGTGTTTTAAGGAGTCGCAAAATGATATAGATAACCACTACACTTCAAGTAATAAATCCGTTTCAGTGCAATGATTTCATTAAATAGATGTTTTGACAAAAATGGTAAATTTGCTATTAAGACATTAGTCCGTTTGGAATTCAAACGCAATATATAAAGAAAACAAACAATAAATTGCAAAGTTCTTTTATATACACAATAGTATCGTTCTGACAGATTTGAGATATCGTAGAGTATGTAAACGTATATATAGGTTTGCGTGTCACTTATTTTGACCAGTGCCAACGGTATATATCGCTACTGCACATAAACCCGAATCTGATCATTCGATTACGACAATATGGAACAATTGAGGATAATTATATATATTATCATTCTATTGTATTGCACTTTTTATCGCGTGTTGTATTTGTAAAAGTTACATTAACCATTACCATGGCATATTTTATTATGATTGCATTCTTCAATGGAGACTTTGTGATGATGATGATATTACAGCTTTGCATTTTATGACACTTAAAGTGAACGTAATCATGGTAATATGTTCGGTATGTGTCATTCAGCAATGAAGCGACCAGGGCCCATATTCTCGTACACGTTACGATATATCGTAGGCTTCAGATTGGTCGAGATGGCCATCTCGACCAATCCGAAGCCTACGAAATTCGTAACTTGTACGAGAATACAGGCCCAGATACTCTTCTTTTATAACGTCTCACTCAGCCCCACATCACGATGAATATGATTGTAGTTTATAGGTTATTAGCAATAAACTATAGAGTCAGTGAACATACACTATTATAAAAAAACGATATCAAAACGTCTTTGTATACATTCAAATTTACATGTACATGATAAATTAACGCCATTATATTTGATGACATCAACAACTTCAAGGTTTGTGTCACCATAAAACAAGCATCATTATGACATGATCTGCCTCCTTTTCTAAAAAAACGACAAGCTTTATTTTCTCTAAATTAACAAAAATAGTCCCCATTTTGTACAATGGTAGCTAGTCATGCTAATATAGATGATGTTGCAAAGAGTCTCGAAGACATTCATAGATTCACCAGTACTAGTAGGTGATATCAGAGTGGAGTCAACAGCGTATACAATAAATATAAAAATGATGATAAACTTTCAGTGTCGAACCCCCTAAAACGCTTCCTGACGTTTGATTTAAATTCTTTGTCCATGCTACTACTTATTTTGAAATGTTTGAATACCGGATGAAATTAACCACACATAGTTAGGCCCGGCCGAAGGCCAGGAGCCTATTAAGTTTATTGCAATAATGTTTGTGTCCTAATTTGCGATAATAGGAGTGCCGTGTGTGGGGAATGGTTGACTCTGAGAAACAGTCATTATGAACATGTCAAATATAACGTTTGATGTCACTAGGTCAAATAGTTACATGTTTAAAAAGTGCTCAGAAAAAATGTATTATCGATAATATTCGGGATTGAGCTTAAAGGGATAAGGTTGGAATAATGTTGGCCCAGCATCAGATATGGTGGCCCAGCATTACATGAGCATTGGGCCAATGTATCGAGTTATCTGAGTAATGTCTTTTCTGGCGACGGGAGGAGTAAAAGCGTCATCCGTGGGACAATCATCCAATGCTGTCTCAATGTCGGGGCAGCGGCGAAGACATTGGACCAGCATTGAAACATTATTGGGTAAATGGCCCGTGTTTGCTGGTGTGCTGCCTCTAAGTATACAGCAGACCCAGTGCTGGGGTAGTGTTGGGCCAGCGTCATAGATAATTTGTCGGCATTGAAACAGCAATGGGCTGCGAGATTGGGTGGGTAGGCCTACATCGTATGTGTCATAAAAAACAAGGGCAGCACGATTCACTGGCAAGTATCGAGTGGATGCTGGCCAGGACCGGCGACGTTGAAGATATATATTTTAACTTGTCTCATTGTTTCTTCCCTTAATTATGTCCTGGACATTTATGATTCGGGCCCATGAGGTAAACCAATTGAGAAGGATTGATAACTAGCCAACAAATTATTGGATGAAAAACGATAGTAAACCTCCGTCAATATTTATTTTTTCGATTTTTTATGAGGCAAAATATGTTTTGTTTTTAAAAATGATCAATGTCATAATTGCTCTTTGTCATATGGTAAAATCATTTTGATAGAGTAGGAAAGCATTAGTTCCAGCTCCCAACACCGGGGGACATCACTGAGAGTGATTTAACATACGTTTCCGGGTGAGTCGACTATCTTATTCTGTGAAACGCAGTGACGTCACTCGGTGAAAACAAGGTTATATACGAACCCTCCCTCATACTTCATTGTATTAGCCAGCACGGTGAAAACAAAGGAGGTCGAGGTCATTGAGTTTCACAGAATTGCATAGCATCAATTGGTGATTGTACAAATTATACAAATTATGTTGTGACAGGCGCGCCTGCAGCATTTTTCACGATGGTACACAAGCCAATAGACAATAGACAATAGTTTATTTCATAGGATCTGCAAAAATATATACATATAAAATACAGATATGTATGAATACATGCCAGGAGAGCATGTTAAAGGTGCGTAGTTATCATGTTCTAATAATATAACGTATCTACATTTTTTATTTATTTGGTTAATCACTTTACGAAATAAATGATTTTTTCAATGAACTTGCATAATTTGAACAATTGATTTTTATTTGTTACATTCATTAGTATTTCAAATTTAACTGATGAAGGTGATTTTCTGTGACGTTTTGTTATTAATTCCTTTCGTATGACTTCAAAGTGAGAACAGTTAAAATTATAGTGAAATTCATCGCCAATATCTTGTGTGCACAGCTCACATAATTTGAGGTTGCGGGGTATATTTTGTCTGCAACCTGATTCAATTGGAAGGTTGTGGTTTCTACAGCGAAACAAGCATAATGCTGGAAAAAGCACCATCAATTAGATTTTAAATGGGCATGGGCTTTTATGTTAATAATAATAACAAAAAAATAGACAAACAAGCCGATACAATATATGATTTCAATAGTGTAGCGGTATATATATATATATAACATAATTATAATCAGATACAGAATAAAAGTTTAAAAGGGAAGAAGAATTTCAATATTACGTGGTAAATTAAATCCAAATCTATAGGTGAAATAATCATTAGAACATAATAGGGCTACCGTCACATATTTTCATGAAATTGGTGATATCACCGTGCACTGGTCACCAGCATAAAAAACACAGCTGTTTGTATGCTGGTCAACTCTGACGCTAAGCAATGTGTTTGCGTCTAACTCGTACTACTACGTATACATGTGGATGCATATACATGCAGCCCAGCAAACACGAGACGTTGAACCACTGTTGGTTCAATGTTGGCCCGCCTACGACGTCGGCCCAACATTGAACCAACAGTGGTTCAACGTCTCGGGTTTGCTGGGAACTAGCTGTTGGTATGCTGGTCAACTCTGACGTATACATGTGGATGCATATACATGCAGCTAGCTGTTGGTATGCTGGTCAACTCTGACGCTAAGCTATGTGTTTGCGTCTAACTCGTACTACTACGTATACATGTGGATGCATATACATGCAACTGCTGTTGGTATGCTGGTCAACTCTGACGCTAAGCCATGTGTTTGCGTCTAACTCGTACTACTACGTATACATGTGGATGCATATACATGCAGCTAGCTGTTGGTATGCTGGTCAACTCTGACGCTAAGCTATGTGTTTGCGTCTAACTCGTACTACTACGTATACATGTGGATGCATATACATGCAACTCGAAATTTCGACGCAACTTTGTTTAAATCATAATGACATAAATGTATTTAATGGCACGATAATTTATCACATTTTATTGAAATATCTGATTTGAAAAAATGTTCACCGACAATGAGTCGTAATAATAAATCAGCTGTGGTGTGATCTCGTCGTAGTATAAAAATGTAGTTTTTCTTATAAAAATAATTTAGTAAGTACGTATACTGCTTGTGAATGTTTTGTGAACATTTCTGGGAAGATTTTAGTTTAATATAGCATATGACGTAGAAAAAATGCCAGACATAAATAACAAATGAAAATATAGACCGGTAAACCGCACAAAATTTTATATAGATTTGAAATACCGGTATTAACTGAACAGATGTGGTTACATGCCTATGTCATATTAACACAGAATGACACATGTGCTGCATGACATATATTATTATTTATTGCGCCATCCTCATTTGTAATAGTTTTATTCTGGAATGATGTTTATGTTGTACACTCTAAATTTGAGTTTGACTACCATACTGATAATTCTAGCTACACAGATCATATCTAAATAATTTATTTAACACGAGAAGTATATACTGACTACACGTTTAATAAACCTTAAAATATAATTTTATTTCACACAACGCCTCGGGATGCTGTCTGCTGGCGGCCGCCATGTTGAAAACAGATTATCAGCGCACTTCGGCTGTACCTGTATGGGAGGTTAGATTATTAGGCCTACGTATGCGACACCAGCCCATATAGCATATATACTCTGATATGATATCATTATGTCATGAGCCCCAGGACAGTGTCCCACTCGCGGTGAGAGTCAGTGATGTTGAGTTAATAGAATCGCCAGCTTAGCGCCCGTATTCTCGTACAAATTACGATATATCGTATGCAATACATCGTAACTTGTACGAGAATGTGGGCCCAGGCCTTTTTTTTATTTCGTATGGTAACACATCCGTAATCAATCAGTGTGAAAGAGTTTATTGATTGCTATTAAACGAAATGTCAAAGTACTTGCAAATCACATCATTTTATTCTCAAATATCTTACTTTGCTTAGATGTACTCACGGGGTATTTAATATACGATTATACGGGTACGTAATATGTATAAAACAATACTAATCTACCGGCGTTAATCTGTCTATATATTCATTGTTAAAACGTAATTTTAAAAATACTGTTCAAATACAAAGTGAAACTAATATTACATCTAGGTGTAATTGAAATGTCTACTGAACCTTTGCTATGTTAACTCTATTTGTTTATCGCACAAAAACAGGGATAAAACAACGACACTATTTTCATTGTAGCAAAAAAACGTGGACAATCGTAAAAACTAAAAATACATACAAATCGATATGTTTGCAGAGTATGATTAAAACGTCATAAACATCTACATAACATACATAATATGAAATTTATTTCGACACTCACATGTATCAATCACTTTATGGACACTATTATATTATATTTATGCTCTCAGAGAAAACCTTGTAGACCTCTAAATAGTCAGTTGACCAAGCTGCTGTGACACGTTCTGTTGAATGCCACTCGGTGCACTATCACAGGCAACGAAAGAGGTTCTCTAAACTTAAAACAATGAAAAACATAACCTCAATATAGTAATTCCAAGGTAAATCCAGCTGATATAAATTTGCCGTTTAAATATACGTTTGGTATTAAATTATTTGCTATAACGTTTGCTATATTAGTAAAGTATTTAATAATTATATTTTTGTATGATGGATCTGCGAACGTTTATAATATATTGTGCTTATATTAGATTCAGGATGTCAGGATTTGTCGAGTTACTATTTCCTAAAGAGAAAGTTTTGCCTGTCGAGCCAAGTGGGAGATTTACACAACACATCAATATTATTGTCCTCAAATGAAGTTTTTTTATCTGTGTGCCTATATCCTCAGCTAAACGAGCTCAGAGGCGAGCAAATGTTTAGTATGGTCATGTGTCATAATCCAGGCCAAAGCAGGCTCGTCAACAGGAAGCCGGGCTACCGAGAAGCTAGGGTAGGAAAGCCAAATTAAATAGGTGGTGATTTAAGTAATTTCATCTAGGACTTTTGCCAAACGCGACACAGGATTCATGTGAAATTTAAGCAGAGCTATGTACATGTATATGGCTATTTGGGAATACCAAATTTTCGCCCCAAACCCAGTCTATTCGTCGATTTGTCATGAGTTGATGGCGGCCATTTTGAATTTTCAGTGATAATCGGGCATGGTTGCTCATATCAGTCCAGCCATCTCATCTTTAATAATCTGCAAAAAAGTTTCTATTTACCGATTTGCAAGGCTCCCCCATAAATGATATGCCATCTGGCGACCAGCCTATCAAGTTCTTCGTCAGTATAACTATGAGAAATATGCTTGGACCTAGAATACGTCATGGTTATTAGTATGATGGGCTATGGAAGGATGATAACCTTGAGCAATAAATTAGCGACATTAAAGATATATATAGTAACTATAGGCTTAACAGGAGACTTGTATCATGTTAATGTTAGTATGTTTTACCTTTCGTTTACCTTCTTTACCTAAAATATTGCAAACACTATTTAAAGACGTTTTCTCACATTCCCTTGAGCGGATTCGTGGTTTCTAGGGCGTTGTTTCTGATTCATCAGTGTATGAAGCAATACATCGAGCTGGTGCCTCTAGTGTTTTTTCAATAGGCAGCTGGCCAGCCGGGCTATGATCGGCGACCCCGCCAGCTAGCATGTATTATGAATTAAAATGTTGTGCATGGTTCCACTTGATTATTAAATTTACTTTAAATCCTTTCTAAACATGAAGGCTCTTCTCCGTTTTACACGTGAACAAGTGTTTCTTCAAGTATTTCAGGTACAATCAATCCATGTAGTGCGTGTATCTGTCGCATGAGTCATATATTCTCGCATCAGATGCACCCGACTTTCATTTGCTCACGACGCCTCGAAGGATACAGTACTGCATGTAAATGACCTCTTTTTCTCGGTACTTATCCGGCAATGGCGGTAAATCTGCAAACAGGATCCTTATCTAATATTGACAGGTGAGGATCAGCCAGGAAATTAAGAATGATTAGCCCAGCGATGGCTCAATGTCGGGTCAACGTCGAAGACGTTGACCCGACATCGAGCCGTCGCTGTGATTATTATCGCACGCAAACCCCGCATTACAGATTAACCTTACGAGCGGACGTTATTTTCGTGGAACATAAAGTTCTGATGAGCACTGCCCTTTCGCAACCGGGATCTGTGCACGGAGCAATACTCTCTACACTGTCCACACTCCACAGTGTCACGCCCATTCTCACCCCTCGTGTCCCGACCGCTACATAACATTAAACCTTTTAACCGCTAAATTATTCAATTTGAATTTTTACTCACTTGAAGTTGTGTCTCCTGACGCGATCCACAACTTCAAGTGAGTGAAAATTATTCAGATTTGACAAAATGGAGGTCAACTGTTTTCAAATCTTGCTGATTGATGTCACATTTTATCTTTAACATGTTTAAAAGGTGCTAGGCCCTACTTAATGTGCTAATAAAAAATGAAAACCCGAATATATGCGGCATGGCGGTTAAAGGGTTAATATACTTGCACGTCAAAAAGAAATACTTCTATTAGAGGCTCGTGTCTATTTATATAGAGAATGTACATTTTTTATATGTGTTCTGTCATACATAATTGTAATGACACAAAAAATGCAGTGATACCATGGTAATTGAACTATAGAAATGATATAATTTTATGTGCAAGCTTTTTAAAAATGAACAAAATAGCTATAGTTAAAAAATTATTAAGGTTATTGTTGTTCATAGTTATTTTGAGGATATGGAAGAAAACTATACTTTTTAAAATTAGGTTAAAGCGACATAATCAGGCCAAAAATCATCCAAAAGCCGAAATTTCATTTTGGCTCCTTGATATGTGCATAACATGTGAACGTTTCGATAGACTAGAATTGCAAAATTTTGAGTTGCCGTGGAAACGTAGCAAGTGTACCGAAAACCCCGTTTAACAGTTATTTCTGTATTTCGCATTTTGGACATGCATGTCTGAAATAAAATATCGTCCTTATTTTTTTAACTGGTTAATGCACAACACACAGTATCAAAAGCTTAAGCAAATCTAGTCCATGGATATGTTGAAATAATATTATGGGTATATCAAGTAGCAAAAAAAAAAATGACGATTATGGCCTGATTGTGTCGCATTAAAAGGGATATTGCCATGATGTGTAAAATGGCTGTTTTTAATGAATTGATGGACAATCGGATCGATATATACTGTCCCATCTGTCATTTTCGGCAATTCATGTGGGCATAACGCAACATCATATTGGATATAAGCCTAATAAACCATCTGAATGAAGATAAAACACCGATAACTTTGACGCTTCATCACCGCAGACATCACACTGAGTTTAGGCCTACATGTCATACCTTCTGATATAGTATCATGATTATGTATAGGATAAAGCTCGAGGAGCTCTACATTCTTAACTGTGGAAATAGTCTAGTCGAAAAATATGGTTCCCGTGCACCCTCGGAAATATACTTCTAATCTGTGCATCCAGCTTGGAAAAAACCCGTAGAAAATGATTAGCTATGTTAACAAGCTGGAAAAATGTCTCTAGTACGATTTTTATGCAAATTAGTGCCGCCATTACCGAAAAAGGATTATTTAGATATAACAAAAAGGGTGTCTACACCCATATTTTGAGGGTCAAAGAAGACAATAAAACCATTCTTGAAGTGATCTAACGTGTTTCAGCAAATTTGGTATGCAAATTAGCACCGCCATCACCGAAAAATGTATATTTAGTTATATTTCTGTCAATATCACAGATAACGGCACAATAAAGGTGTCTACACCGATATTTTGATGGTCAAAGAATACAACAAAACCATTTTTAGAGTGATCTGATGTGTTTCAGAAAATTTAATATGTAAATTAGCGCCGCAATTACCGAAAAATGTATATCTATTTATAGCTCGGTCAATATCACAGATGACGTCACAAAAAGGGTGTCTACACCTATGTTTTGAGGGCCAATAAAGTAAAATCATTTCTGGAGAGATCTGGTGTGTTGCAGAAAAAAGTATGCAGATTAGTGCCGACATTACTGAAACATTGATTTCACTTCATTTGTCGCTCAATAGGCATATCGTTGATAACTGAACAGTTACACTAGGTTCTGGGGGTAATAAACACAATTAAAATATCATAAGATTGATCTAATAAGTTTGAAAAACACTATCTGTTTTTCCAACATCTTAGAAAATGATCAGAACCATTTTTAAAATGACCGTAAAGTAAGGTTGGAAGATAATACAAGTCATATCATAGTTTTGCGCTTTGGGTTCAGACCAGGCTTGGTAGGCTAATTGAACTTGTCTAAGCTACATGCATGACATGGATGGATATGCTTATTTCTAAAAAAACAAGAGTTGATTGAGGCTAGTCAAGCTTATCACATCTAAGAGGCTGTAATGGGAGGATCGTATACAGTGGCAGGCAGGCAGGCAGGCAGGCAGGCAGGCAGGCAGGCAGGCAGGCAGGCAGGCAGGCAGGCAGGCAGGCAGGCAGGCAGGCAGGCAGGCAGGCAGGCAGGCAGGCAGGCAGGCAGGCAGGCAGGCAGGCAGGCAGGCAGGCAGGCAGGCAGGCAGGCAGGCAGGCAGGCAGGCAGGCAGGCAGGCAGGCAGGCAGGCAGGCAGGCAGGCAGGCAGGCAGGCAGGCAGGCAGGCAGGCAGGCAGGCAGGCAGGCAGGCAGGCAGGCAGGCAGGCAGGCAGGCAGGCAGGCAGGCAGGCAGGCAGGCAGGCAGGCAGGCAGGCAGGCAGGCAGGCAGGCAGGCAGGCAGGCAGGCAGGCAGGCAGGCAGGCAGGCAGGCAGGCAGGCAGGCAGACAGACAGACAGGCAGGCAAGCAGGCAAGCAGGCAGGCAGGCAGGCAGGCAGGCAGGCAGGCAGGCAGGCAGGCAGGCATACAGGCAGGCAGGCAGGCATACAGGCAGGCAGGCAGGCAGGCAGGCAGGCAGGCAGGCAGGCAGGCAGGCAGGCAGGCAGGCAGGCAGGCAGGCAGTTGCTGTTGGAAAAGAATCACGTACTTGTCAGATAAACAACGCCCTTGATAAATTATGGCACATTATCTCGACATTAACAGCAATCAAGTAGAACGAGGAGCATGCTTAGGATAAAGTAGTCATTTATCACATTATGTTCTGCAGACTGCATTTTTATTCGTGATCATTTATCATTGTTATTTATGGGCATAGTCATAGTCGTTCAATAACGCATATTCTCACGTCCTTTTTACTGATACCATTGTATAGCTAATTAAATATTTCATTAAGAATAATGATGTCCGTATATTTCATATTAATAAATGTTCAGGACCAAAAAACCTAGATGATGGGTTCTGGGATTGTAATTGATTTTCATAGAGCATTATAAAACAGGTGTTACATGATATGATATGGATGATTTGAAAATAATTGATGGCTTCATGCACATGTACTTGATACACATACACAAGGTAGTCTGAACCAAACAAATATGCATGACTGTTTGAGAGTTTTCTATCATAAATGTGGACAGATATAATATTTCATATTGTATTGCATGGTGAGGGTTTGTCATGAATGTTGTATTGGCGGCACATTTATAGCTGTGAAGCCCCATAGCTTTGGCACAACCCTGGTCTAAGATACACGTAGAGAGACTAACACCTGATGTTCACTGGTAGTATTTATTACAGTTTATAGACATTGTAATTGGTTTCATCTAATGAGACAACTGTGGCTCCAGCTCTATCAATTATCCTGCACACAGTACCACGCTCATCACACCGTTTGATATATACATTTATATAAGTCCACTAGTTACATGAGTTACAAAACATATTATATTATATACAAATATTGGTTATTATATATAGTAACCAATATTTATATGATATTAATCAAACGATAATTATGGCTCACAAAAACGGCAACATATGTTTTTATTTAAAATACCAAAATGTATACCACACAACGCGCATTGATCACACATAGAGAACGATTCTCTTTTGAAAACAGCAGCAACTGAAACATGTATAGATGTTGACCCAATGTTGTTTTAGTGCTGGTCCATCGTTTTGGACGTCGGCCGAACATTAAAGCAACGTTTGTTCAACATTAGGTACTGCTTATTTGAAAAATATCTGGTCATTGTTTGCCAAAAAAACAAATAGCAAAATATGATTTTGTTTAAAATACTAAAACGCATACCACACAACGTGCATTGATCACACAAAGAGAACAATTCTGTCTTGAAAACAGGTGATGACCCAATGTTGTTTTAATGCTGGCCCGCCGTTTTCGACGTCGGCCCACGGCGGCCCAACATTAAAACAACATTGGCTCAACAACAGGGACTGCTTATTTGAAAAATATCTAGTTACGCAAAATATTACACTGGTATTATGCTGATCTTCTCATACTTATGTATCAGACGTCACGCGGGAATAATAAATAATGTGGATATATTTATGTCGAGCAGGTTGCAGAATCTCTCCTAGGAACACTGATATTTCCAGTCGTCAGTTTTTTCGTGTGCCTTGCTAACAGTACGATAATTATTTCCAGTGACAAAGCTGTCGTAAACTAGCATTACCCGATTATCGCCCATGTATAACAGCTTGCTGTTAGAGATGACGCCATCTATCATCGGTAAAAGCCATACTGTGTTCCTATCATGGGCGAGGACAGCCCAGCAGTTTCATTAATTTAGCCGTTCGCTTGGCTTTGGGCCTCACTTCACTGACTCCCACTCGTAACAGTAACTCACGTTGCGGTGTGACATCTTCTTTATAACCGTACCGTTGATACAAATGTAGGCCAATGTCCACAACTTGGGTCCTAAATTGAACGAATGTTGTAGCTGAGACAAAAGCTGCACCAGTCCTAGCTGGGGATATCCGTGTCCCGTCAGGATGTGGCACGTGGTCTGTGTGGTCTAGTGATCCCCATAATTCGAAGTCTCCGGTGGCCAATAGACACACACCAGTCGGCGCACCAAGCAACCGAAGACCTTTTGCCATCGATGATTGGCGACATGATGATACCCTGAGAGTGATATCACTCCATGTATACTGCATAGAAGGTTTCATTGTCGGATAGTGTTATTCAGTATGATAAAGTCAAGCGTGTGTTCATTGTGTATCTTCCCTGTCCTGTCTCGTAGATCACCTATGCCCTATTAACAGCGGATCATCTTGCACAGGGTGCATAAGAGTTCAACGCGACAAAACTAATTAGTGGGATCCGTCTTTACTTGTAGAGCGTATAGGTCAAGTTTGACCAGGATGGAAGTGGAGACTTTGGCCTGTCACCCTATCCCTGAGTGACAGTGCAGACAAGTAATGGGCAACAGCTGCTGTGGAGAAGGCAGCCAGCCAGCACCAGCAGCTTGTTTTGGCTGCAGGAATGGCTTAACACTGAGAGAGCAGAACACAAACGACACACTGCTCACACCGTGCACCTACAACAGACGTCCTGCCCATAAGTGGCTACAATACAATCAACTTGTGCTTCCGTTTGCTGTCATTGGATAACCAAATAATAGAGTGACGACAGAGATGTGACTGACAGATAGCAGAATGAAATACATTCCTACATAGGGCTCGATCATTGCAACCAGTATTTTGATTTATGGCTGACAAATTAAATAATATATACTACGAGTTATTATTTTCAGACAAAGTTATTCCACAAAAGAAAGTTGAAGCACGTGCCAAATCGCGAATAACACTTTATTCAACCAGGCCTACCACTAGCTTGGCAGGATACAAGGACTTTAAATGATGGCAAGATCTTTGTGTGTAGTTGCAGCAGCTGCCTACTTGACACTGGCTATTGTGCAGGTGTTTCCAGGAGGATTCGCAGCTCGTATAGAATCCCCCAGAAAAAGGTAAGAGCACATTTATCTCTGCCAACTCCAGCCTTTCATGTCAGTGTGTGGTTATCAAAGAGAGAAATAGTGTCTTTCATCCATTAGCACATGTATTGAATACAACAATACATCAGAACATGAATGCATGGAGATCAAAAGACACCCCATGACTAATAGTCGCCCTCTGCGTTTGTATATCTCTCATCTCTGTAATGACAAATTATTTTGCTTTGTAACTTTTGGCACAATAAAAAGAGTATAACGCAATCTGTTGCTTGGCTAGTGATTTCATTAAATAGATCACCTGCACATCAAATGATCAACCTGCTGATCATACCAAAAATCTCACGACAGTGTACCTAATGCTGAAATGCTGTGGATAAAAATAATTGATATCACATACAAAGTAATAACACTATTTTTGTGTTTTTGTTTGTCATCGGCAAAGTTAAAATATTCCTACTTGAATCCACGCTTTTACTTGCGCTGCTAATCTGTAGGTGAGAAATAAAAATACGTGTTTGATGTAGGCTATCGCAGTTCCCCTATTCACTTAAATGTGCTGCAAACAGGTGCAAACTTTAGATTAAAGTATTAGTCAGGCAGCTTTAAAGTAGGATTTGTGAGTAAAGGGGACAGACTGGATAAAATCACGCATTTTGTTCTGGGAACTCCAGATGTTTGAACTTTCGCTTTCTGCTAGGTGACAGTTTTTGTTAGGTTGTAGGACAGTTATCTTGTATGTTTCAAAATGGCGATACTGTGGATTTGTTGTGGGTAACAGCTAACTATAAATGTTCTTTATCACAATGTTTCTTGATGAAAATTGTAGACATATGGTCCAAGGTGACAAAAAAGGCCGATGCTATTTTTGTCATTCTCATATTTATTTAGTTTTCATAATTTGCCTATATCTTATTCTCTTATCGTAGACAGATGATTATTGTGCTTATACCTGGGTTTTTATCTACAAGAAACTAACAGCTGAAAACCATACTTAAAACGATGTAATACAGTAGCCATAGGTCGGTGCTTGAAAAATACAACTTGACCAGGTTCTTGATAATTTTGGTAAGAGAATATGTGTATAATCAGAAACAGAATTAAAGCACTATAATCAGTCAGGTGCGACCGAGCCACCATTGATCATGAGGGATCCTTTGGCCTCAACTAGTATATACTTAGCAAGTGTAGAGGTCAGCCAGACAGACAGAGAGAATGACCAAGCAATCCATAGAGATAAATCCTTCTACTAGAACAAAGATTAAATTCATTTTTCCAAGAACCATCAGAGATTGGATTTCACCCCAAAACAGCCTCAGGGAGCGTACTAAATTAGATTATTTTAAGAGAAATTTAAATTATATACCGGATCAGCCAGGCCACAGATCTAGGCGATACAAGCCTGCACATCTTTCTACCACAGATAGATACCCGAAGAGGGTTTTTGCTGTTTTAGCATTATACTACAGATACAGATACAAATACAGATACAGATACAGATACAGGAATAGATTCCTCGATACACGAGGAAAGACTATAATTGGCCAAGCGACAATGCAGGAAACAACAACATTGGTCTCTTCCACAGTAGGCCTATAACGTTACGATGAGCATACACTGGACGGTCACCCAATGTTGACTTTATGCTGGACCAACACATTGCGCCTACATTGGATCAGTGGCTGATGTTTGTTGGGTACGACTTTCTCTCTAACAATGTCACATAATTATGGACAGGTGACGGGTTAAGATATTAAAGGACATGTATTTAATGTACATGCGAGATGACAGTGGCGGATTCAGAGTGAGGGCGCAGCCGCCCCCCCCCCCCGCTTAGGATTGCAAAAAAAAAACGATCATATTTTGCTCGAAATATGGTCTAGAATGCGTCATTTAAGGCCTTAGATTTCAAACTTTTCCAGAGGAGCATGCCCCCGGACCCCTCTAGAGCATATAAGTGCCAGCTGTTGTGTGTATAAATTCTTGCAAAAATCGCCCCCCCCCCGTTTGGAGGACGTCAAAAAAAATGACAGTTTAAACTCAACTTAATATGTATAGTTGAACTATGGAATCATTTGCTTTCTTCAGATGATAACAGGCTGACAAGACAAGACATTTTTATTGGGAATATGCATAATATATCGGTAATGGAAGCAATTGGATTAATGAAATTAAATTACTTCTCCAGTAAGTTGATAAGGAAGACGATTTCACTTATTAAATAAAATTTTTCTTAAACTCTATTTTAATAGCACTGTATGGTGTTATAAAGAGCGAATGGCAACGTGAAATATTAGCCGAAACTGAGAACCTATATTACATTCAAAAACTTTATTAAAGACAAATAATATTTATGTAAAATTATGTTGAGGAAAGCACATTCACAAATACGACTGGGAATTTTACCATCAGAAATTGAAGTAGGACGTTTCCGAGGAGTTAGTCTGAATATGTCAGAATTGTCGAAAAATCATATGAAAAATTATGATCCACAAATAAGAGGCGGCCATCTTGAATCTATGCAAGTTACGTACGTATCCTTCAACCGTTTGGATTTTTGAGAATTTGTTATATGTTTTTCTGTTCATGAGTCTGAACTGATCGAACTGGGTGCCTCTTGTCATAAAAGGACTGGATTATTCTAACTAGTATTTAATTTACACCCCATCTGTCTTTAACCCCGATTTTCCTTTGTATTACCATATTATATGCTACTTGGAAATCATAATAAATATGTTTGACCAACCCCGATTTTCACAAATTTTTAGACAGTCACTGCTCCACAGCAGGCACCATCGGAAAGATAGACCTTGATTAGAACCAACGGCCTGAGTACTGCTTTCGCAGGTACCTGCGAGAACGGTACCGTTAGTTCTTGCCCTTGATGTGGCCATGTATATTAAAGCATTCAATAAGCGTATTTTTGGGGCTCTCAGCTGCTCTCAGGCCTTCTTACATCATTTGACCTTGTTTATTCTTCTGAATTAGGATTCTTTCCAAATAGCCATTTAGAGAAAACATCCTCTGGGCTGTGAGAGACGACGTTAATGATCCCATCGTTACATTTGCTTGCCATGCAGGAGCCTCTCGGTAAGCACGAGACATTCTTGGCTAAATGTTGGCCCACTGTCCAAGCGTTGGCTCAGCATTAAGTCAACTTTTGAACAATGTGTCGTGTTTACTGTGAATGAAGTCATTGATGGCATACGTAACATAATTGTATAGGGTTCACACCGACTGTCTAATGTTCTCTACAGCGAACACGCAACTCAATGGTGGGTTGATATTTGGCCAGCGTCACAGACCTTGACCGAGAATTACCCCACCATTGGGTCATACACTGTAGTTTCGTGTTTCCTGGATTCTTCCTGGATATTTGTTATGTATGTATAGTACATGAACAAAAAGACGAATAAGCGCCCCCTCCTGATATTTGGTTTAACCCTTTAACCGCCAAATTGATCAATTTGATTTTTTGCCCACTTGAAGTCGTGGATCGCTGACGCGAGTGAAAATTATTTAGATTTGACAAAATGGAGGTCAACTCTTTTTAAATCTTACTGGTTGATGTCACATTTTATCTCTAACATATTTAAACTGTGGTACTTAATGTGCTAATAAAAAATGAAAACCCGAATATATGCGGCACCGGCGGTTAAAGGGTTAATAGTTTGCATAATATTACATTAAAGCTTTTTTGTTGAGCCATTGCCTGCATGGCTGATATTAACTGCCGGGTAATATCGCTCTACTGTGAATTTAATGAGTTGTGACAAATCTTCCCGTGCTGAAATTAAATTTAATAATGAATAAATGAATTTATGAATGAATGAAGCTTTTAGTTACTTTAGAGAACATATTATACAGGCTAAACTGAATCCGGAGAATCTCCTGAGGATAGTGAAATAATCAGATAACACAGTCCTGCACTGTGCCGGGATGTTGAGGTCGAGCATTCTACCTTATGATCACGAAGGGTCCTGAAAATATTGAATTGTTGTGAGTGGGCGTGCAACAACATATTTTGTTTCCTTGACAATTAAATACAACTGTGATACCATGACCCTCGAGCACCGGTGTGACAGGTGGTAGTGCTTACCGCTATGTCACCCCCGTTCGTTCGTTCGTTCGTTCGTTCGCTCGTTCGTTCGTTCGTTCGTTCGCTCGTTCGTTCGTTCGTTCGTTCGTTCGTTCGTTCGTTCGTTCGTTCGTTCGTACGTTCGTTCGTTCGTTCGTTCGTTCGTTCGTTCGTTCGTTCGTTTGTTCGTTCGTTCATTCATTCATTCATTCATTCATTCATTTATTCATTCATTCATTCATTCATTCATTCATTCATTCATTCATTCATTTATTCATTCATTCATTCATTCAATCATTCATTCATTCATTCATTCATTCATTCATTCATTCATTCATTCATTTCTTCATTAATTAATTAATTAATTAATTAATTAATTAAATAATTAATTAATTAATTAATTAATTAATTAATTAATTAATTAATTAATTAATTCATTCATTCATTCATTCATTCATTCATTCACTCACTCACTCAGACTTTCTGTTGTGTTTTTCTTAATTTGTATTAGCATTAAAGCACTAAGTTTAAAAAGGCAGGTATTATAGTAGCGTTATAGTAGCGTTATATCAAACAGAGCTGCCCAGCCACTTGTCCGCATACGTTTTATTGTCGTTGTGTTGCTATCGCAAGAACTGCAACGTCATGGCAACATCCCTGATCAGTGACTTGTCAGAAAAAACCTGACCAGATGATTTTCTCCTCGGGTGCCAGCTCGTGCCCTTGGATATGAAAGGGTGTATCTGCCACCTCGTGAAGTGGCAGATACACCCTTTCATATCCAAGGGGGGCGAGTTATTCCCAGACGTGGTCTGCTTGTTTCACGCCTGTTTCACACTCGCCCTTACTGACGTAACTCTGAATCAAATTACTTGAACGGCGCGGTGTTTCGTGGACTAGAGGCCAGAGGTGATGACGATGTCACTGCCTGGATCACCTAACAAGAGATCCAGACTGAGCGATTTCTCGATATCGGCCCAGCGCTTTAAACATTGGCCCAATAGTAAACCAATGATGAGTCAACGTCCACATTCTTACCTTATATAACATGATGTTTCATTTTATAGCGTCCCCAGGTGATATAAATTAATCCAAGTATGGCTGAACCTAACGTGTTGTTTCGTAGAAGTTGTCTGTTTTGTCATGTTTATCGTGTTTATGGGCATAATAATAATAAAACATGGAATTTATATGATGCATATGGCGCATATATCCAGCCTAGGGTGTCTTAAAACATAAGCCATATCACCCCTGTTCACAACACATGTTCATAAATTATGTTCACACATGCAACGTCCCGACGTTAAAAAAAGACATAATTTACCTTTATGTGGATCATATACATATCTTGTGGTGTGTTGTGGTGCATTAATAGCCACAACAGGTTTTCCAAATATATATTGTCAAAGCAGGCTGAACGCATTATCCGTGATTAAAAGCTGCACCACACCATCCCCATGATCCCTGGGCATATGACATCCCAAGCTGTCACTAAGATCATTTGACAGCGTGATGAACTTTATACTATTGCATGACTAATATAATAGTAGAGAACATCGAAAAACGATCGATGTCTCTCCTACTTGAAAAATATGCTTGCCAGTTGGTGCAAGAAGACTAAACCTACCCTGATCATTTGCCGACACCGGTGACTTCCCAATTTTACTTGAGATTATTATTTTAAGCTTAGGACTCGCTTTTTTATGTTTATTGTTTTAAGTTTAGAGGACCCCTTCCGTCGCCTTTGTTATTAAACCGGTCGGGACCCTAAGGAAATCATCACAGCTGCTCTGTCAACTGCCTCTTTCTTTGAGGTCTGGCAGAGAGCCTCTGTACAGTATATACCATATACTCAAAACACAAAACAAAACACAGAACATTTGTATAACATTTATACAATACGACGTTGTGTCAATGTTATACAAATGTTTTGTATTTACTGGGTGCGACCTAGATGTACTTATATTAATTTGTCTTTGTTTACTATAGGTGCATGCGTATTCGCCATGATTATTAACCTGACCTACAATTGAATTATTCTTCATTTTATACAAACACGCATGTTTAAATGTAGCTGAATTAACCTCTATGTTTACTTTTGTACAGTAAACGAGGATGATAGTCGGATAGCAAAAAACTTTTATAACTATGTCTTTTTGCTTTATTTATGCTTGCAGAAATCTGACAATTTCACCAGAAAAGAAGCTGACGCGTCATTTACTGGAAAACTACAAATTAGCAGGGCGCGGTGGAAGACCCGTGTTTAACAACTCCAACCCTACACGTGTTCATTTTGGTTTAGGTCTCATCCAGATGGATTTAGACGAGAAAGAAAAGCTCCTGAGAACGAGCATGTGGACCAACATGGTGAGTAGGCCTACGTCTTCCTTATCAGAAATATGCAAAAAAAAGAGCGTAACATTTTTTTAATTTTTAATAATTAGTCCAATTTTCGCATTCAAAACGATGTGGTGATATATGGTTAATATTTATGTTGTCATTGTGCTGAAAAAAAACGTGCTAATATTTTATGAAGGTAAGGCCACTATGTTTTTTTTCTCTGTTTTAGTTGAGCGCGCGCATTAGATTTAAGCCGCGTATTACCAATTACATGTGGGTTTTTTTCTGCCCAGCGCGCGCATTAGATTGTTGCCAATTTCCGTAAAAAAAACAGTCAATTTCGGGATAAAAAAAAAATCCGGCTATGTTTTTTTTTTTTGCTTGTTATTTTGTCGCCCTCATTAACTTTTCCAGCCATATGTCCAATGTTTTTTTTTGTCGCCCTACTTAACTTTTCCAAAAATATGTTCAATGGTTTTTTTCTTAAATGTTTTTTTTAGATATTGGATTTTTTCTGATCTAAAACAGAGAAATTAAACAAAGTAGCCTAAACAAATATCGTAAAGAAAATACTATTTTTTTTTCAATTGAGATGTCATCCCAGCAAACACAAAACATTTGCATAACATTTGTACGGCGTCGGCCTAACATCTTCGACGTTGGCTCAACATTGTGCAAAATGTTATACAAATGTTTTTATGTTTACTGGGATATAGTGCCTCATTTATTTTGAAACAAAGGAGGGCTGCCATACGATCACGATATGTCAGAGGGATGCCCTCACAACTCGGAATATTGGTCAAAAAGGGTCGTGACGCAATATACAGCATGTACAGTGAACGTGTAATTCGTGTTGGGGACGTGTGGAGAATGTCATAGAACTCTGCATAAAAGACCCTGGCAGAGCACCGATTGCTTTGAACATGTTCAAAACAAACGGCGAGGTCGTGCCGTTAGACCTAAACGGGGTGAGAACGCAGCTTGATCGAGGAACGAGCGTGGCAACAACTACCTTATCGTGTAGAGGCCATCATACTGTCACGATCTGTCAAGTAGACCCAGAATATTGGTCAAAACGGGACGTGGTCTTGACGCAATGTACTATGAACGTGTACATTAATTTGTGTAAGGGACGTGTGGGGAACGTTATAGAACTTGATGGGCTCGGGAAGATCCTGACAGAACGGCAGACCTCGCCAATCGTTTTGAACATGTTCAAAACAATCGGCGAGGTCGTGCTGTCAGCCTTGAACGGGGTGGGAACGCAGTGAGATCGACGTACGAGCATGATGACAAATACCTTGCCATGTGGAGGACGTGGCTGTAGCCAGCAGGATCGGTTTGAGAACGTGATACATGCATCGGTATTGGGACTACTCCGCCATCATATATTCTTGTACATCTGTGAGGTTGGTGGTAATTTTACTCCTCTTTCTCTGATGAAAGGACTGAGGAACGGCATTGGAATGATCCTCGTCCCTGGGGACATCTCCAGGCATATCAACAGTGATAACAGTACCAGTACCTATTTTCGGAAGTAGCTGAAAAGATAATGTCATCACCATTAGAGCTATCCAGACCTGGGTTCAATTCCATTTTTTTAATTCCAATTCCTGATCCCATTCCTTTTTTTAATTCCGAGTCTAATTCCAATTCCTTTACTTTCAGTTTTCTAATTCCAATTCACATTCCAATTCCTAATTTCTAATTCCTCTCTAATGCCGGACTTTTTTAATACGTTTTAAAATGATATGACTTTAGGCACACATATTTTATTGTGAGAATAATAAACAATACATCTTAAATGAGTGACAGTTTATTATTAGGGATATAAAATCATCATCACAATTACTATCAGAAATATAACAAAAAAAAACGGTATACACATTCAGCAGATATTCAGAAGTGATATCAATGAGCTAACAGAGTAATGAGCGAAGTCAAATAGGCAGTTCAACCAAGAAGAGGGATAGTTTACTTCCGCTGTAAACTGTCAACCATGTGCTTTTTAATCGTTTCTTCATGGGTATGTAAACATTGTGTTGATCACAATCAAATTAATTATTAATATTAATATCTTTCAAATCCTAACAAATTTTTATGTATTCGATAAATGAATACATTATAATAGTTTCTTCTGCTTCATTATCAAAAGTAGGTACATTCAAATATTACAACAAAAATAAAACATCCAAGCCCATAAAGTATTCTTCTCCCGTGAAAATAATTATGTGGACATAGATCAGAGACGTATACACACCATGTCCAATACACCTATAATTTGATGCCTATAAATGTATTCAATTCAATATGACAATTTGATGGTCTAAAACAATAGTGAGTCAAGTCGACTTGACAGCGAAATTGTGTTTATCTTTTTGCTTAGAACTACAGTCTGCTAAATCCATTTATCAGCCTGTAACTTGGACTGATACTGATGAAACACACAGCGATTGGAATTAGACAGTAGATCCATTGAAGTTATCAGAGTATTTGTTTACCTTCCAAAACGATTTACAGAAGAAAAATTGGGATCAACAAGACACCAAGTTGATTTATTTCATTGTTAATCCAGGAACACAGAGTATGCAGAAATTGTTTCTAGATCAACAATGAACTAAGTTCAGTCATTTCCTCTCTGTTGTCTCCACAAGTCTCAGAATAACAATGCGCTAAGTGCACTTGCACCGTTCTTGTCCCAGAAACAGAGCCCATAAGCATATAACACCAGAATAACAATGTGTTAAGTCGAATAGGTCCTGTGTTGGACAGATATTATGCTAGTATGTGCTCCATTCACGAGAATAACAATGTGTTAAGTCGACTTGATCTGTTGTTTTATTCTGAATTTGGAATAAATTCAAACTTTATACATATTATAGGTGACTTAGCTGGTTATTATTCTAAAGACCAAAAATATCACAAAAATAGCACACTATTGTTTTAACCCATCGAATTGTCCGAATTAAGGTCTACTGACATGCTGGCTTAGTGATACACTACAGTCAAGTTTAAAACAGCTTCACTTTGGCGTCTAATTTAAATTGTAAACCTCACTTGTCATTCTTCTTAATGTATTTATTTAGCATAAAAATAAAAAAAATACATTATTTTGAACAATTAGTTGGTTCAGTAATTTAAATTATAGTGACCAAATAGCCCAAATTCTCGCGTATCGAGCCGATGAAAAACATAAATAGACAGCATGAAAGGTATACCGGAAATCAGTTATCCCTTTCCCTAGCCGCGCATGCGCG
Organism: Flabesymbios commensalis; assembly: GCA_964017125.1. Taxonomy (NCBI): domain Eukaryota; kingdom Metazoa; phylum Annelida; class Polychaeta; order Terebellida; family Flabelligeridae; genus Flabesymbios; species Flabesymbios commensalis. Next base: position 54,943,120 of record OZ024905.1, read on the forward strand.
CCGTGAGTTCACTACGATCTCGCGCCTGTTGGTAGTCCATATCTAGAGGTCTATGAACAGGTCAATGCAATTTTTGTTAAATAAGGTAGGCTTAAACCAGGGCCAATAGATTTATCCCCAGATATAAGACCTTCATTTTCACCCAATATTCAAAGGAAATAAAAGTGAAGTTTAAAGCAGCGGTGAAATGTAAAATAATAGTTTTGTTTCACTATACCATATACATATATAAGCCCTATATTCACAAACTATATTAATTCCACCTGATTTTAATTCGTATTATCGCAAATATGTTAAGACCGCTGTCTCAGGGTTTGATTATTCTGAAAGTTCTAATACGTGGATGTGGACCTCTCGTGTCTCTGTCAAAATCTGATGGAGTTTCTGACTTATTGAGGCTCGTATCGAGTAGCGGACGCTCCAATACGCGATTTTAGTATATTTGTATATGTACTAATTATTCTTGAGTGAACGAAAATTTATTTGGCGTGCTTTGGTCGTGGATTAGGGTGATTACAGAGACTATTTTGAAGGGAGGGTATTGAAATCACTGGCAGCGATTTGCATACCATTATATATCGATACCTTATCAGGCTGAACCGTATCATCTCGCAACAAGAATAGCTTATCATTAGCAGCGCTACCGTAACGGGTACCAGTACCCCACAGCCTCTGTCAAAAACCAGTGAAACAAAAACAGATTCCCCCTCCACTACAATGTGGCGTTCCTGCATTTGTGTTTAGATTATTTCTTCATTATTTAAAAAGTTCAATTCCTTTTTTAATTCCACTTACTTCATAATAATTCTAATTAAATTCCAATTCCTTGAGAGTTAATTCTCATTCCCATTCCAATTCCTGGAATTAGAATTGGAATTAGGTCTAATTCCAGATCAATTCCGGAATTGAATCCAGGTCTGGAGCTATCATGGCTTGATTCTACAGGACTAGGATACTTTGGTCTGTTTTTCCTTTTGCCTTTTCCAGCTTTGGAACCCGACTTTGATCTTTCTCTAACCATGTTGACTGCCAGGGATAAAATGGAACTGGCATAATCTGTCCCCTATTTATAGATCGTGGTGATAATGCATCATTTTCAGGATAGTCTACTTTTGAACTGCTAGCACGTGTGGCAAACGTAGTAGGAACCGCGGGTTAACAACGCATTGGACGTGCTAAGAGCGTGCTATGGACGTGTAACAGACGACGTGGTCGTTGTGAGGACGACGTAACAACGTCAATGCGAGCCAGGTGTGTACTACGTTCATCAAGTTCAGAGCATGCTAAGGCCGGGACGAACGTGGTATAGACGTCGTATACATGCGTTTCAAGACTAGATCCAACATCCTCTTCACGTTCAAAAAAATATATTGGAACGTGGACAACGTGCGGGGATCTACCCGACGAGTCGTGACAGTGTGACAGCCCTATATCAAAGTCCTTTCCGAGTTTGAGCACGTCCATATTGAGATGCCCGCACGACGAACACTGCAATCTGCCACACGTTTGTTCCCCTTTCATCAAGGCTCCACTGCTGTGCCTTTTCCAGACTTGGAACTAGACTTTGATCTTCCCGTAACCACGATTGCCAGGGATGAAATGAAACATTTTTCCCCATTATATAGATCGTGGTGTTGTTGCATCATTTCTTTTAGAGATGGTAGCACGCCTAGCGATGTGTTGATCACGCCATGGACGTGCTAACAGCCTATGAGGAACGTGGTGGACCTGTGGCAGCTTGACGTGTAGTAGACGGCATGGTCGTTGTGTGAATGGTGTATACGAGTGCACTACGTCCATCAAGTTTGATGGTCTCTCTAGCATCATCCTAGTCAAACACGATATCTGAGTGTTGTCCGCTTTCAAGTGAGCGATCAGTCCATGCGGCCGCACAATACTTTCTTTGGGTGCAAAATATAATGTGAATAGCAGTGGCCTTAGTACAGAGCCTTGAGGCACACCTTAGCCGAGTTGTCACGCTACATCTATGATACCCTATGTATAGACTAGGTGTAACATTCTGGGCTAATTTTATATGGGAGATATTGACATTGATGGTGTTTATGGCTTTTGGTGGCCATTTTGGATTTTTAATGAACATTTAACACTATATATTATTACAAATACGTTTACATTACTACTATGGTGTAAGAAAATAGATGTATTCACACAACAATGGGCTTCTAAGCTGATCACAAAGTGAGATATAAACTTCTAAATCTACTCAATTATAGGAATTATGCTAATTAAACTACAATAAAAAATAGCTTGGGCCTTTTTCTGACCTCACATATTATATTCCTATTTCAAAAACTTGTTTCTAGCCATTTTGATTATCTAAGATGGCTACTTTAAACCTAAAAAAGAACTTTGGTACCTTACAAAAAATGAAAGTTTATACATCTGTGGTTCCTAGAAATTTGTTGGTTTTGTCCAGTCTGCCACGTGTACCCCCTAATTCTGCTCTAAGCTGTCTGACTATAATGATTTACCCTCATCTGTCCTTGGAGTGTGAATTTACATAATCGTGTCCCAGAACGTAATAGATAACATGGTTATTCGAGCAAAATAATTGATTTTCCATTACATTAAACACGCGCATGGACATTTATACATAAAATTTATTTTAGACCGAGTAAGAAAAATGTTGATCTTGTTTCCTCGGGGAAATTTGTCGAAACGCCGCACTCACAGAAAACACACAGCTATCACAGGCTGCGTGAACCCAACAGACTGTATGTAGCCGTGTATAATTGAAGGCCAAGTGAAGTCACCAGAACTATTTTTTACAAAGTTATTCTCCAGTATATCAATAAAGAAGTTTTAAAGACCAGAGTGCGTCATCAGTACGTTTTAGACCACTGAGACCACTGTGGTCGATTTCCTGGATTCGAAAGTAGTAGGCGGAGCTTGTTGACGCCAGGGGTGTTTGTTTGACGTCAAGGTGGAACATGCCGTCCCCTTGGATATGAAAGGGTGTATCTGCCACTTTACAAAGTGGCAGATACACCCTTTCATATCCAATTATTGCGGACAGATGTAATACAGCTGCCGGCATGCCGAGACAACACTACACACTTGCTGCTCGGATACACTGCCAGAGCTCCTGGCCGAAGTCCCACAACGACTTGGTTTCCAGTTATGATCACTGTGGAAGCAGAACTAGTTCATGTAGAGATGTAGCTTTAAAACATCAGACAAGCTTGTTACACCAATAATTTTATATGGAAGTGAGATTTGGGCCTATGAAAATAACGATGTCATCAAAAAGCTTCATTTAGGATATTGTAAATATGTATTAAATGTTAATAAAAGCACCACATCTTCGATGGTATACGGCGAATTGGGCAGTTATCCATTGAATATTGAATGCACATCAAGATGTATTTTATTTTGGGCACGTATTTTTACGGTACGGTTTCAAAACTGTCAGTAAAATGTATAATTTATTGTATAAAATGTATAATATAGGTATTTATAATTCACCTTGGCTATATTTTGTCAAATCCACTTTTTTATCTGATTTGGATATGTTTGGCGAGATCAAAAGATACCCCGTACACTTGAATATAAAAAAACCTAACTTAAGGATCAATACCTTCAGACTTAGACAGATGATGTAGCATCAAACGCAAAATGTTTAAATTACAGATTTATTACCGTATATATAAGTCGGATATATCGTTAGAATTCTACATTACTTTTCTACCAATGAAATTACGAGCCGTTTTCAGTCGTTTTAGGTGCAGAAATCACAAATTACCGTAGAAACTGGCATTTATAAAAACATCCCAAAATCTGAAAGAGTATGCGCTAAATGTGCTCAGTCAGAAATTGATAATGAATTTCATTATATATTTAACTGTCCATTTTTTGCTGATCAGAGACGCACATACCTACCGAAGTATTGCCATACACACCATTCGGCACCCAAATTCAAAAGCATAATGAATGATAAAATAAAATTACGTAATTTGGCGAAATTTGTTAAGATTATTTTAGAAAGTGTGAAATAAAAAAAATTGTAATTGATTGAGTATTAATGTATACAATAACATGTGTTATATTGTATGTTATGTGTATTACATTCACTGTTAGTTTCTTGTATTCTTCCATGTAAGGCTTAAAGAATAAAAACTTGAACTTGAACTTGATCCTGTAGCACCTGAATGGTTGGCCAGCGCCACAGACCTCTGCATGAGAGCTTCGGCTTTAGTCGGTTAAAGTTAACAATGAGCGGACGTCTTGATTTTTGTTATTGACCGATAATTATCGACTAACGTTTCATGAACAATAAAATGCATTTTCTTGTTATTTCTTGGCTCCACCGAGAAAGCGATAGTGACGAAATCGTGATGGCTTTGGCGTGACGGAATGGAAAGTAAAATTATGCATTTTATTGGTATTTTGTTGGCCCTCTCAGACGCCTTACAAAGACATCTTACAGTGCATTTTGACTGAAAATTATTTTGTCCTGCATTGAAATTGAAGGGAGACGACTTGTTGGTCAATTTTATACAAATCTGCTCTAAGGTCCGCCTTGTTTGCTAAAATAGGATTTGATGGTGGCTATGATGCAATGGTGGGTTTGTGGTATAGCACATGTAGTTATTTTGTATCCGTCTTTCTTTAAACATGGTCTCTCTCGTAATTTACTAACCGTTGTGCTAATAATTGTGACATAATCCGGGTGTTGTTGCGTGCTGAAGCTCACCCACTCCAGCGGAATACGAAGCTCTCATGGGAAGAGACTACGGCTGATAACGCCGGCACATTATTGCATGGACAAGGCGTATTAATCAGAGCGATGTGTGTGGGTAAATGCTGTGAATAATTAAAAAATAATAGACATTGTCACCACTGCTGAATCCATGTAGTCAAATATTGCCCTCGATGCCGCATATTAACTTCCTGAGATTACTTCCCTTGCATGCAGGACGGCTGTGTTCTTTTGCTCAAGGACAACAGCAAGTCATGTTGGGATATGCACATAATCTCTGATGATCTTTTTTTCGCGTGGATAGTCTGCTTCGCTGCTGTTTAGCACATCAGATGGTATAATATATTCCCCTATCCGTGGTAATCAGGTAATATAAATGTTTTCAGGGTGATAATATCAGTACTGCAGCAGTCACTGAATCAGTCTCGCGGAGATTCTGAAAAATGAAATCGTCCTAGCCTTGTCCCGCATGGTAATGATTATGAAAAGTAAAAAAGTACAAATTAATATATCGATAACGGGTTGAGATAAATTATGAATGTCTAAAATTATGTAATAGTAATAGTAGCCAGCATGAACTATAACACATAACATTGAATAGGACAATTTCTAAATAATTAGTCCGCACGGACTATATTATGAATAACGATAAGATATTTCAATACGTCACCGTTCACTATGGTAAAGACGCAAAGGAAACTACTTAAAATCAAAATTTAATATGGTAATATAAAATAGTAATACACAAATTTACAATTGTGCCTTTATAAAAACTTCGGGAACAGGGGCCTATATCTTAAAATAAGATTATCTTAACTTAACTAAGAGTATCTTAACAGATTATTAATAATGTGTGAGCATATGAAAGATTGAAATTGAATATATTCGAAGACTGTAGTGTTTAAAGAAATTCATGGACAAATTATTAATAATGTACAATACATGGTACACTAAAATCTAGAACAATAATTCCTTTAACAGAAACAGTGAATTATCCTCTATTTGTTGTGGCAGTTTGTATATCAACCCCGCTACTGACATAATTATATTTAAACTGTAGCCCATCCAATAGGCATACTAAACCAGTAAATCTTATGAGCTCAATAGCCAGACTAATCGAAAAACACACATAAAAGTAAAGCCAGCTATGTGTGGTTTTCCAAAAATTTTAAATGTGGATCCACGGCTAGGGGCTATCTCCACCATAGAACTGCTTCATCCCTTTCTTCATCATTTTTATAGTTTCACTGTCTAAGTATTTCAAATTTGAAAACATTACTCCTAAACAGTGTAAAAATAGTTTTTTTTACCTCTTGTCACCATTAACTTGAAAATAGTTATAATAAACTACGACAGGAACTGTAATAAAAATGTTACGCGTACTTCAAGTACATGTATCATTATCATATTTTCGTGAAATAGTATAAGAAAAACAATAGTAATGACGACAAATATCAATTATTTTGATAATGTGCAAAACAAATGTGAAAATATATTATTTTAACACCATCAAAATCTTAAGATTTAATCAATGTGGATTTGTTGTGATACGATAATAATGAGATCGTAAAACATTTATCATACTACAAGAACGGGATATGCATGCAGACCACCTTGGTGATTGGTGAATAAATTTTGTATAATACTTGTTATTTGAATTTTAATTAACCTACTGGATACGCTTCCGATTGATATAAGACGTTGAACCACTGTTGGCTTAATGCTCGCCAAGCGTAACAGGTTATCATGGCTATACAGACGACCCTGCCATTTATATTTTGTACAAGGTTGGCCCAGTGTCGCACAAAACGGTCCCGGAAACCAAGACACGGGGGTTGTGATGATGGTGGTAATGTAGATCCCCTGCCTCGAGCGATAATATCGTGAATGACAGGTCAATTTTTTTTTTTTTATGCGCATAACTATGTTTAACAACTTGCTGAATACCCCATAGCTTTTAGAAACGACATATTGAACTACTGACATAATTGACATTTCAGTTGAAGCTAGTAAATGTCAAAGAAACTTATATGAGACCACATATCTTCCTTAAAACGAACTGAAAAAATTCCGGCCTGTATCCAACTTGAGTTCCAAAATCCTAGAAAATGTAGTTGCCAATCGGCTGCAAGCTCATATAAAAATAACCATTTATTTAATACATTACAATCAGCCTACTAGAAACATCATTTTGCAGAATAGGCGCTCCCGAAGTGCATAACGATATCAGTATTAGTACGCACAAAGGTGGCGTTACAGCTCTGACCCTGCTCGACTTGTCGGCTGCTTTCGACACCATTGACCATTATACTACGTACATTAACAGATAGACTGTCAGATTGGTATGGAATATCTGGTCATAAATTTTATACTTTTCCTAATTGAAAAATAGGCACCAATCTGTAAAAATCAAAGACAGTCTGTCAGATATAGTCACACTCTCAAAAGGAGTTCCACAGGCCTCTGTGCTGGGACTAGTACGCTCGCAAATGGAGTTCCACAGGGCTCGTTGCTGGGACCAGTACATTTTGCTTTCGGCCGAAATACTCAAAATATCTACGCCCCACAAGGACTGGGTTAAGAGCTTTCTCTACATCTGACCCAGCCTTATGGAATGCCTTGCCTGTGCCCATACACAATGCCCATACAATTTTAACATTCTGGAAATTACATGAATCTGAGCTATAAATTTTGATCTGGCCTGTCCACCCTATATAGCTCCTAGGTGGCCCGGCTATTTGCTTTGGTTTCGATTATAACATATGATCATGCTAAGAATTTTGCGCATCGAGCTCGGTCCGCTGAGGATATATGCGCCATAGAAGTTGTATTGATTGATTGATGAACTTATGTAGATCAGTAGAACTGCGTTTAAAAAGTAGCTATACTAGACTTTGATATAACTTTTCATAAATATAACTGATATACAACCGCAAATAGCCTGATGGCCAAATTAAAAAAAATGACAGTGTGGGTGAGCTTTTGTTATCAGACGAAAACCTTTTTTTTAAGTACTATCATCACCCATGGAAACGGAAAAGTGCGGAATTGCCGGAAGTTGCTGTTTCATTGATTATTATGCAAATTAGGCAGGCATTGCCCAAAAATTAGATTTCTTCGATAACTTTAAAAATAATCGTCATAGACATATTTATATGGTGTTTATTCCCACATTTGCATGGCCAAGGATTAAGATGGGATATAAATGTAAGCATAAAATGTTTAAAATAATATTTTCATGCTATTATTAGGCAGCCATTGCCGGAAATTGAAGCTCTCGCGATAACTGTGAACCCAATTGACATGGATACATGCATGCCCATGACCATATTATGTGTATTCTTGAAAAGGAGCGTTGCTTATGTATATAAATGTTATATATTTTGTTTGATGAAAGAATGTAACAGCCTTTAATAAATATGGGTGTATTTAACTTGGGCTGAAATCTGAAACAATGAACTTTGCTCTGCATCTTAGTATAATAATTTGGTATCTACTTGGTTTTACATAATTTGGGTGTGCTGATCTCAATATCTGTCGGATAACATTCGATATTTGGTAACCTTCACCTTAATATTAGCAAAACATTAGATGGGCGTCAAAAGGTGAAGAAAACCCCGTATTTTATATGGTTTGGCGCACATGCAAGCAGAATTTATTTAAGATTTCTGTGAGATTGATATTAGATAAATTTGTCTTTGGAAAGAAATGACTTTTATTTGACCTTCAAATCCAAGACGTCTGCCATTTCTATATAATTGCTGTTACCATAATTATACCACTAAGCATGCTAACGATAATATGACTCATTTATTGTAACTTAATAGACCATCAGCAGTAATAAAGATACTGAAGAGTACAATAAAAAAATTGCCGCGAAATTCACCTAATAAAGCTAAGTGGTTTTGAAAAATGGTATGACGCACAGGGATGCTTTATTTTTGCATGACTTAGGGGAGGGGGGGGGGGGGCGAAACACTTTAGTATATATTAACCGAGTATATCTGCTGTAACGCTGGATTTGAGCGAGGTGTAATGCTTCAAATGTGACAGTGTTCTTTAAAAAAATTGAACAAAATTGCATCAAATATGGCCATCAGTTGGACAATTTTATTGTTTACGTTGGAAATGTACAAGGGCCTTGCATAATACAACACTTTACTTTGTATCATGCAATCTTTTAAATATTACATGCAAACTTAGGATAAAATGACCACCAGTCAACCATTTTAGTTTTCATATCTGCGAAATCTGTCTTACGTTATCCTTATTCAAGATTAAATAAACATTTTGTTTTATTTTCATTATTATAGCTAGTTTGTATGCTTTAGATATGAACAAGTTGTTTAGTTATAGTCAGTCAAAATGACTAGCCAAGTATATGGACCACAAAATGTCACCGAAAAAATTATCATTGTATAAATTATACATGTAGGCCCATCATGCCTATATATATCTTAAAAAAAGTCAAGTCTAATTAACCAAATTCAACTCTAATTCTAGCACCCTAACAGTTAAGGAACGATTTACGTACAGTATGGCATACCTGCTGCTTATATATTAGATATAGTCGGATTCGCATTAACCGTGGTGAATGATTTTCGCTGATTTATCTGTTAACTCATAGCAGTCTGGCCGTTTTGACATAAGACGTCTGTGTGGTCTGGCCATTTTTTGTGATTTTGGGACATAATGTCTTACTTTTAATATAAATTTAGAATTATGGCATATGTATTTCCCATACACCATAGGAACACACATACAATATATATCCAGAATACACTTCATTTAAACGGCCAATGTGATGTTGCCATGGCAACCGACAGCCATTTGAATATGCTAATTAGGTAGTCAAATTTTCGGAAATTTTGTTTAAAAATGGTATTTTTGTAATTCACAGAGATTCAGGAGTACAAAATTACATCAATTCACATAAAATATATTAAAATACATCACAAATGGTTCGAAGAAGCATTCAATAGGTCTTTATAAACAAAATAATAGGGTGAATAAGTTATTACCATGGGATTTAGCAATCTTTCTAAAAAAAAATTGAGATGCATACTGGATTTCAAATTTTGAGATGCACCAAGTTTGACATTCCCAACTCATCTGGGAAATAACAAAAGCCTCGTATTCATCTGAGCCTGGAGCTCGATTTTTATTTCGGAAACAGTTGTGATGCAAATAAGTCAACTCTTTATGTTCCAAGCTACCCATACTTGGTTCATAGTTGCGCAAGTGATGTCATTTGGTGAATGGCTAAGCATTATTGCCAGGTCCGAGCTGGGCTCGGACCTAGACTGCAGCGTCATAAATGCCAGGTCCGAGCTGGGCTCGGACCTAGACTGCTATGAGTTAATACTCAACCAATTGTCAGGAAATTACAAGCACTATTTGCTGTAGCCCTCTATAAACCCAATAACTTCGTCTCAGAATTGTATTACATGTCAAATGTTCAAACTTCTGAAGTACCTTATTTCAGCGAAATGTTTAGACACATGAATAGACGATAGTGTGTTCAAAATGTCATGACAATTATTGCTTCACAACTTATTCACACTGGTTAATGAATTTTAATGTGAATCTGACTATAGCTCAGTCAGTTTTAACGTAAACACACGATTTACTTCCTTTTTGTGTGACTTTCGGGAATTGACCCAAACTCTTACTCAATGTTAAGTCATACCATACGATCCAATGTTTGGCCAGCTCGAGTTACATGTAGCTTCCTATGGCCTACCGTTGCAAGAGGGTCGTTTTGCTTATTAGATTTTCATGACGTCTATGGCGGGATGTCATCTCACAGGGATCACACAGACCGTAATTATACTAGCTCTAATGACCTTCAGGTAGAATTGAACCATCACCACAACATACCTCTGATCGTCTCCTTGGGCTGGCTGTTTTTCGTCGGCTTGCCACACCCACTGAATGTGTGCCAACGTGTACCTGTATTAGCTCAACGTCCAATCAGTGTGGTTTTGTCGACAGCTGACCATGGTAACAATGTCGTTCTTGGAACGTCTCTATTTATTTTGTGCTCCACTTGATATACGATTGTTAACACGGTCATGTATCAGTAACATACATAGACTAATTGCTGGGTAAATGTTGGGTCACCGTCTGTTACGCTGTTTCTCTTTCAAACAATACAGATGAGACTCTTGTGTTTAGCAAAGTGTGTAAGCTACGACTGATCATGTATAACGACATGGTGATATGATACCACCACATATAGTCCGGGGGTGAAACATGGTTTGAGGGTGATACGATGCAATGGGGTCCACACAAAATGTTTTTGCACATTTTATATCCGGACATTCTCCAGATTTAGAAACTGGATGATGCCACTTTGGCACCCTTGAGCATTTTGAGAAATATGCAAATTAGTGCGGCCATTAATGAGAAACCTATTTCCTCTGATATCTCCATGACTAATCATGCTACAGTATTACTTTTCACATATATACCCATGTTTTCATGGTCGCAGAATACTATAAAAATACTTACAAAAATATTTAATGTGTTTTTCAATATCTTAGCATAAAAATCCCGGGGAAACATAGCCAAAACCGATAAAAAATGAGCATTACCAACATATTTAATTTCCGATTTTATGTATATCCCAATTAAGTTCGATATTTGAGACAGCAGAAAGTTATTGAACACTGAACTGTTTCAAGCTTTTGTTTAAAAATTAAATAGACTCTTGTCCAGGTCAAAATCATGGTACAAGGTGCTTTTAGTGAGCTGCATGCAGCTGATGCCAGATACCATGAGGATTGTAGGTCATCCTTTATGGCACCTCGGTCAGTCAAATCTGCATCTGGCATTGTTAAACCAAGTACGGTGGGATATGAAGCACTAGAGTTGACCGTGTCTGAGATAAGAAGTAATCCATCACGAATCTGGAACTCATTGGAGCTACATAACATGTACCCGTCCCATGGTGGCGTCAATCGTTCTAGACGGACACTTATAAAAAACTTTCTCAAAACTTTGGTCCAGATCTGTTGGTTCTTTCTGGTGTGGGTGTTGCTTCTTTAGTTTTGTTACGAGGTAGAGCATCTAAATTGATTAATATAGTTGCAACCAATGAAGATGATGATAATCTTGGTATGGCCCTAGACAAAGTTGCTAACCAAATAATCCATGAATCTAAGGAATTGTCAAAATGTCATAAAAATGCTAAAAACTCATATCATAGCAGAGTAAACATAGACACCGCTCTAGACGCAGTGAGTGCTACAGCCTTATCACTGCTTGGCAAGCTATCGTCTAAGTTAAATCACACCATACCAGCTGTTCTGATTGGGAACATAATTACTAGTGTGCTAATTAACCAGGCCACAATGCTCCAGATAACATTAGCTAATGTCCTAAATAGGGAATGTTTATTGAACAGATGTATGCTTTCCTTGTTACATGCTCATATAGTGAAGCTCGCCGTTTTAAAGCTTCAGTTGCAGGTGCAGCTGTTAAAGATTCTAAAGTTAAAGGAATTGTGAAGAAGTTGCCTGGACTGGTGCAAGTTGTATCGGACAATTTTGATGCTACGATTTCATCTCAAAACGGGCTCCGGTCTACACATTCCCTGGCTGTCCTATTAACCATGCCAGATACACATGACACGACTGCAGATTATGGCACTATCAAACGTGTGACTACAGACGAAATGAAACAGGCAGTTACTGTAGTAGATGGTGTCCCTGTCCCGAGATTTAACAGTCCAAAGAAACCACAGATGCCTCCAGAGCAACTCGTGCCGTACTACAGAAGAAACTCGTGCCGTACTACCTCTGCATGTATCAGCACACCAGGCCATACAGCTCTCACGAGCTCATGTTTTGGATTTTGATTTCCTCAAACGTGTTATCACGGAACCTAACACACCAGAGTTTGGTGGGTTCAAAACGGAGCTATCAAGAGAGCAGGGTCAATCAGCTCAACCTGCAACTAGAGCAATTTATACTCCCTTTATAGACATGACCCCAGCAGATTCGGATACCATGATGACTGCCATGGTACAGGCACAAAAACTGACAAAGGAATGTGGACAGGAGATCACCATCTTCACAAATGATCAACAATTATACAAAGTTGCAGTCTTTGAGACCTGGGTATATCAGGAAAGATTTTCGCTATTAATACTACGACTGGGTGGCATGCATTTACTGATGAGTTTTATCGGTCCCGTGGGGGGGGGGGGGGGGCTGATGACAGACAGTGGCTTAGAAGAAATTCTAAATTCCAGCTTTGGTGGTGCGCCCAACATGCTTGCAGGGAAACGACTGCCGCAGAACTTCCGAGCCCTGAGAATAGTAGTTGAAGAACTGCTCCGTGACATACTGTCTAAAGTAGATACTTATGAGAGCATGATGGAAGTTTTAGAAACCAAAGCATCACAAAGCAAGACTACTCAGTGGTGGGTTAAAAACTTGGTTAAACCAATCTTCATCATGATGCTTTTTGTCCGGGCAGAACGGGAGGTAGACTGGCCTTTACACCTCTGGGCAGTGAAGGAAATGATACCTTATTTCTTCGCTGCAGGCCATTGGAACTATGCGAGGTATGCTACATACTACCTGCATTCGATGGAGAAACTTTCAAAAAAAGTGTTCCGATGCTTCATGAAAGGGGAACATGTGATGCGGCATAGACCTGATTACACAGAGCAGTGTGCCACCTGTTCCAACCAGACACAGACGGCAGAGAGATTATAGGCCCGGTATCAAAATGCGGACAGCTCTCCCAGCAAACACGAAGACTGACCCAATGTTGTTTCAATGTTGGTCCAGCGCCATTGGCGGTGGGCCAATATTGAAACAGCATTGGGTCAAATCCTTGCGTTTGCTGGGCTCCACACAGGTGTCTGTCTACACCCATCCCGCCCCTACCATAATATTCGCGCCAGCCGATCAGGGTACTTTTAGCAAGACAGCCGGCCAATCACAAGCTTACTGCAATACTTGAAATTGGGAGCGGGGACATATGACGTCAACCATCTGCACATTTTAACATGCGAAGTAGCAGTGTCTAGGGTGGGCAGTGTAAAACCTGGTGTATAGAATGCCATATGGAGTGATATGTACATAGAAACTACATTCATGCGATATGGCCATGGTCCAAATGGCATTGTTGGTATTACGCTGCAACCATCTGCTTTAAAACGGTGGGCACTCAGCATGCACACATGCAGTCGGCTTGTCCAGGACGTGGCAGATATGGACAAAGGATACACAGAAAAGGAGGTAATGATTCACAAAGAAGAAAGACCTGCGCGAATAAAATCAGATGCTCAATACAGGCGAAACATTCTACATAAGCTCGAGTCCTGCATAGATCCCATGGATCCAACTAATCATCCAGATGAACTCGTTAATATAGTGACTGGCAGAGTAGCCCCAGGCACTGTTAATGCAGGATTGTCAGTTTAGATTAGAACAGCGCAGCTCAGAGAATTTGAAGAAAGTCTGCCGGATGGTTTCAACAGCACAATATCCAAAAATGTTGTGACCATGTCTGTCAATAGAAAGGCATTGAAAGTTGGATCTACTCGCGTTGTTGATGCAAACCTTATCTACAATAGAGTCCTTGGCCTTCATCAATCACGGGGTATTCAGCTTGATAAAGTACTGCATCACGAGCTACCACCCCTACCAACATCAATGTTTGATGAAACAGGTATAATGAGACTCTCAACAACAAAATCTACTCTCAAGAACAAACTGCAAGTGGAAGTACCCTGGAGACTTACACATGAACCTCAAGCCACCATCATGAATGGCTGCGCAATACTATGGACAATTAATTGGCCAAGCAAAGGTACTGTTCACGACTATGTACACAATTTTGCCAGCTATTATCGACCAAGACTAGAACATGTGACATCTATTTGGTTTTTGATAGATATGTCAGCTACAGTATTAAAGGTGAGGCACGTCTTGCACGAGCTGGTCAGCACGCAAACAGACGCCATAAACTGAGTTATCAAACTCCACTGCCCCCACAAAAAGTTGTGTTGACAGTGCCGGAAAACAAGATTCAATTGATTGACATCATAATATTCGCAATCAATCGCAATGACTTTAAAACATTTCATGAAGAAGCAGATGTGATCATCATTCAACAGATGCTCGAGTTAGCCACCAAGCTGCATTAACATTCTATGTGATGATACTGATGTCTTTGCCCTGCTCCTCTACTATTACGTGCAGTGTCACCTAACATGTACTCTTACAATGGAAAGTACTAGCTCTAACAGGATGTTAGTAGACATTGCAGCAACGTCTAAGAAACATGGGCCTATAATCTCCCAACTCTTGACTGCGCATGCAATTTCAGGTTGTGATACTGTGGGACAACTGTAGGCCCCTATGGCATAGGAAAAGGTACGGTAATCAAGGCATTACTTGGGGGTCAGCAAATAAAAAAGCTAGGCGGATGATATCACTGCAGAATGTATTCAGTTCATTGCTGCATGTTATGGCTGCAAGAAGGGTGTGAATATGTCACTGGTACGTGCAGATGTTTGGTCCAAAAAAATGGCCAAGCCAAAGTTAACGAAAGCACCTGAGTTGAAGTTTCTGCCGCCAACTAAGGAAGCATTTGAACTACATTTTCTAAGGGCACACATCCAAGCTGCCATATGGAAATCTGCTAATGATTCTCGTCCACCAGAGCTTGAACCCACGACATAAGGATGGGAACGTGACGTGGTCTCGAAGTCACTAGTACCAATCACTCTGCCCTCCTGACGTTGCATTGGCTCCACCTGAGGTATTGGGGCTTATCAGATGTGGTTGCTCTTCTCAGACCCCATGTTCGACAGCACAGTGTAGATGCTCAGTTGCTAAGCTATCCTTTACATTGTTTTGTACCTGCCATGGTGAAGCTGTTTGCGGCAATGAGAGTAACACAGCCGCACAAACTAGTGAATTATACGAGGGAGATTACTAAGAACACAATATGCCGAATACAAATATTTGAGCATTACTTTTCAAGCTCTAAAACAACTCATTATTGCAGCAATGTCATCATCACAATTCCGCTTACTTGTAAAATTCATGCTTACTAAACGATTAAACTGCACCACCATTGTATCAAGCGTCATTACTCTATTTAGAAAATCAATCAATTATATCACACTTTGGTTCCTAACATAAGTGTATTGAAGAAAAAAATGCATTGCATATAGTAATCCTTGGCTTTTATTTGTCATGTAAGTTAATGTATACAAGTTTTCAGGATGCTTGATTGGCTTGGACGTCTTTAAATGAAATCATAATATTCTCTATTTTTTTTTTTTCAAGTGTTAGGTCATTTTTAAAATTTTGTGGTGATATCATGCCTAGTCATAGAGATATCGGGGAAAATAGATTTTCCGGTAATGGCCGCACCAATTTGCATATTTCTCAAAACGCTCAAGGATGCCAGGGTGGCATCATCCAGTTTTCGCATCTAGACATATTTTAGATCACAGAAATGCAAAAACATTTTGTGTGGACCCTATTACACGCTTTGGCGGAGTTTTCCCAGACTAATACCACTATAATGTGCACCACAATCATTCCAAAGTGAACTAGTTTTGGTGAAAAAAAAACATAATTATAATAATTCCATATATCAAACAGCGTTTCAATCAGTTAAAATCTACATCATAAAATACACAATCATGATACTTATAATTGTATAAACATGATAAATTGTTTTAAATTCATACAGAAGGAGATAGTGAGATGACGTTAAAATATATGGATTAGTGTGATTAAAACTACCACACCATTTAGTCTCGAGATCCCACTATGAAAAATAGAGAATGGACTGATGTTAAAACCCATTCGCTGACTTAATGACGTATTTTATGTTGCTATAAACGTGATGAAATAATAGAAGAAATACATATTTTCATCAATCTTGGGTTTTCTTCTGTTCAGACTTTGTGGTTTGTGTGTGTCGGAGCGCGTATGTGTTAGCTGTTCCTGTGCTTCTGGCAGCCAGTCTGTGAGCTGCTTGGTATGCTCCAGCAAATTCGAGACATTGACCCATTCATGTTTTGATGTCGGCTCAGCATCAAAACAACATTGAGTCAATGACTGGTGTGACGAGGTAAATGAAATAAGATGAATAGGGTTTTCAACAACCTTTGTGCACATATAGGCTAAACTGGGCCAGGAGAACCTCCAGAGGATGGTGTGATGAATGAGATGACACTGCCCTCCAGACACCTGAATCGATATTCGAACCCTGTCGGTCTGAGGCCGAGCACGCTACCTCTCGGTCATGGAGGCTTCCCACAATATTGAATCTTTACGAGTGAGTGGGGTAGGCACATTTTGTTTCTTTGAAACTTGCAGCTTTAAGCACTGCACCAGAGCCCCCGTCCTAGCTAGGTGACGAGGTCATTGAGAAGTTGATACATGACAACTAACAGTTTTAATCAGTCAAGCCTGTTGTCTCAATCCACTTTGCATGTAATTAGCGTGGATATCATAATATACATGTTTGTGTTTTTCAGTGTTTAGATCAACGGCAACATAACAGTTCTTTTTAAAACACACCAATTTTGAAATATGTGAATCTCGTCCAAACATGAGTTTAAGCACTGTTTATTGAGACTGTACTGACATTCCTGAAAATAATCAGCGCAATTCAACATAGGAGAGGGGTCTACAAGGGTTGTATTCACCTGGTAAGGATCGTACTCGCAGTTGCTGGCGTAACAGCCATATCAGAATGCCTTGGCTTGATCAACGTTATCACTGCCATACACATTGCTATTGTAGACATGCTAGATGTAGATCTATTCCGTTACTCTAGTTTATATTCTTGATCCAAAGTCAAACACAATTCAAGGGCCATAAAAACTCTTAAAGTAGGTCGTACATGTCACGAACAAAGGTGGATAGCTCGTCTAAGATGGGGAAGTGGATCACCAACCCGGATTAATCAAGTTATTTCAAGGTCAGCCTTAATTAAGCCATGTCGGGGTTAACTCTGACATAATTGAGTTAGTTATTTATCATGCATTTTACCAGAAATGAACTGCAAATAATGAAATTAGGCATTTCTGGTTATAAACATGCCCTGCTATATATTTTTTCATGTATTTCTTCACGTATTTCGAAGGGCCCAGAAAAAAACACTATACAAATTGGAAAGTCTGTCTATTTTCCATGTGATTGCCCTCGGCTAAATTGGTTTCACGTCTGAAAGGGATCGGGTCAATTGAGCTACGAGGCGCTCTGACAACATGTTGTTGTGTTGATTAAATGAGACAGCTTGAATGCTGGTCGTTTTACACGACCCTTCTTTTCAGATTGGATATCCAATGCATGGATCATGATCAGAAGCCATGTTAGAAATCCATCAAACTGCAGCGTGTTATATTAAAAAAAAAACATTGAAATATTGAAGTTGTTCAATTCTACTATTACTTACATTGTGGGATGAAAAACTGTGACTCAACTGCGCGACATGGTCAAGCTGCCTGCGCGGCAGATGTCAGCAGAGTAATTCTAAATTCATGTGGGTGAAAATTCGATTGGGTGGGTTTAATTGAAAAGGCAATGGCTCGACCAGTGATCCAAGGTAAGTAATCATACACCTGTCATTAACTACCATATTTTGATAAGGGAACAAAATGTGCACACCGAAGTCACACTTGCGAAATTATTCATTTACGCAAGCCTACTATGCTTCTTTATTTAATTGTGTTGTACCAGTAATACTAACACCCTTCCCAGTTCAACTACACTCGGTGCCAGAAGCCGTTAGCTGATATGATCTCTACAGTTATGAGCTGGGCTGCTAAAGTCACATAAACGTACTTTTTTCACATGGACTTAGAGGCTGTGTCACAAAGCTTCGTACGACAAATAGGTTCGTACTAATTTCATTTCCTACAATTTGTGGCGTTCGCAAATATTCGTGTGGCGTCACATTGTTTATACGAATGGTCTTTTAATCCGAAACTATGTGTAATGGACAACTTAAACCTCACGACCACTTTATTCACACGTGGATCGTACGAGAGTCGTACGAATGTCTACTCGTACGCAGCTCGTACAAACACTGTAAAGCGGCCTATAATTACACCTTGTTGAATCATTGCGACATGCTTACGATCACCGTAGGAATAATAATTAGCCTTTGTGACTCAATCTTGTTAAAGCTTAGTAAAGCCTAGGTCCCACCGAACTAAAATCAAATAACAATCTCTTGCGATCAATATACCGATTTGGTTGTAAAATGATCGTGTACAATTTGCTACCAAATTATGACTGCGATTCTTCTAACGATGATCGCACGATTTTATGTCTAATTTGAGAAGAAATATCAAGAATTTCGACGATCGGCCACGATATGATGAAATCTGTTACGATGAATTACAATGGCTCTGGGAATGGACACGATCACTTACCAATCACTTCCGATTTTCATACAAATATGCACGATTAAATAACATTATATTACGAGTGGTTAGGATGGCATTAGGATTAATCACGATAGACGCGATTGATTAGGATCAGAGTAAGAATTATTACTTTACAATTCGTTAAGATTATCAGCGATATAGGTGTGTCAGTATAGAAACAGTTTTTATTAATTTTTGTTAAATATTTTTGCTTTATTCAATAATAAAGTCCGGTATTCAGCCACATAACAATGTAAAATGTTATTATAATATATTATATACAAAATGTCATCATTATAATATAATTAAATTTATTTGTTAAATATATGTTGTTTTCTTTAACTATACTTGTATGTATATATTATATACATACAAGTATAGTTAAAGAAAACAACATATATTTAACAAAGATACACCCACTTGTAATATTACGTGATCTCTGCTACTTTTTAAATACACCTGTATGCACATGTGTAAATGGAATACACTTATAAATATTATTTCACTAGCTGCTATTCCTACCTCCCAAACTCTTAAAATATTTTATTTTACCTTTATTTTAATTTTACATTTATGAAAACGCCCATACATGTACACCAATAATTTTGGCAAAAACTATAATTGCATTGACAAGCATCTGTCTTTGTGGTGAAATGAAAGTTCCACTCTGAACAACTAAAACTGCTTGACCTGAATGCTCCTTAAGTCCTTAACTAATTTTAAATCTCTCAAAACACAATGAAAATGAACAACTTCAAACCGATAACAGCTTTCATTTCATATTAAACTGCAATTATTTCAGAACATCGTATGTAGATTGCAATGTTGTTGTAAGAGATCGTAATAGATCGTAGTGCATCGCAATAGATTACAACTCCTTCGCGAGTTATAAAATTAGAGATCTTAAGAAATCGTAGACTATCGTGGACTATCGTTTGCATTTGTTTTTTACCATGATCTTGTAAAAATATTTGCGATGGCCTACGATGCCTCACGATTCATTAAAATTGATTTGGGATTGAGTTACTATTGACTTACGATTGAGAAATAAGTTTTGAAAATTTCTAAATTTTCTTCGCCCTCCGCGATCATCCTGGGATCTGCTAAAATCTGTTAAAGACTGTTAAGATCTGTTAAGATAATTCCCGATCACCCGCCATCATTCCACGAATCCCCGCGATGTAGGATCATAAGGGATCGTAATATGATTTTAGTCCGGTGTGACATAGGCTTTACAATAACGCATACGCACGCCGTACCAACGATATCGGGACCATTTCTGGTGGCCTTGCCAAGGTTGTCGTAATAAACGTTTGAATACTGTAGGCAGGTCTTCGACACGTCTAAGAACAAACGCCTCGGGAAATATCCTCATCGTAGAGTGGACGTAAGATCACCTTCAAAACGCCTTAAGAACTACGTACAATGTTGTTTCTGTGTCTGAATGGAATTACTCAATACGCCATTCGTAAGTGGATGCTGCTATAAAACTGGTGGTGATATAGCTTTATATACAATAAAAAGCCTGTTAGTTTCAGTAACAGAATGGCTGGCTATTATACGAGGTACATCAACGTAAACAAGAAAATAAAAACCGATGGTAGTACAACATAACACGCGTTGGCTTACCGCTGGGAAATGATTCGTATAGGCTCAAGCTTAAACTAATAGGGTCGTTTGACCTTTTAGAAGAGTTAGTCAAACAGGGAGCTGCGTCCAACAGCACACTGTCTTGACGACTTAGAGCTGGACATTTTCAACTCAAGATCAACATGACCAGACAGAAAACATGAACTCCAAGAATAAATAACTATATGCATATATATTTATTCATTACCTTGTTCACAGAAAAAAAGCTTTTAAGAACATCATATAGACGATGTAGCTACTGTATGTTATGTGTTTATTATTGTTTTATATGAATTTAAAGTCATTCGATATTGATTCTATATTCACATCGTTAGTAGGCCCTATCATTTAAATGTATTAGCTTGATGTAAGCAATTTTTTTCATCTTATAATAGACCAGTAAAGACTAACTTCGGGAAAATAGGCAACACATAAACATGTTATTGAATATTCCTGCTTTCTTTTATCATGGTTTCCACATCATGTGTTTATATCCTCACACCAATAGTGCATAATAATATAGTTGTGACAAATACAGTTTATATATTACAGATACCTGGCAATAAAATAACAGGTATAATCTGCTTAAGACAACTAAGATAAAACCAGACGTTGCATAGGCCTACATAGGCTCACATGGCCTATGCAACGTTTTGTTTTTTCTCAGTTGTCTTAAGGAGGTTATAGCTGTTATTTTATTGGGCCGTGTGGGGATGATTCATAACATAGGATATCTCTAACGTATTCGTTTAAAGGCCCCATGTAGTCCCCAGACCGTCTCTGCACAATGTCATATTTCATACTATTTTAGATGACTTTTTAAAAATTAGAGTGCTCAGCTCGCATTTTTAAACCACTGGGAACAATTTTCCCGAGGGCAAAAGTAGGGGGCGGAGCTAACTTGTGACGTCAAAAGGTGGAGACATGCTTGGCTGGTTATAATACATGTACATGTACATGTAGCTGATGATGTATTGCATGATTTTATAAAACTGACCAAAATCAACACGGAACGCCGGTCCAACGCTGCCTGAATGCAGGTGCAGCACTAGAATTGATGGCCATCACCTTGTCCGCTTCTGGCCAGCGTCTAGGATTCACTCGCCCCTTGTTCACCCTGTCGATGCGGGTATATTGAAATTGATATAAATCTAGTTCAGCTCATGTACACATACAATGAACATGAAACATATACCCGATGGAGTTTCAATGTTAATTCAGATTCAATAATGGGCGTTTTTTTGTGTGTGAAGTCATGAGGTGGGAGATCCGCCCAGCCCAAGAAATGTGCACATTTTAAGTTTTTATTTTTGAAAATAACTGATAATTAGTGGACTAAAATCATCTGCTACGTTATGAGAAAGTTCATTGTGATATATACTTTAATTATATTGGTGAACTGAAATCACTTCATAGGGCCTATAATATATTGTTAAAAGTCATGGTGACTCCTGATGACTTTCGCAATGTTTTTTGCCGAGATGCAAGTCTATCTGGAAAACTGGATGCTCGATGCACAGGTTTATTTATAGAGGGACATGCTGCAGCGTTAACAATGTGTTCAATGAAAAACGACGCTCTATCGAGGGTTTGACTTATACAGTAAAAATCTACACACCTTGTCTCCACAATATAGACCCAGTCAATTCTGTGATTCGCGTCTGAGCAAATCAAATGTCCAGTGTGCTTTCACATGGTACCACGCTGCACACAATTTCTTATTTTGGACATGCATGTTCCAAATGAGAAATACAAGAATTTCGTCTCTATATCTCGCTTAACTGGTAAATGCGCAGCACAAAACTAAAAAAAAAATTTTGTAGTTCTAGTCTATGAACATGTTTACATCATATGGTCATATTAATTAAGAAGCCAAAAAAAATCACCAATTTTCTTGTGATTTTAGCCTGATTGAGTCGCTTTAATGATAGGCATAGCATTATTACTGGAAACATACGTTGGCACGATGCTGGTCCATCATGTAAGATGTTGAACCGGCATCGAGCCAACTAAACATACAGGACACAGTGTAGTCCCAGTCGCTATGCAATCTGCACTTAGCATACAACATACGTTGCTTACAGCGTACGTTGGTACAATGCCGGTCCACCATCTCCAGATGTTGGGCCGGCGTCGAACCAGCTAATCATACATGCGAGAGTATTGACACGATCATTCTGCTATCTGGTTTTGGCCGACTTCTGTCAGCCTGTTGACTGACCTCCTCTCTCTTGCAATATCAACAAGGCGTTGGCCCAACACTGGGTCAACGTTTACCAACTTGTTTTTCGTTTATATATTATATATAGCACCCACCCGAATGAGAGCACAGGGTGACCTCAAACGGACACTTCAACTGTCCGTTCGAGCTCAGCCAAGCTGTCGAACAGCCGCCGTCTTAATTACGGCAACATCCATCATACCATGATGACAATCGTCCATTAGTTTTACCATAACTATATCATTGCCAGTCGTAATTAAATCACAAAATCTTTCGTCTTTTAGTGATGTCACATGTGGTGTCACCATGTAATAGGTAAGGATTGAATTCTCATATTTGGTAATGCTAGTCACGATTCGTAGTAGCTTGTAGATCAAATTTGTGGAAAAGAATAGATGGATAACTCATATCGTCGCCTCGGAGCTAAAGGATCCTATCTGACACTCGTTAGAGTGGCAGATAGGATCATTTAGCTCCGAGGCGACGATATATAGATCTATCCGGAGATACTGATTATAAGGTCATAAAGTACAAGCACAGTAAATGCATCTTCCCTTGGCCAGTCTCACGCAAGTGCTACCGCAGGAGCCTGGCCGTATCGAGTACTATATCAGTCTGAGATTCAAACCTCATTGGATGTTTCAGATTTATTTAGGGTCACGAAGAATTGACCTCTTGTCCAGCTCTCAGCAACGTTCCCTGTTTCCGTTGCTAGATGTATTATATAGACAAGTTGGGAATCTCACATTTTGAGCAGTGAGGTGTACCGAACTCCCTCATGGCGGCCAGTAATCATATAGTGGCCTCCATCAGAGAGTTCGTACACAATGACATCAGCGTGAGATTCCGAGCTTTTCTATATCTATCATATCAACGGAAACAAGCACATGAAGCAAGCCTTGCTCTCAGGCAGGTGTCAAGCACTGTCTGATTTGACGGTCTTGAGACGCAGCTCGCTCAACGTTCAAGGTATCTCACTATTTAAAATAGTTGGACGCTAGGCTCGTCGAGCAAGGTATCCCCCTGCGTGCTCGTGGGTAAGATAATTTGTTTAGGGAAGATGCTATCCACAGAAAGTAAGAATATATGGAAGCAAAAAATTAATAATCTAATTTTACTTACCACTCAAATGTTGAATTTTTCTATTTTTTATTATTCGAAATTATAATTGCTAATGTAATCTCCAGCATGAAACAATCATAAGTATAAGAAAAACACAAACTATATTACAGATTAGTCAGTACGTACTTTGTGTTATATTACTAGATGTATATGACTTTATATTTACATCACATCGCCTATGGAGGGGCAGAACTACCAGCAAAACTTCTACGAATCGTAACTTTTACGAATCGTGACGAGCTACATACTCAAGTGAACCCAAAATACATCGTAGTAATACTTATTGTATTTGTTATTTATTGTTTTTTATTACACATCTTGCTATTGTGCGCCCCTTCACTTTGGTGGGTGATAAATGGCAATGCATACGATGAGATCTTCAGCACTATAATGGTGTTGCAGGTAATCCATGCGCCCTGGTGAGTTGAAATGACACATAAATGAAAAGGTCGGCTGAGGGTCTTTGGACGTTACATCCTAGAAAACAGACATTGAACCAACGCTGGTTTAATGTCGGCCCAAATAACACGAGGCTGGACCAACATTAACTCAGCATTGGTTTAACGTCTTGTGTTTGTTGGGATCAGACTATATAATAGGCTACTCTTTACTTTCTTATGACGTCGATGTGTGCTTGCACCAACCCCTTAACCGCCGGTCCCCAGTATGCTTGTTTCTTGCGTGTTGTTATTCGCACATCACGTATCAACTTTTAAACTTGTTAAAAATAAAACGTGACGCTGAGCAATCTATAGTTGACTTCCATTCTGTCAAATCTGATTAATTTGCATCCACTTGAAGTTGTGGATCGCGTCAGTGGGTTAAAATTACAATTTATTAATTTGGCGGCTAAAGGGCTAATAGGCCTACCATAATCATCATCCCAGCAAGTAAACACTGACCACAAATATGTAGTTAGCAAACGCCACCCTCCACAACATGTTCCGGAACATAGTGGAGGGTGAGATCGTTCTAAATACAAACATGTTGTGTTAGCTTTTTAAATTTTAAACTAGAACAATGTTCCCGAACTCCGAGGCCCGGCTTCAGGCTGTTTGAGTGCTATGGACAAATATACGGCATTGAAACAGCAATGGGTGAATACCCCGTGTTTGCTGGGATGTACCTCGTACACACGTACACACGATGTATAGTGGGGGACCATAATGTCCAATTAGTGTATAAATTTGCACATCTGGCTAAAATTGTCAAAATTTGTTTATAGGTCCTTAAAACCTTATAGATTTCTAATTTTGATGGATCCAACTTCAAAAAGTACTGGAACCACCATTTTAGACAAAATCCAAAATGGCCGCCACTCGCGAACAATAATTATCGTAACTTTGTAACCAATGGATCAAAATTAATGATGTTAACATCAATTTCATATATTTCGAGGTCAACGGTTTCATTGGTCTTGGTCTAAGCATGATTAGAGCCATATATTTTATGTTTCGACCATTTTTAGCGTTTTTGAGACTAAAATATATAAAAATTCAATCAATCTACTAACCCGTTAGATCAGGTGTGGCCATAATTGCAAGTAGACCTGCAATAACGTTACTGTATGCTAGATAAATACAATAAAACACAAAGTAATAAATAATACATATGTAGCTTATTGTCAATTATGGTCATAATTTACTGTCCCGACCAGCCTAACTATTATAAAGGTAAAGGTGCAGGTTTATAGTCTGATATCAAGTCTGAAGACCTATCATCCGACTTTACATTTTACCCCCCTGGTCACTGGACCTGCTCTTTCGTGTGCCATTTCAACTCAACGGAGAGCATACAGTCCTGCAGCCTTTTCGGCGCATTGAACTTATCGTACACATTGCCATCTCTATACTACCTGGTACTCATTTTCACCTGAGTCAAGTGAAGCATTTGAGGGTGAAGTGCCTTGCCTAAGGACACAACATCGAAACAATGTCCCAAGATTGAGAGGGGAGAACCATGATTTTTCTCTGAAAATCCTGCAACAAGCCGGATTCGAAACCGCGCGGCAGGAAGCAACATTATCAAAGCGTCACTCTCTAACCATTGCGCCATGCCCCTCTCTATGAAAATATACATCAGTTTGTTTTGTAACATTTGGACGATCATCAGCATGTATCGCATACATCATCCCAACCTCTCCACCAGCAGATATTTATGTTGCCCTCCCAAAGTCAGAGCTTCTCGTTCGTCCACATCATTTCAAAATAGATGACGTCAAGTTAAAATAAGCCTATAAGATGCTCTAAACCAACTGCATGGGTTTTCTGATTTTTACAGCTGTGATAACAACATGAGGAAGTTGTAATAATATAAATTTCATATTAGATAAAACCCGTTTATTGATTCTTGATCTGTAATAAATACAGCTGATTTGCTTGATCACTTGTTCGTGAGGGTGATTTCGACCTTCATATGTAGGTAATAGATGACCTGTGCTGATGTTTGTTTGTTTTCAACCAAACAAACTACTCTGGCTACCGATATATGTCTTCTCTATTTGACAATCCTGCTGTTATCATACATAGATGAACAACTTCTTCCTACATGGGAAAGTTCAAGCACTGGTTGAATTTGCATCATCAGTTGAATTATCGTCACACTCAACATCATCTTCTTCTGTTTATGGACAGCACAAAGAAGGGCAAATTCTCCAAACTTGTTTGTCTAAAGATGTTATATCCCTCCTGCATATACTCAAGAGCAATCCTTTTTATTTAATGACACTTCTTCAAATATACTCACATTAGAAACAAGATCAATAATTCCTGCTGGTCTAGTAGATACATAATTGCAATATGCCTTTAACATGTTAACAAAGGCATGAATGTACATGAAAGTGTATGATGAATGTATCTGTGTCTATAACTGAAGAGGGTATATCTCCCAACATAGCAAACCATCCAGCACTAAAGGCAAAAATATTAGTGTACACAAGACAAGTACTTCGTTGGTTTCTTATTTATTTAGTTCTCTCCGTTCACACCCAAATGCATATATGATTTACGTTATTTGAAAATCAAAAGGAGCCACCATTATTATCCGACAGAGGGAAATGGAGGAGTGGAAAAAAATCTGACATCTTAGAATGCCTGAAAACGATGTGTCTATGAAAATTGTTGATGCTGCTGCCATTGTCCATATATGGTCCGAACCATCAAAGTTGCAAACTTTCAACAATACGTAGAATGTCATTTCTTAACATTTCTCCAGAGCATGGAATCGGAGTCCATAATAACCAGACCTGACCTGATTTGGGATTCCTATCCTGTTCAAAGTTTGACACGTTTAACCCAAGAGAAAGGTAGTTGTCGAACCAAGGTTCAGGGGTCAACATCCATCCCTGGTGACTAGAACAATTTTTGAAAAGACCAGAGAATAAGTCTGATCTCTTTAGATTAATAGGTCAATAAATGTTTAACGATTAGAATACGTTTCCCAAATATCATATATTCCACGAAAGATGACCAGGTCACATCCTTCCAATAACGCTAACCTTTCTCAAATTATGCCTTCTGATCAAATGGAAGCTGACAGTCGCATGTTCTACACATTATTAAGCACATAACAATATTTATATCAGGACAGTGAATAGCATTATTATATGCATTGCTGTTACTAGCCTTTACTAGCCTGAGATTGACTGAATGTTTGGTTGGTTTCGGCTCTGGCAAAAGGTTTCAGACAATCTCTATCCATGCAATCGTAAAAATAACTTGGTCCCAAAGGTGCATCTCACTCCCACTCTTCTTTACTTGCTGCAATATGCCTTTTAGTTCATCTTATATGAGTAGTGGCAGAAAAGTGCATTGGCTGCATTGGGTGCCTACCCAGAAATAACAGACACATTCGTGGCATATACCGAATATCCTCTTCTGTCTTCCCTGGACTCCATTGACATGGCTGGAGCGGTGCATGGACTGTCACAAACGAACATTAGACAACATACCACCCAAACAAGAGGCCTTACTTCGGTCTTCTAGACGATCACTGCATCAGGCAGGATATATTTGCAAAAAGGGTCTTGAAATGCAGCAAAATATACAATGGAGCTGGGTCTGCTGAATGGTTTGCATATGTTAGGGTTGTGCATTGTTGCAACACTGCAACACTGCAATCAATAATGTCAAAAAAGCATAACCTGATAAGGGGAATTGCAAATGTGCTAATGCTAACATAAGATGCACACATCTATGTCACCTTGACTGGGAGTGCATAAACAATGACTGTCCAAATAATGTTTGCTAACCGCGATACATGTACTAACTGAAGATTTATTTAACTGATGACGCTTACCAATATGTATAGGCCTATATGAATTATGTTGTTAACAGTCAAATATGAATCAAATATCACTAACTATTTTTTAAATGTGTCCAGCGTTCGATATTTCGGTTTTCAGCATATTCTTTTTACAAAATGTGTTATTTTGGACATTTTAAATAAAACTAAAACATGCAATTTCATCCCAATCACTTTTAAACTATTAAAAATAGATGCCTCGTCATCCAAATATATAAAATTGATGTTAACATCGTAAAATTTGGGCCATATGTTGCCAAGATATGATAATTTTGGTTTTCGAGTGGCGGCCATTTTGAATTTTGCCTAAAATGGTGGATCCAGCCATTTTTCAGATTGGATCCATCAAAAATATGAAAGAGTATTGTCTTGTGGGTTTGTACACCAATTTTCACAATTTTAGCCAGATGTGCAAATTTAATACATTATGGTCCCCCACTAGTAGGCCTGCCCACCCAGTTCCTGTTCAATGTTGGGCAAGCGTCGCAGCCCATTGCTCGTTCAATGCCGGTCAATCGTCTACGACGCTGTCCCAACGCTACTCCAACACTGGACGGTTAACCAATGTTGCTTCAATGTTAATCCAACGTGTCTAACGATGTCCCAACAACAACCCAACAATTTGTATACATACTTTGCAGCACACGGGCGGGGGCCCTAGGGTAGTGGTTAGCACCGCTGCCTTTCACGCCAGAGTTCGGGGTTTGGTTCCCGGTCTCGGCGGTTTGAAAGAAACAAAAATGTTTCTTCCCCATCCACGTGTGAAAGTCAATATTGTGGGGAGCCTCCGTGACCGAGAGGTAGCGTGCTCGGCCTCAGACCGCTTGGCTCGAATTTCGAATCCTGTGTCTGGAGGACAGTGTCATCTCACCTTCCCCAGGAGGTCCTCCTGGCCCAGTTTAGCCTATATGTGCACAAAGGTGGCCTAAAGCCCGATTCATTTCATTTTTTTACTTTGCAGCACATCACTGCGGCAATTGCTCTGCGGGTGACGCCAACATTAATCCAATCAAAATCCTTTAAGCTTTAATCACGAATGTAATCGTGAAAATATATTTTTTGAACATTTTTGAAACACACAAGTACTTAACCTAGCGACCTTAAACGTTATATTCGACTTGTTCATAAGGACTGTATCACAGTAATGTGAACAGCTTCCCACACACAGCACCACTCTTTCCCCTATACAGGACACAATTTCAGGCGCAACAAACCTAATAGGCTCCTGACCTCCGGCCGGGCCTAATGACAAAAACATCAAAAAAACGTTTCTCTGCTGGAAGCACTTGTAAAAGCGTAAGCTGCCTATGTTTATCCCAATATTTTCATTTTTGTCCTCTCCGCATCTCGTCACAAGGGTCCCGTCTTAATTGACCTGGATGCCACAAGGTCCCACGCGGGTAATTAATCTGAAAATGTCATGGATAAGTTTATTATTCTTATTTAATCCCAGGAAACGTTTTGTTAGATTCCGCTAGCAATTGTGCTCGGAAGATGACAACGAATTTTAGCATCGTATTACAACGATAAAAATCTCAGAAGGTTAATTATCTGAAAGTAACAACATATCGCTTCGTCTGCTACTTAAAAAAAATAAGCCGGTGAATTTATTATTTTGATGGATAGATAGATAGATAATTCATGTGCCATGGTGTGTTGATGACAAAACATGTACTTTTGTGAGATATGCTATGATATGTTATGTGAGAATGCACATTAACGTCGCACGATGGCTTAGTGTGACCAGTGGTGACAGCGGATTGTTTTGGTTTGTATGAATGATGTAAGAGAATTGTTTAAAGTGGCCCGCGTCGTGTCGCTGGTGTATAACGTTCTGTATCCTGTTATGAACACAAAACAGAAACACATGATAAAATAAACAGGGAGAAAAAGTTATATGGGAATCATTGGTTATAAACGCAATATATATATATTGTCCCATTGAAACGCATATATAATACCAACATTCTAAAGGCCGAATTCACCACTTTTGTCCCAAACTACCCTCTATATGTGAAACACCATATTAATAAAGCGTAGGCCTATACGTTGTCTTTAAAAAAACAAGTCCGAAAATGGTATGCTAACTTGTTGCGTTTTGAGCCACGCTCCCTTGTGAGTAAAAAAAGGTAAACATTTCTAGGAACTCCCTAGATATTCTTACACCCATTCCCAGAAAAGACATAAATCTTCTCACCCCCTGTATCCATCCGAAAAACTCATAACACAGTTGTACCTCATATCACGGTTAAATGAACAATATGTGCTTGCGAATTATCTACAAAATTCCTGTATTTTTTTAATTTAACAGAAGCGGAAACAACCATATAAAGCATATTAATTTGTGTATTGACTCTCTCCTTGGAGTTCGGCTCATTTGGGGTGGCATCACCCTATAGGCCTACAAATATTTGTAGAATAATAAAGTTATTAATTTTTCTGAACACACAGCCTTCGTGGTTTACAAAGCTCAACTTAGACGTGGTGATCCGAGAAACAGAATTGAAATCCCTGTAGTCCTTCGTAATGATGTGGATGACAAGGTACTCAACGCTTTTTAACAGTCGCCTGGGAATGCTGTTTCACGACCGCGCCCAACTGCCATCCCAGACACAAGACGTTGAATCAATGTTGATTTAACGTTGATTCACCGTCGTAGACGGTGAACCAACGTTAAACCAACAATGATTCAACATCATGACTCTGCTGGGATGCTTTCCGATAAGTTGAACGAGTACAATCTACTCCATTAAATAAGAGTATGCACAATGAAGAGGGAGGGGCAATCTCTTCCGGGATGTTAGATTTTATGCACATGTATGCTTGAGATTAATCAAGGAACTCTAACTAAATGTAGCTAGTGTGGCGAATGTAATGATATCCGTCTTTCAGATCAGAGCATGCGCCAGACGTGTACCACAGTTTAGTGGATGGTGGGCCAGCAGTCTCAAAGCCAGTTCAGCAGGCTGTGAATGCTGTGGGGGGTCCGCTGTTGTCAGCCTGGCTAAATATTACCTTGACATTTGGGTGTGACAGATGTAACAGATGGGGAGCGGTCCTGGCCGTGTGGCACCGGATCACATTGTCAGCATGCGTCCTTATTTGTGTCCTGCTTACCAAGCGAAGACAAACTCCATTGTGCGGGGATTTCGACTGGAATAAAACGTAGATTCCATTATACGTCACATTGGGTTTTATGCCGACCTGACGACGTCTGTTAGCGGAATGCGCAGGGCTTGCGATGATCCGACACGCCGATGTTATCCTCCGAGAATGACCTTTTTTCTGCTGCGAGCGACCTGGGGTCTGTTCCGTGATTCCACATCTAATCACCACGCATAGCCATACCCAAAGAAAGGTTCAATTTTGATTGGTGGTTAAATGAAAACCAAAACTATTCATTTTTTTCCACATAGCTGTTTCATATGTAATGCCAGAACCAATGTCCTGGCAATGGATGCGGAACAGTCATGGACGATGAATTAAAGGGCAAGGTCACATTCGTATGATTGACGATCGTCATCCGAGTTGATCAAATGAATACACTGCGGTGCCTGCAAGACGACGCCATACGTTAAGCAAACAATGCATCAATTTGAGACCGATGGCATAAAAGATGGCCCAACATTCACGCAGCGTTTATGCAGTTTCTAGCGTTGAGTGTGTACTTATCGTCAAATCATTTTGTTTCAGAGGAGGAGACCCGACATTAAGCTATTTATGGTTTATCCGGACGATCTCAATCGGTTCCCAGAATATTGTTCCCTCACGAGTAACACAAAATTGTACTTGAAAATAGTAATATATTTCTGTCCAGATAACTAGACATTACCCAGCTTTAAATTCTTCCAACGTGCTACACTACACGGGTGTGTCATTGTCAATCAAATAAAAAGATGAATGATAAACTCGGTTCAGGGCCGTATCCAGGGGGATGTTTTGGGTGTCTGTAACCATCCCTGCATTTTCCAAAAATGCCTTGTTTTTTTCAAATTTTCCTCAGAGGCATACCCCCAGAAACCCGTATTTCCAAATGGCCGTTCTGTAACCCCCCTTTTGTCTGAGTCTAGATACGGCCATGCGGTTTCACTTGAATTTAGCTCTAACTCTGTGGAGTTTGCCATGCAATTGCAACATCAGTAACATGCATAGCTTTTTCCAAATGAAAGTAAAGCAGTGCGGTATGTTGAATCATACAAGGTATTAGTAGGCCTACATTGCTATGACATCAACAATGATTCGACTGTGAATAGTAGGGTGAAAGACAAAACGCATAGGCGCAATTAGCTACGTCGATTGTGATAAAATGCGCACCAGAGATGGTTTCCATACATTTTGACCTGCAGTGCTGGCATCGTAAATCTTGTAGGATGTAAACCCGCCAAGAGCTGTGCCAGAGACCATATATTGGGATGACAGGCGGCGGATTTACGTGAAGTGATATAATTGAGTTGCGACAACAGAGGCGGAGAAGTCAATGAGAAAATGTATAGCTGCTCTTCCCCATATCGTTTGAACAGCTCCATTAGCTTTAGACGTTTAGTTGTAGATGGCTTCTTATCTATATATATGTTACTTGCAAACTTACTTCGCCCGTGAAGATATACGTACGCAGGCCTCATTGATATTTGAACATATTATTATTAAACAAACACAGGATCAATACAAAAAAAAATATCTTTTTGATTCATTATCGTAAAACAGTTACAATTTATAAATGATATAACATAAGGTTGATTTTTATTATTTTACAACTTTCATGTCAAGCAAGCTGTGTTACTACTTTATTTAAAATATAATATTGCCTTTTTGACAAGGTGAATATTTCAAAACAAACCATGTGTTCATGTTTGGCCTAGTATACTGATAATATTAGTAATCCAGGAGCAGGGACACATAAAAAAATGTTCGCTCAACCGGCAGACTATCTACGATCTGAATTGACAGAATGGTAGAATATAGCTATGCAGGAACAACGCCAGGTAGTATGTACAATTAGATTGTCGTATCAGTTTTTTTATTTCGACCGCTTATATGGAGGTATCCACAAGCCTGTCTGGAATTAGGGGTTAGTGTTACGTAAACGTCTGTTGTTGTTATTCTGTTGCACAAATCGACACATACACATACCATATAAAAGAAAATGAAATTCCTTTCTAATGATATACTGCACATTGCAGTAATGCAAATACTCCACATACGCTCAAACGTTATTTTTATTATAAAATAATCAAAATAGAGAACAAAACAAACTAGTCAAAATGGTCAAGGAAAACAACATAATAAAACTTAGTTATTGGACATATCGATATCTGGCCTATGTTTTCCGAATCAAATAATATGTATGCTTGGAAAAGAGTGTTATTTTAAGTGTTTTTTAATGAAATAATATAACAACATTTTATGCAAATGCATGGGTTTAGTCGGGGCTGAAATCTGGAGCATTGGTCGGCATTTTAAAGTATAATGTTTTATCCACCTGTTTTTACATAATTTGGGATGTGCTGAGCCCGAATCTGTCGGATGATATTCGTTATTTGGTGACCTTCCCCTTCAAATTAGCAAAACATAAAATGTTAATAAAACCACGTATTTTTTATGGTTTATCTCACTTTTGTCTGATGTTTATTTATCATTGTCTGACCTAGATTGTATCGTAAAATCCAAGATGGCAGTCATTTTTCATATTTACCATTACAATCATGACGCCATTCTAAATACTGAGCACATGAAATCATGTTAGAATATAGTGTCGTCAAACCTAGTGTCCAATGCCTTGTAAGTTAATTTGTCGTATTAACTATAATTTTATTTTTTAAATTTGTGATCAATAATGTTATTTTATTATAATTATACTTGTAGTTTAGATGCACAAAAGGCTATAATGTTGTGCTGTAGTTTTGCATTTGAAGTTCAAAGAAAAGTAATGCATTTTAAACGAAAAACATGAGAGATACATTTCTCATTTCCAAATCATGCAGAAACATCGTATACATTTGTATGTGTAAAAACAGTTTTTACAGCATGATTCCCTGCGAGTTCTGATATCTGAATGTTTTCAGTTGGTTTCTTTTGAAATAAAATAAAATCATTTGGGATATGGACTGAAGCGTTCAGGTATCACATCACACATTTTAATAGCTCTCTCGCAGGGAATCGTGCTGTAAAAACTGTTTTTACACATACAAATCTATACGATGATACCTCGGAATATTTCTCTCAGTACCGACTGAAACTCGTCTGCTAAATAAGATGGCTACACTGACGAACGGCTGGGTGCGAAATATTCTATGAAAATTGCTTTCAAAAAGGATATTACATCGTCATTTAGCTGCTAAGACTTCATAAATATCGTTCTTTGAATGACGCTGATCATAATGGTATATGTTTTATAAGTGATTATTTTTTTGTCAATTTATTGTCCACACCTCCTAATTAGTTAACAAACATCACATTATATGCATACATAATATCATCATTCAACCGTCATGTTGTTGATGGGAATTTATGTTGTAGATGGGAAGTTGTAGATGGGATATTTTAGATGGGATGTTGTAGATGGGATGTTGCAGATAGGATATTGTAGATGGGATGTTGTAGATAGAATGATGCCAGTATCAGACAATCAGGGGTTTGTCTACAATCATACTTTACTACCATGGTCATGTTGTTTATGTGCCTTGACTACTACTTGTCTATTAGAGACCTATTATAGAGGAGTCTGTTACGCGGAATTTATGTTTGTGTGGACACTGGGTGACCACAATCATTACATCCCTGCTCCATTCTGCTCCATTCCATATTCCCACCTGGCCTCCTGGTTGTACTATTATAGCAGATATAGGCGCCTGTTTCATGGCAAGCCTAAACGTGAGATGTGAGTATTTCATGCAAATCAAATCACTCCCTGGCTAGAATAGTTGATAATTCTCACCATTTTTATGGCTCAATCCTGAAAAACAGTCCTGAAGGATATCAGTTTTACTTCTCCCTAATGAAATATGTATAATTTTTTCAGTATAGTTTAGTTTTATTTATTTTTTAGATGTGGTACAAACAGTTTTAGGATCACTTCTTTAACAGCTGTAAGTTTACATTACATATTGAAATTTCTCATCTTTTTAAAGTTTGGATTTCTGACGAAATTGCTATTGCTACTCACTAGGTTGGTCCATACATGAAAACCTCATGGTAGACACCAAGATCGTAAAATGTGTATATTCTGACAAAATGTATTGTTTGACCTTGGGAAAATGGCGGATATTTTGGATTTTAACGACAATGCTATGTGTAAGGTAATTTCTGAACACACTACTAGATCGTGCATACCTGAAAACCTTAAAGTAGATACTAAAATCATGAACCTGCTCCTATTACGTCGAAAATTATATCCATTTAATGTTTGCCTTAGCCAAATAGTGGCCATCCTGGATTTTGCCCACAATACAGAGTCTAAAGTATTAATGAATACAATCATCTTTAACTAGATTGTTACACTTACCGCTCAGAAGGTTATTTTATGTGTTTTCCTTGTGGAAATTGGCCCAAATCTACTGTTGATAACGGCCATTTCGAACTCTGCGAAAAACAATATCCCCAAGGGTGCCACGATGTCACCCGCCGGATTCTTGTTCTGGACACCTTCAAGTATAATTATCGCCAATGAAACATTGTCTGTACGCTGAAACAAGGTTATGTGTTCTGCCGCAGGACTATATGTGGGGAACCCCTCCATTGCGTGTAATAATATCAAAGCAAAATGTTAAACTAGCAGGTTTAGCCAGAGCAAAACTGTTTATGTGCATACGGTTGATACACAAATTGTCAATATCAGTTTAATTACACTCGTGTTAACGCTATCCTTGGGGTTGGTAAAACCTGTTTTGTGGATACGGCCGTGACGGTCTGAGGCCGAGCACTCCCTGTCATGGAGGCTCCTCTTAATGGTGATTTTTTACGTGTTGGCAGGGAATGAGTGAGAGTGAGTGAGTGAGTGAGTGAGTGAGTGAGTGAGTGAGGGAGGGAGTGAGTGAGTGAGTGAGTGAGTGAGTGAGTGAGTGAGTGAGTGAGTGAGTGAGTGAGTGAGTGAGTGAGTGAGTGAGTGAGTGAGTGAGTGAGTGAGTGAGTGAGTGAGTGAGTGAGTGAGTGAGTGAGTGAGTGAGTGAGTGAGTGTGTGAGTGAGTGCGTGAGTGAGTGAGTGAGTGAGTGAGTGAGTGAGTGAGTGAGTGAGTGAGTGAGTGAGTGAGTGAGTGAGTGAGTGAGTGAGTGAGTGAGTGAGTGAGTGAGTGAGTGAGTGAGTGAGTGAGTGAGTGAGTGAGTGAGTGAGTGAGTGAGTGAGTGAGTGAGTGAGTGAGTGAGTGAGTGAGTGAGTGAGTGAGTGAGTGAGTGAGTGAGTGAGTGAGTGAGTGAGTGAGTGAGTGAGTGAGTGAGTGAGTGAGTGAGTGAGTGAGTGAGTGAGTGAGTGAGTGAGTGAGTGAGTGTGACAAATAAATAATAAAAATAATATTATAAGATTTCGTATAGAGCTTCAGTTGTGCTTCAGGGTGTACCGCGTGATTCCCACAATGATTTTCCATTTAACCCTTCGACCGCCGGTGCCGATTATATTCGTTTTCTACATTTTTTATTAGCACGTTCTTTATCAGCTTTCAAACATATTGAAGATAGAATGTATCATTAATCAACAAGATTTGAAAATAGTCCACATTCATTTCGTCAAATCTGAATAATTTTCACTCACTTGAAGTTGTGGATCGCGTCAGGGAGACACAACTTTAAGTGGGTGAAAATTCCAATTGAATAATCTGGCTGTTAAAGGGTAAAAGCAAATTAGATTATATCTTGCACTGCTCACTAATAGATGGCATGCTGTGATAAAACCAAGCAATAAACGTGGATAACAATAAATTACCGCCACACAAAACGTAAGATCAGGTTTATTAAGTAGATTAACGGTCAAAGAATTAACAATTTTCATGACGACAAGTCATTACCGGTGTATATAGGCCTAGACCTAAAATATGCACGAATGGGCCTATAAATTATATAACCACATTACAGTGACACATGCACCGCTTAACTTTCCGGACATGCGATAGCGGGAGTGATTGATTTCTGCACAATCATGGCACTATCGCCACAGAAGGAAGCCAAAAATCGAGACTATGCCCTACTCTTGTCGAAAGACTCCAATGATTCTTTATAGTGCACAGTACCATAGACAGCACTGCACACGTCATCCATTTGAACAGTTTGGAGCACTTTATACGCATAACCTCAAATGTCCGAACAGGCCACGGGATTCGAACCCACTACCGCGGAATTTCGAACCACAACTGGATCGAACCAGTCATCGGGGCCAGTGGAGATCAGTTCACGACGTCCAAACTGCTGCTCAAATATTTGCAGGTTTTCGTGCGCTAAACGCAAAGTGAGTCCCATTTCACGACTATGGTTTTACTTTAGTATTTAACAGCAGTGACGCATGCGTGCGGGCCGATTGTTGAACGACTTCCGCTGTGACAGATGGTGATTTGAGAGCGTTGCATCCGCCTAGGAATCGTTTGAGCTGTATTTTCTGATTACTCTGATCATACCGATAAAAATTCCGTAATAGGATTAATGGCCCTGCTCATTGCCTCCTGTTCCATGTGGAAAATACCATATTTGGACTCGGCGCCAGGACAAGGCTGGGTCAACGTCTGCGACGCTGGTCCAGTCTTGCCCCAGCGCCGAGCCTGAGCACCGAGCCCGATCGCAATGAACCAGAGAAAACGGCTGTTTCCGGCTTTCGTAATGGAATCATCAAACTGGCATGTAATCGCGGCCTCCTCGGTATGGTAGAGTTGTTTTATAGTGAGGAACGGAAAACTCTTTGCGTTGAATTGTCTCCATCAAGTAGGATGACGCGAGGACGGACGGATGTCCGGATAGCCGCCCCCCCTATGGTTAAATGAAGCCTTGCACCGCTGTCAAACTTGAGGGGGAGGGGGCAATGAGATTGATATTTGAATGCATTGTGATAATAAAAATTGGAATGATTTACTAAAAAGGCCAATTCATGTTTAAAACAGTCGTCAGCGATGTAGGCTACGCGAGAAGACGCCGCTCCCACTAATAATTAACATGTTTTCACGACTAACCAACTCGTCCAACGCCACACTATGTCGTTCCATTACATGTATGGTGTAATTTTAATATATTGGAGGGCAATACAGCATTGTCTACACGACAAGGGTGGGCGTCGTGACAGACTTAGTGCTGCCATCAACGTGATCACACGACCACGACATTCTCCAATGTGGAACAGTACACCTAACAGGAATTCAGCAATTTGGCGCCAATTATCTTGATTCAGTAGCAGACGCCTGTCAGCATATATTGTGGCCTAATAAATGTTAACCCCACATTATGGCCATTATTAAATGTTTACTGGTGAGGTTTGTGGGTGTTTAAAGTAGACCTATTACATCTTTAATCCTTACAGCGCGAGGATCGACTTTAGAAGTCAGAATCTGACGTCTACGTCAGATTCTAACGTCTAAAGTCAATCCCCGCACTGTAAAAGTAAAAATATTTATAATGTTTGCAGTCCCATACATAGGTACATAGGTATTCAAATGAAGCAGAACGTGCTAAACAAGACATGTAGGATAATTTCAAATTTAAAGAAAAACCTTGATTATCCATGTCAGCGGTTTAAGGGTTTGGTTAAGGTTTTGTTTTCGGCGATCTTTGTTTGAATCCTGACCCCCCTCCCCCCCCCCGCATTCCTCGACAACTGAACTAATATAGCCTCCTAGAAACGACCGTGCGTAAATCGATCATTCAAGACCAAAGAAAATGATGGCTAAAATTTTGTCAGTTATAATACTTAACATATATTTAATTACTTCGTTGCTTTGCACAATGCAGAAAAGTTTTTGTTGACATGTTTTTCGCATTGGTGATGTGCTGGATCAGTAGGTGTTCGTGCTGTTAACATTATTAGATTATTAAAAGATATAATGTGTTGTCATTTTGAGCAGACTACGGTTTAATATTGGATTAATAGTGTGGGCCAGAATCTCAGGAGTTGGCCCAAAATTAGTCCATAATGGATCAAAATATCATATTTTACGGTTCCGAAGAGTAAATAATTTATAGGTGGAGCACAAATGGAAAATATTTGCGGCGAGCACGTGATGCAATATTCAGCATTGAAAAATAGCAATACGAAAAAAGGTTTCCTGCATCGAGGCATCAATCACAGGCATTCGGACGGATTGTAAAACAGCGCTCATCTGGGAACGGGTCCATAATAAAACAGCACCTTTATATTTAGTGATTGATGGTTGCCATGTTTAAAATCAAGTATTAAAGTTAATCACTCGCACCACGACAGATCCATGCTCATTTTAGCGGTCTACTTCCTAACCCTCTGGTTCTAAGTACTGATAAACGAATAAATTATCTAATTGACAAGTTTGAATCTTTGAGGGTTGGCATTATCTTGATGAAGTTAAAGCTCATTTTCTTGTATGTATACTGCTGGTCCGCTATGAATTGTATGACTATCACTTCATCAGTTCAACATGACCGCATGTTTACACACGGGGCAGTTAACAGTTTAACCCTTCAACCGCCGGTGCCGCATATATTCAACTTTTCATTTTTTATTAGCACATTAAGTACCATCTTTTAAACATTTTACAGATAAAATGTGACATCAATCAGTAATATTTGAAAACAGTTGCCCTCTATTTTGTCAAATCTGAATAATTTTCAATCACTTTAATTTGTGGATCGCGTCAGTGAGACACAACTTCAAGTGGGTGAAAATTTAGATTAAATAATTTGGCGGTTAAAGGGTTAAGACTATAGACGACCAGCCGTAATATCTGCATTAAACCGAAGAGGCAATAATGGTTGATTTATTTGTTCATTACCATTCTCAAGACAGATGCAGGCTGCATCAATAACGAGCGACCTTGTAATCACTATATTTAAACTCACTGATTTTAATTAGAATGCTTCTACAAAGGCGAAAATGTAATCAAATTGTAATATGCAGCTGCCTAACATTCTACTGCCGCATGCTATCATCGAGATAATAATCGGGAGAAGATAATGAGTATGTTATTGTATATTAACCTTGTAAGAACATAATATATTATGCACACGCCCACCATTTGTGCGGTATTTCAGCACCACATGCCGCGAGTTATAGAAACGAAAATATTCAAAAGGGCTAAATATGCAATGATTTTATGCTTGGTAATAATTCACTTTTTCATTATTACATGATTTTAATAAGATAATGTGAAGCCTGCTCCCAATTAACATGATTAAAATGAGCATTTTGTATTATCGCTTCTGAAAATCAGAAACGCCGAGATATTGTGTTTTACAGGGATTGCGAAACCAAGTAATCCTGTAACCTCCGAATTATATAATTGTATTTCCACTGACTTGTAGCTGTGTCTCGCTGACGCGATCCACAACTTCAAGTGAGTGAAAATTATTTAGGGAGTTAGCTAGTTCAAGCACTGCCTACATTAGGAGTTATGTAGTTAAAGCACTGCCTGCATTGATAGTTAGCTGGTTAATACACTGCCTGCATTGAGAGTTATGTAATTAAAGCACAACATTCTTTGAGAGTTAAAGCACTGCCTGTATTAAGAGTTAGCCAGTTTAAATGCCTGCATTCAGAGTTAGATAATTAAATCACTGCCTGCATTGGAAGGTAGCTAGTTCAAGCACTGCCTGCATTGAGAGATAGCTAGTAAAAACACTGCCTGCTTTGAGAGTTAGCTATAGTTCAAGCACTACCTGCATTGAGAGTTGAGTAGTTAAAGAACTGCCTGCATTGATAGTAAGCTGGGTAAAACACTGCCTGCGTTGAGAGTTACGTGCACAGCATTCATTGAATGTTAGCTGATTAAAGCGCTGCCTGCATTGAGAGTTAGCTAGTTCAAGCACTGCCTGCATTGAGAGTTAGCTAGTTAAAGCACTGCCTGCATTGAGAGTTGGATAGTTATAACACTGCCTTCATTAAGAGTTAGATAGTTTAAGCACTGCTTGCATTGATAGTTAGCTGGTTAAAAAACTGCCTGCGTTGAAAGTTACGTAGTTAAAGCACACCATTCATTGAGTGTTAGCTGGTTAAAGCGCTGCCTGTATTGAGAGTTAGATAGTTAAATCACTGTCTGCATTGAGAGAACTAGGTAGTTAACGCACATCATTTATTAAGAGCTAGGTAGTTAAAGCACTGCCTTCATTGAGAGTTGGATAGGTAAAACACTGCCTGCATTGAGAGTTCGCTAGTTCAAGCACTGCCTGCATTGAGAGTTGGATAGTTAAAACACTGCCTTCATTAAGAGTTAGATAGTTTAAGCACTGCCTGCATTGATAGTTAGCTGGTTACAACACTGTCTGCATTGAGAGAACTAGGTAGTTAACGCACATCATTTATTAAGAGCTAGGTAGTTAAAGCACTGGCTGCATTGAGAGTTGGATAGTTAAATCACTGCCTGCATTGAGAGTTCGCTAGTTCAAGCACTACCTGCATTGAGAGTTGGATAGTTAAAACACTGCCTTCATTAAGTGTTAGATAGTTTAAGCACTGCCTGCATTGATAGTTAGCTGGTTACAACACTGTCTGCATTGAGAGAACTAGGTAGTTAACGCACATCATTTATTAAGAGCTAGGTAGTTAAAGCACTGCCTGCGTTGAGAGCTAGCTAGTTCAAGCATTGCCTGCATTGAGAGCTAGATAGTGAGATCACTGCCTTCATTGAGAGTTAGATAGTTAGATCACTGCCTTCATTGAGAGTTAGATAATTAAAACACTGCCTACATTGAGGATCAGGCAAATAAAGCACTGCCTGCATTGGGAGTTAGATAGTTAAAGAGAGTTATTGAGAGCGGGCTAGTTATGTACTGACTGTATTGAGAGTTAGCTACAATGTAAAAGCACGGCCTGCATTGCTAGTTTGCTAGTTGAAACACTGACTGCATTATTGGTCTAATATATATTGAAGCCTCTCGTGCAAGAACCTGCTAACTGATTTTTCATAGTTTTGAGAAAATCGACTTCAAAGGTAAATTGCATCACACTTTTTTCGTATGAGGCGTCAGCACTTCTTTTTGGGTGGAATTCGTTCCCTCGTTCAAACCTGACTCTACCATATAAAAAGTTTGTCTCAGATGCAAACGGCTTGAGACTAACATGGTAAAAACATGTCTTTGAAGTTATATGTTGCAAAATAATCATAATTAGAAGATTTGCATAAACTTGGCAAATGTACTTAGCATGTTTTTGCATGAAATATTTTTTTCAACATCACAAAATATTACATGATAAGTGCACTTAGCATAATCAAAGAGGTCCTTGTTTAGTAGCATATACATGTTAAGTACACATAGCATTTTGTTATGTTCAGAGAACATACTAAATGCAAGATTGATTTAGCAGCAATACAATGTTAAATGCATTTGACATTCCTGCCGTGATGCCATGCCAAGTACACACAGCATTTTGTTCCATGTCCGGATTCCATACAATCTAACTGTATGATACGTTATACTTATGATAAGTGCACTTACCATGTTTTACAATGAGAAATATCTGCAAAAACGAATAACTCTAACGGCAAGTCCGTGTATAGGTGTACTTAACATGTTTGGTAATTCCAGTATATTGATATGAAAACTAATAATAACCAGCATTGTATTGGATTTAGGTGATTACAAAACACCTAAGAACAAGACTGGGACATTGTACAGCATAATGTGATGAAAATAATATTTCATGTAATAGAGCCTTTTTTTGATTATCATAACCAAAGGCTATAAAAAAATGATTTGCTGAGCAACAAATAAACAAAATTTGCGATTCACTATACTATAGGGCCTACTGGTGAGTGAATGTATTTGTTTGACTCATTGCACATTAGCAATGTCTTATCTTAGGTTGCATCTTTGGTGATAATACTTGCAAGTGGAGCACGTTGATGACGAAATAGATGGAGAACAGAACGAAAATATCATACAAATCAGATAAGATTTTCTGGCATTCAACTTTAGGGTAACTTTGTTTTGGTGATAAATTGCTTGTTTTAGTTTCGATTATTTATGGCTAGCAGTCATGGACCATAATGCTATCTGGGTTGATTTGACCATTGTGGAATTTATGCACACGATGGCATTAGTGTACTCATACACGGACGGCGCCCTCCATACGGTGATGGTCCCACGAGAGCCTAAATATCTGGCGATGTCCTGGCGATATAAAGACGTGTTGTGGTGAGAATCGATGGCGATATCAAACATGTGATCCCACGAGAAAGCACACATGCGATGTATTGAAGAGCCTTTGAGAAATATTCGGAGAATTATCGCACTTCGCAGAATATTCGGTAATGCACAGGAGAAGATTTGGGGATTAATCTACGCTACATCGGTTAACAGTCAAGGATGTATTTTGAGAATCAGTGATCGTCGGTGATTCACTGGCGTGCGACAGACCAAGGAATATACCTTTCTATATTCCTTGGACAGACAAATAGCGAGCATGCGTCGGCGCCGTAATGGTGATGTCATGACAATGTTGTGGTGATGTCTTGACGAAGTCATGGCAATGGCATAGTGCCTTGTGGAGAGTATATGAAAGGTGGAGAGATCTTATATAGAGTATATGAAAGGTGGAACCACATAGCTTGTGGCTGCTGAAGTCCTTGATGAGATCATGGATAAAGAGGAGATCACTTTTGTTCTGTTGGCGTTGCTTTCTTTTCAGTTGCGAATATCGGTGAGCATCGGCGACGGATCACTCATACCATCGGCGATATTATCACATCGAATAAACATCGCCGATGTTTACCCAAGCATGTTGGGAACATTGTCGATGTGTCGCCGAGGTATATGCGGGATTTTTTACTTTCAATACATGCATTGAATTTTTTCTCGATGTCCCGATGCCTTGGTGAAGCATGGCGATTACTCGCATACGGCGAATTACTGGCGCATGATGGCGATTTAGGCATCGCAAAAGAATCGAGAGGCTTAAAATCCCTTTAGGACCATGACATTACACGGTCATGCATTGCTCTTGTAAAGTTTCTGTAATGTGTAGAGCCTATTAGGAATATTTTCACATTCTTTGAGCAAAAATTGTATGAAAAAGTGAAAAATAAATCATGACTGGTCAAATTTTCGAGTATGACCTTGGGGTTCTCCACTGCACAGTGATGTTCAAATAGTAATATGATTGCACCCTTACCTGTCATAAAATAAAGCTATTCCAATATTGCACAATACAGATTTTGACCACGTATGACTAACTTAACCCTTGATATGAAAGAGTTACATGGGTAAAATTTATAACTTGAGTACCATCCTACCATAACTTGCATTATTGCCATCCTCACAGTAGAATTAAAAATATTATTGCAAGTATAATACATACAAGGAAGCAGGATAACTAAAGGTTCAAATTAGAATTAAATGACGAGCTGATATGAAAT
Organism: Flabesymbios commensalis; assembly: GCA_964017125.1. Lineage (NCBI taxonomy): Eukaryota > Metazoa > Annelida > Polychaeta > Terebellida > Flabelligeridae > Flabesymbios > Flabesymbios commensalis. The sequence goes on from OZ024905.1 coordinate 54,988,038, forward strand.
ATTATTTCCCAATTGCCACATTTGAAGTATAAGAAAATGAAATGAATCGGGCTTTAGGCCACCTTTGTGCACATATAGGCTAAACTGGGCCAGGAAAACCTCCTGGGGATGGTGAGATGATTGAGATGACACTGCCCTCCAGACACAGGATTCGAAATTCGAGCCCTGGCGGTCTGAGGCCGAGCACGCTACCTCTCGGTCACGGAGGCTCCCCACAATACTGACTTTCACACGTGGATGGGGAAGAAACATTTTTGTTTCTTTCAAACCGCCGAGACTTGAAGTATAAGAAGTTTATACCTACATATATTCATGTGTTTCAATATTAGCTCAATATTAGGCCTACAGTTTTAGGCAAGACAGGTATATATTGATGTAATTATCTGTTTTATGTGAAACTTCAGTTCTATGTATTTTGAATATTGAAACTGCCCAGTCCAGGGATAGAACCAACAACCTTAACATCGTGAGAAATGCAGTGCATAAAAACATCAACAATGTTAACGTTAATGTCAGGAGCCAGAGTGGTAGTTACTCATGGAGTAGGTGGATCAGACTTAGATTGCATATATACTAGATATACATAATTATACCAATATATTAGTCACATAAATTAGGGTACTCGTTTTTCAGAATGATAAACATTTCGCTATGTTTTATCATATTACATGTTTCGTGATTGCTAAAATGTATGATAACACGTTTTGCGACGTTTTAATTTCTTGCTATGATTGGCAACAGTCTAAACAATATGTATAAAAATATAATAACTTCATGTATGGTGCTACGAATAGGGGGCTCACCAAAAATGGTTTAAGTTGCTACAATCTCTGCTTGTGATTACCATGTAGCTAGAAAAAGGAGATATCTTGCCATTGGAAAACAAGTCTAAGCAGCCTTCCACTTTAAAAAAACTTAAGTTTACTTTCTGTCAGAAACGACTCTAGTAGCTAATAATAAATATGTAGGGGTCTATGCACATTTTTACATGAAAGATAATTATCATAATACTACAAATTTTATATTGAATTGTATATTGTCAGCTCAATAAAAACATATTATTGAAATACATTTTGCTTCTGTATCATAGAATGGCTTACCAGATATTTCAACAAGTGTATGTTAGGCCACATCACGATAACAATGTGTCACTCTCAAACAATAGGGTGTACTTCCGACCTCGGATGTCCTTGTATCACTATATGTCCACAATGAACCGAGAGTGGGCAAAGTAATAGTCACTCACTCGCTGACACCCAACTAAATAAGCACGAGGAATGCAACTATTTTTTTAAGTAATCGTTTTTTACAGTCTACAGTGATGATAAAAGTATATTTTATCATATTTCTACGCTTTAAGAATTAACTTGTTTTTATCACTGTTGATAATACTATGAGGTTATTTTATCTTTTGGTGTTGGTGTCACTGTATGTGAAACATACATTTTACACAGTAATCATTATCAATGCCGCTGTTACATGTAACTTGTAATTTTAATTATAGGTGTGATTATTTTTTCTATCTAAAAAAGTTTATTGTAAGTGCAGCCAGTATCAGATCAGGTATAACAGCAACTATTTGCTACTATGCTTATATACTATAATACACATATTTAATAATAAAATTCAGATAAAACAGGTTGCCCTGAGCCAGATTAATCTTCTGAGGAGAGTGAATCAGATGACATTGTCATCCATACCCAGCATTCGTAATTAAGAGTAAGATTTAAATTTCTGATTTCGATCACTCTACCTCTTAGGCAAGTAGGCACGATACTGAATTAAAAATAGCTAGAGTAAAGAAATGTTTTCTTTGAAAGTTGAGGACAAACCCATATACATTGTCTCAGATATTTTTTTTCAAACAGTAATTAATTTACTGGAATATTTACCAGTTCTCCATAACTGAAACAAACAGTGTCTATAGCCAGTTCCCTTGTCATGTTCCCTGGGTATGCTACTAGGGTATGCTACTACAGCACCCCCCCCCCCCCTTCAGAGTGAAGATCAGAGTGAAGATTTTTCATCCAATAATTTCGACCAGACCATCATATCTTCATTTTCAGGTGCTTTGAAAGTGCACCATTTGACGTTTATATTTCAAATATTAATGGTGGCATGCCCTTGCGCCCCCAAGCAGGAATGACTGCCCTTGTAAGCAAGTTAAATGACTTCTCGTATATCTAAGCACAACATTTATTTTATTTCTGGATAAGCCTCTGCTGATTAGCAGGATGCTATGTACACTTGACATATGTACAAACCTATATATCTTAGTCGGGTGATAAAATGGAAATCGCATATACATGTCAAGTGCACTTGACATTGTGTCCAGTGTAAGTAACATGTTATTGGTTATAAGAACATCGATACCAAGTGTATGTAACATGTTCTTGCTTCGTAAAAAAACCCTTTATAATGCTCAGATCGCTAAGATTTTTTTATCACATGTGCTTTGGAATATTCTGAATCAGATTCCGCGTTAAAGGGCAAGACATGTTAAGTGCACTTAACATGTTCTTGCACGGGAGGCTTCAATTGTATTATAACTCGTTGTTTTTATTTTATTATTATAATTATTATAAATTGTTGTTGGTATAAGTATCAAAAAAAATTTTGACTAAGCATGACAATGTAATATTATTGCAATTATTATAAACCATAAGACATGATGTGTTGATTCAATACTAGTTTACCTCTTGGGCCACTGTCTGCGACACTAGACCAACATTAAAACAAAATTGGATGAACGTCTCCTGTATGCTGGGAAGGTCCTGTTTCTCTGGGCACGCGATGTCAATCAACGTCGCAACGCTCAGAGGGGCGTGCCTGCCTTCTGGTTGATGCTGGCACGACACATGGATGGGCAGGTGACCAGCGCGTAAAAGTTACGATATATCGTAATTTGTACGAGAATACGGGAGCAGAACTTGCGCAGACACTCACTAGACGACCTTGTAGTCCTACCAGAGTACAATACAAATCGTTACCTCGGTATTAAAAAGTCTTATCTGATACAACCCCGTGTACTAAAGGTGATTGTGAAGGTGATTGTGTGAACAAACCTACAGTGCAGGGCCCGTATTCTCGTATAAGTTACGATATATCGTAGGCTTCTGATTGGTCGAGATGGCCACTGGCTGTAGCTGGTAAGATCAGCTACAATATTGCAACTGCAAGCAGTCTGAAGAAGAACATCATTCCGCTGAACATTTCTATTTAAACAATACAACAGCTTCACTTAGAAATGGCATTACTTTCCCACTGTGACTTGATTAGAACCAGCCTTGGTTTCAGCATATATGCGCCCAGTGTGGTACCAGCGTGGTGTCAACAAGTTGCTTTACAACACTCCGCCTGGTAGTTAACGAGCTCAATCTTAGACAATGGTATGCCATCGGCTCGAGTCCCGTGATCGTTTGTCAGCTGACCTTGGGTGTAATAATAGCCCACTACTACGTTCTCTAGTACAATTCGTTGGAAGAGAAAAGGAACTGCAGCTGAGGACTGATAGTTCACACCTTAGTTCGGACATACCCTTTAACAATTCACTACACTTAACTATTTTAAAAAAATAAAATGTTGGTAATTTTCACTCGTGATGTGTTCAGATGTGTTTAAAATGAGTGACATTTGACGTGTAGCCACAATAATTTGTTTCAATGATTGCACTCTCATATTGTTACACGATAACCATGGGTGAATTTATCTTAAATATTTATTAAATAACAAACGAAAATTCTTAGCTGTGTGTGTGAAATAAAACATAGTTTGCATGATTTAAATGTAAAATATGTGAAATTAAGTGCATTGGGGGGGGGGGGGTCAACAATGTAGTATTATTTACATTATTGACATTGTAAACCAAAACCAATCCCGAATCTACTTTTATTTCCCGACCGAACCAAATATAAGGACCCATAATGTTTTATTGTATACTTTAAACAAAAGATAAATATTACAACAAGTTATTGAAAGTCTACGATCTGTGAGTATGATAAAATTGATCAGGCATATGAGTTGTAATACGATTTTGACAATGATTTGTTGTATGGCATACCTGAGCATAGTCACGTTATACTGACCTTTAACCCTTTAACCGCCGGTGCCGTCCATATTAGTTTTTCACATTTTTTATTAGCACATCACATATCAGCTTTCAAACATGTTAAAGATAAAAAGTGACATTAATCAGCAAAATCTGAATTTTGTTAACCTCCATTTTGTCAAATCTGAATAATTATCACTCACTTGAAGTTGTGGGTCGCGTCAGCGAGACACAACTTCAAGTGGGTGAAAATTCTAATTGAATAATTTGGCGGCTAAAGGGCTAAGGTAAATATTCTTGAATAGCCAATTTTTAAAATAGCGTGCGGGAATTTATTGTACCTAGAAGTACAAATTTGCTCATGCTAATTCAAAATACCAACACTGATCAGTCTAGAGAAAAACTACACCCCAAACACGGGTCAATTAGTTCGTGGAAAATGAGAATGGCGCCGAACGTGAATAATGCCATCTTCGTGATTGTGGGAAATGGCACAGAAATATTTTTATTATTGGCAGGACTGCCTAAAAATCTTTTAAAACTCTCACATTGCCTGGAATGAAAAATTGTATTATTCATCGGCGACAAGAAGAGCTGATCCAATAATCTGAATTTGCATTGAAAAATAATGGTGATGACCTGGTTGTTGCAGAGATGGCAGGACTCGTACTTAACGTGGAATCCTGCGGACTACGGCGGTATCGATGTGGCCCGCCTGGAGGCTGAGCAGATCTGGATCCCGGATGTCATGCTGCTCAACACGTGAGTATTAGTCATCCCTCTCAGATCAAACCTCATTTGTCTATTGATCAAGTACTAACCGTTGTACCTGTTGTAGGGATGACATCTGCTCGCTGTTTTCTTACGAGTGACGCAATAGCTTCACTCAAGAGAAAATACTGTCACTTGTGAAGATAACCCAGCAAACACCCAATGACCAAATGTTGTTTTAATGTTGGGCCGACGGCGGCCAACATTAAAATAACATTTGGTCAATGACACGAGTTTGCTGAGAAGAGGTTCATAAAATGCTATTTTTTGATTTTCAGCTTTTTTATCGCCTTTTAACAAGGTTATTTAACAAGGTATTTCATTTGATGTAATAATTCCTTGGTAACGCAATAACTTGAAAAATAATTATTGGATCTCTCTAATTTTTTATGTGAAGTTACCCATGAGTATGGAAATGACCTGATTTCCACCGATAATCAAAATGGCCGCCACCTAACGACTAATTTTTTTCAACTTTTTTCAGAATTCCCTCGAAACCTGGTATATATATATAGGTTTTCGAAGTCTGCGAGTCTATTAGTATTGTCCGTTTTCATGTGAGACTGAAAACGAGGCTGCGGCGGCCATTTTATCAATTTTAATAAATCGTTCTTATTTTCAATTATTTGCGTTGAAGCCTGACATTTATAGAGTCACTGCATCAGCCGAGGGGTATTTGAGTGCTTGCCAGGGTTGGGGTCGATTACAATTGATGATTACGATTACGGTTATGATTACATGTCATTTTAATTTATCGATTATGATTACGATTATTCGTCATTATAATTATCGATTATGATTATGATTATGATTACATGTCAGCAAACATTATCGATTACGATTATGATTACACTGTATTTTTTTATTACGATTATGATTACGATTACATTAATCATATTTTGTGATTACAGTCACGATTACGGGCGATTAAAATTATCTTAGAAATTCGTATTAATAATAATGACATACTATAACAAACTATAAATAACAACAACTGCAATTGAAATTTACTTAGTTTTATTTAGTTATATTGTGTTCAAGAATGTTAGTTTAATCTGAGCAAAATTAGGTTTGTATACATATATACATATATAGGCCCTACACATTGTACATTCACATTGTCTTAGGCATATAGCAGATTAGACAAATAGCAGCTGCTGCGATTAGCAGTCGCGCCGGATTGCTGTGCAAACAGTTGATCATCCCTCCTATTATATAATATCTATAGGGCCTATCATCTTGAAAAGACGATATGCTGATCCAATATTGTTGACCCAATATTGGCCCACTGTTGGGCCACCATTTGCGTCGCTAGCCCAACATTAGGCCAATATTGGATCAACAAGCTGTGTTGGCTGGGCACCCTTGTTTCCTAGGACATGCAACACGGTATGTAGGCCTACTGTTTTGAAGGCGATTTAAACATGCCATTTCCCCCCCCCCTAATGTTAGCATTTAAATATAGATCTTCCAACATAAATTGTGATAATATATTGATTTTTCACTGCTAAGCACCAGGTGAAGGTTATCGCAAAATATTCATATAGGCCTATTTGAAACCGAATTGTAGCTGTAGCCATGACTTTAATCTTTAAAATAAAACAAAAATACCCAGAAATATATAATATTATTGCTCCGACAAAACAATAAAGTATGTTGAAGTCTATCGTAAAGGGTTAATCCAAGTGACCACACAATGATGTTAATTGCAATTAACCGTTTACACTCTGGAGATGTCTGCCTACAGCAATGTTACAATGTTACAATATTTTTAATTCAATAATATGGTTGACGGGCCTCGCAGAGGTAGTCTTGCTCTGTTTCTGTCAACCAAATTTAATAACCAGAGATAATAATGACCATTTTTCACATTTTACTAGGATGCTGGAATGCAATGGGTGGTAGTTTTATAACAGGCTATAGCCATACCTTGTCAGTCATCAATTGTCTACCGTCAACTATAGGCAGGGGAGGGAGGGTGTAGCATGCTTGGCGACCCCCACTTAAAAAACCGAGTCACGAGGGCCACTTTAAAGTTGACCGTTTTGTCAATAAAGTTAGTTACTTATTCCTTATTCCTTATTCCTTATTCAATAAGGAATAAGTAACAGTTACTTATTCCTTATTCGAACGAATAAGGAATAAGTAACCGTTACTTATTCCTTATTCGAACGAATAAGGAATAAGTAACAGCTACTTATTCCTTATTGGACTTGTACAACTTTTTGAGCGATCAGATTGGTGTTTTACTCATTTATCTCGCCAAATTACAAGTATATGAACGTCTTTTGTCATGTTTGAATGTTTTCTAGCTGTATTTTGGTATTTTTAAGTGTTTTTACCGCATATAGTACCAGTTACTTATTCAGACGCGAATAAGGAATAAGTAACTGTTACTTATTCCTTATTCAAAACCGAATAAGTAACAAGACTTGTACTACTCTTTATGCGATCCGATTGGTGTTTTACTCTTTTATTTCATAAAATTACAAGCATATGAATGTATTTTGTCGAATTTTAAGGTATTCTAGATGTGTTTCGTATTTTAAAGTGGTTTTCACCGTATTAGTACCAGTTACTTATTCAAACGCGAATAAGGAATAAGGAATAAGTAACCAGTTACTTATTCCTTATTCAAAACCGAATAAGTACAAGACTTGTACAACTTTTTGAGCGATCAGATTGGTGTTTTACTCATTTATCTCGCCAAATTACAAGTATATGAACGTCTTTTGTTGTGTTTGAATGTTTCTAGCTGTATTTTGGTATTTTTAAGTGTTTTGACCGCATATAGTACCAGTTACTTATTCAGACGCGAATAAGGAATAAGTAACAGTTACTTATTCCTTATTCAAAACCGAATAAGTAACAAGACTTGTACTACTCTTTATGCGATCCGATTGGTGTTTTACTCTTTTATTTCATAAAATTACTAGCATATGAAGGTATTTTGTCGAATTTTAGGGTATTCTAGAGGTGTTTTCGTAATTTAAAGTGGTTTTCACCGTATTAGTACCAGTTACTTATTCAAACGCGAATAAGGAATAAGTAGCCAGTTACTTATTCCTTATTCAAGTCTGAACACGTGAATATACCTTTAAAGCTCTTTGTGCATGTCAATATTGCCAGGTTATTGATTGAACTCTTTTTTTACACAGAGAACTAGTAGTATATCAGCATATTTTTTTGGAGCGTGAGCATACATTTGCTTCTTTTATTTTTGTTTTGTTTTAGTGTTACTTATCCAAATTCGAATAAGCAATACGTTACCAGTTAGTTATTCCTTATTCTTTCCAATAAATAATACGTTTATGATACTTATTCCTTATTCGGTCCAATAAGGAATAAGTAGCTGTTACTTATTCCTTATTCGTTCGAATAAGGAATAAGTAACGGTTACTTATTCCTTATTCGTTCGAATAAGGAATAAGTAACTGTTACTTATTCCTTATTGCTTAAGGAATAAAGAATAAGGAATAAGTAACTAACTTTATTGACGTTAAAAGTTGTTATGTAGTGATTATGTACAGTCACATCAGCAACCCTGGAAACGCATCAGTGTCTACGACGTTGTACCCACATCAAACCAACACAAGCTGTATGTCTTGCGCTTGCTGATAATCCACATTTATAAATATGTATGCATTTACGCATGGGCCTGAGCGAAAACACACACATATATGCCTATGTATGTATGTATGTATGTACAAAGCGAAATTTACCAAACTGTTCAAAATAAAATTATTATTTACTTATTAATAATAATCGTTTCGAGTGATATATTATTTATTGTAATATATACTCAAAAAATCATGATTACGATTTAATATAATCATGATTACAGTGCTTTTAGAATATCGATTACGATTATGATTCCGACTACATGTCATATTTTTTCTCGATTACGATTATAATCATGATTACACGATTTAAAAAAAATAAGATTACGATTATGATTACAATGTAATCGATTAAAAATCGTAATCGACGATTATGATTATAATCGACCCCAACCCTGGTGCTTGCACGGTATTTTTCCAGTCAGCTGGGCGGGAATGGCTTGAATTAGCATATACAGCAGTAGTGTGTTTCTATCACAAACCAAATTACTCAATGTTCATGTTGTAGCTTACCCGCTTTCGGGAAAACAACTAAACACCTGCTATTCATCACTATATTTATTCCACACAAATTTCTACGGCAATTGTCACATAAATATAATACAAGTGACAAAGTTTTTTTTACTAAATAGATGTAGCTTGACAGCTGTCATGATCATATTTGTATAACATAAATGGCAAATATATCAGTCGGAATTACGCTTAAGCTTGTTGACAATTATCCAAGCAGAACCTTGCAAAATCAATTGCAGGCAGCATAGATACTAATTATGTTAAAGGGGGGAAGGAGGTGTCGACCAGAGTGTCAGTTAATGATTGACTCATGGCCTTAAACTAGACAATTACGTCACTAGTCTACAGTATATATATGTTTTGATAACAATGAATAAATGTACCCTTCCCGAATATTTTCCCGAACTTTCTTATTGATGCAGCTTAAGCTACGTCCCCAGTTATGACAATACCTTTGTAATGTATATTTTTGAAATTGAACGCCAATACAACAGCTATGTCATCTTAAAGGGACCCCGTGGGATGAGACATTTTCAATTTTGCCAATTTTGAAAATTCAACTCTTTGACTGGCATCATTATTTTTGAAAATATCTGAAAAAAATGGACACAATGGATAAAATTCCTTGCTGCTCCGTGAGTATGCATATAAAACATTTTAAACTTGGTCAAACCATTCACCATATATGCGGAATCAAAACGCAAATTGCATACCGTCATTTGCCCCCGTAACCATGACAATGGTCATGGTGATCGTCACCAGTAGTTTTTGCCATCAAACGTTCTCAAACAAAAACCACTGTCGCCGGATAATATATTTTTTTTTTTGGGGGGGGGGGATTTTCGACGTCATAATTTCATACCCGACTTCACAAGAATTTATTGGAAAAGCTGTCGTACTTCAGTTTTTACTTTATTACTATAAGCAATATAAATTATGTTTCGTATCGTATCATGAGATGAATTTGAACGTGAATCATAGATTACATCTTTTCAAATAGTGATCACTACACCCCGGAACTTTCCAGAACGCTGTAACAAACTGTGATTATCGCTCTTTGACGACGTCATACAAAATAGCCTAGATGGATTAGGGCAGACATCCGGCGAAAATTAGAACTAAAAAACAAACAGAAAATTACAAAACATGATAGGGCCCGAAAATATACGTCAAACATTATGATTGTTATAGTGGCTTACATGTTATTATGTAATGTGGGCTTCAACATGTCCATATTTGATAATAATAATAAAATACGCCATATATAATTATCCTTGTTTGCCCATGCATTAGATCTAGAAAAACATTATTGTATATAGAAGATCTGCTGAAAACGTTTTCCAGAAACGCGCTAACGTGCATTTCTTCGTTAGTAGCCGTAGTAGGTTAATTAAAGGGTTGATGTCATGGGGATAAACATGTCATCAAAACAATTCCCCAGTGGTCTGTGATGACTATGTGAAGTATGAGCAAAGACCATTTACAATAAGACAGTCAACTCTCCCCAAAACGCGAAATCGCTCTCAGTGATGTCCCCCGGTATTGGGAGTTGGAACTAATGCTTTTGCCATCTATCAAGTATGATTTTACCATATTACGACGAGTAATTATGAAATTGATCCTATTAAAAACAATACATACTTTACATCATAAAAATCGGAAAAATAAGTATTACCGAATGTTCACTTCTATTTTTTATCCAATAATATGTTGGTTAGTTATCAATACTTTTTAATTGTCTTTTTCCCTTTGGTACCTCAGGGGTTGATGCACCCTATAAACAAGTATGCCTATTCATTGTTTACAAACAACAGGTGACGCCCAGCTAACTCGAGACGTCGACTCAATTATAGAGTAATGCTGGTCCAAGGTTTGCAGTGCTGGACCAGCATTACCCCATCATTGGTTCATCTTCACGTATCTGCTGGCAGGTGACATGGGTGCAAGGGTAGATACGGGCAAAGAAAACCAAGATAAGTGCAATGGAAATAATATATATACTATAAAAATAATATTACTATATATTATAGTCTAATGACACAGATAATTTATCATGTTTATCATTCAGAATATACCTGAACAGAAATATTTTGTTGATATAAAGCATGTTACTGTTACTCCTGAGTCTGTCACAGAATTAGCTCATTCAATGCTGAAATCATTCACGCCACAAACGGGTATTACCATTGAGGAGGATAATTTTCTTGCATAATATTGCAAAGTGTCACGATCTGCATGTGATCAATGTAAAGTAATTTTGATGCCACTAATAAATTGCATACAGTTCTGTCTAAGAAGCAATATTTTAATATTCAAGTAGTGGGGCTTTTGTTTCACGTCAAAACTTAATACAATTAATTGGTTCAAATGAACGAATTTTCGGAAATATACCTGAACACATTCTACATAGGAATCACAACAGAGATCAAATTATTACCATCATCAAAGACACTAAATCACGTGCAAGTTGTGAATGTTTCACGTTAATATTACATATTTATGTCCCCATTTGGCTACACCATGTACTGTGGGAAAACAATGAACACCTTAAAACCAGTACGGCAGGATAAATAGAAAATTATTAAAATTCAACTATAAATAAATTGTGTCATAAAAATGAGCGTGTCTTGTTTTCAAGATATCAGTATATACTGCTAACGCTCCAGTCCTCAGTGACATTGATGGCAGTGGTCCGAGAGAAGGCTCACATATTATAATTTTATAATATTGCTTTTGTGCCATTATCTTGGTTATCTTGGTTTGTGTTTTTAAATAATAAAAGTTTGAATCAAAATACACATCTGCCAAGTTATGGTTGTTACCAACGTTTTGCCCCGTTCTCCTTTGTGGTCGCTATGCTTGACGACATATCGTCACCCCCCTCCCGTTCTGTGCCCACATATTTGTGTACTTTCTGTACACAGCTCTTCTGTTATTTAAATGAAGACATTTTAATTTCTAAAATTGTATGATAATATAACTTGACTTTTCTGCTATATTAGCAGTTATTTTCGTTCCAAAAATAAATATTGCAGAGATATTGTCATAACTATCAAACCTAGACATTTTTATTTTTTTATTTGGAGGCTAAAGTGGTGAAATTATCACTTGTTTTATATGATGATACACTTGCCAAAGCGTAGTTCCAACTCCCGTTAAAAGGGGACAGCACTGCACAATGTAGTTAGTATTGTGGGGAGCCTCCGTGACCGAGAGGTAGGGTGCTCGGCCTCAGACCGCCAGGGCTCGAATTTCGAATCCTGTGTCTGGAGGACAGTGTCATCTCAATCATCTCACCATCCTCAGGAGGTTCTCCTGGCCCAGTTTAGCCTATATGTGCACAAAGGTGGCCTAAAGCCCGATTCATTTCATTTATTTACTGCACAATGTATTACAGCATTTGTATGGTGAAATCCGTAAGTTGATCATCATATTGTACATGGTCTTTGGTATGAGGAACAGAAGTTGTTAGATAAGTATAGATATTTTGAAAACAAATACATGTGGCGGCGGCAGCGGCGGCGGTGGTAGCGGCGGCGGCAGCATCGGACCATGTGGAATACAGGAGGCAACTCGTCTCGGCGAGGGCTGCTCAAATATGCTAAGAAAGATAAGTAATCACATATAAAATAGCATGTATACAATATCGTTTACTTTTGGCCAAAATGTTGTTCCACTCGTTTGAGCGTCACGTACAACATGTTGGCTGCTAGGGATCGGATTGTGTGCAAAATATAACCTGCACATCCCCATATCGTGGAATAAAAAGAACCAGTCATGTTCGAAATTCGCATGCGTATGTCACGTGTAGGCCTTCCATTCAGAAAACAGTGATGATTGGTGATGATTGGCCATGATCAGAACCGCCGGCGCGGAGTGGGCTGACGGTTTTGAACACACCACTCGCGCCAAAGACAGCTAGGTGAACACTTGCGGTGTCAACGCACTGGCTATGTATAGAGAACTGCACGTCTGAATGCTAAGCACTATTCGGATGACACCCTGACAACTGCTTGAATATGGACATGAAATAAAAGTTATGAATCGGCTCTACTGGTTGTCTTATTGTGGGGGGATGTTCCGCTAAGTCACAAAACTTTAACCCTTTAACCGCCGGTGCCGCATATTTTCGGGTTTTCATTTTTTATTAGCACATTAAGTACCGCATATTAGATATGTTAAAGATAAAATGTGACATCAATCAGCAATATTTGAAAACAGTTTACCTCCATTTTGTCAAATCTGAATAATTTTCACTCACTTGAAGTTGTGGATCGCGTCAGCGAGACACAACTTCAAGTGGGTGAAAATTCAAATTGAATAATTTGGAGGTTAAAGGGTTAAAAATACTATTCCAACGATACACTCATCCAACGCTGTTTTAATGTTAGAGCAAAGTCTGTGACGCTGGCCCAACATTAAATCAACATTGGGGGAGTATACAATGTTTACAGGGAAAGCCCTCGTGTCAATACATGCGTGGGAGTCAGCTATTTTGAGGTCCCCTCGGTAACATAGTCAATATATTTCAAACCTAGCACACAGCTAAGAGTTTTGGTGGAATTATTTACTCATAGATGTCGCTCAAGTATATGGACTTGCTATGATTTGGGAACTTGTTTTTAACCCTTTCACTGCAGATGTCGCACTAATGCGACATTGTACTACACTGCGGATGTCGCATTACTGCGACATTACATAACTAGCAAGGTGATTCACTTGGCTGTGGTTGTGATGGCTCCCAGTCACCCTTATCGGCACGCAAGTGTGATAGGGGGACGTGGATGTCTTCAAGCCTTCCATACCCAATAATGACGTCATAATATAAAATAAATAACTATGCTCGGGAATCCCCAGTTATGACGGATCTGGTAATAAAAGGGTCAATTTCAAATAATTACGCAATGTGACGTCATGCTTTTAAGATAATTTCGCAGGGAAAGAGTTAATGTGCGCTGGGTACGACACGCATATTTTGTATTATTATGGGATAGGACGTACCCACGGACACTATTGCATTTTGGGGAGCCCATATCCCGCGTATTTTAACAGTTGACTATACCTTTAAGTTTAATAATAATTGTTTAAATTTGTTTTCAGCATTGAACATGTGCTTATGGGCGAGTGGCATAGGTTAAATTGAGTTTAAGCGCAATGATATTAACAGTAACAGTAACAGTAACGGTAGTCCGATGTGGTTTCCAAGACCGTAGGGTTATTATGTCTGTCAGCCAGTGTTTATCATGCATTCTGTTCCTTTGTAGTACTAGACCGAGAAACAGGGAAACAAACAGCGAACTATGGAGTGACGGACTACATTATTTAACTACTATAGGCCTACACCACGAAGGGCTCTCATTATATACATTGATCACCCAGGAAACAAACGAGGTGGAATCCGTCATTGTTCCACGAGATAAACATCCGGGATACACATAAATAATGAATGGTTGCTATAGTTGTTATGTCTTAAACTAGCTATTTGTAAACAGGTGAAAGGCCTGTTGCTGTGAGCGAATTGTGTAGGCTCTATAATAGAAACACAAACTGCCATAGCATACAATGCCAATGATTAGGCCCTTAGTTGCTTGCGCTGATACATTGTACTACCAGTAGACTGTTTCTGTTAATTCACCATGGTCTTTTCGTATCAAATGCTTGTCTTCATTGTATTATGTTCTTACATCAGCTGTATCGATGATATCACACAACATGCGCTCCAACATATTTTTACTCATGACGATTATATTGGATGTAAAGCCAAGCTGGCTAACGTAACTGGCTATCAGGCTCCATGTGAGATATCTACAGTGGATGACAAAGCAGCTCTGATAGACGCCATGAACTGTAGTCATTGCTCCACGTCCATTCTCAGCTTGACCTGCCAGGATCAGCATGGTATGATATGCATACCCTCAAACGTAAGATTTGATTGTCTGTGTAAAAATCACAAAAAAGATCCATATGAAGGAGCGTCTTACAGCTGGGGGCACTGGTGGACCCAGGTCACCTCTCAACCTGCTGCTCTCCGCCGTGAGATGTGCCACACCAGCACTGGCCAGTGTATCTCCTCGGAGTCATTCATTGGTGTAGGCTACCTCGTGGTACACCATGATATGCAATCGAGTATTTTTACCGCCAGCACCACCAATGGTCTGACAAACATCAAAAGAGCAAGAGTAGATTTGGATCTGAGTACAGGTCAATGCGCATGGCTACCACTGCTTGGAGACAGTAGCACCAGCTGGATAGAGTACGACCTCCAGAAGCCCTATGTTGTACTGGGGCTGTACATGGTGAGGTGTGACGTAAACACCATGACCACATCTCTAAACCTGCATCACTCAAACGACAAGATCACATGGGTGACTACCCTCGATGTTATACTTCTAGACTATGATATCTACTTGAATGCCACACACTGGTTAGATGAGCCAATCGAAAATCGATATTGGAAGATGTTTCCTCTAACTTGGACGACTGGCATCCCTCGAATTAAAGCAGACCTGATTGGCTACTTGAATGATTGATTGTGGTACAACGTAAAGAAAATACATGTAACCACCAGCAAACCATAGTAGGGGGTATATATTACATTTGACACTCTGAACAAGAAATATCTCAAATCTATTAGACTCTATGTTGCACTTTTCAAATAAGTTATACATCAAAGGACTTTTAACAATGTTATGCCGTGACTTCATCTTTTAAATTAACCAGTAGTTTATACTGGTACACTTAGATGTGACAGGAACATTTTAGCTTAAATCATTACAAATTGTGCACGAAACAACTGTGAACTTGACCTGTAAATCCCTGACATATGAAGACTACAATTAGTCTATAAAATGACGTGAACAAAACTATTGTGAAGGAAAAACTGTTGTGACCTTGACCCCAAGGAGAGGTCACGATAACTTAACTCTGCATAAATATCGACGAACTTGTGTACAGACGAGCAGTAGTGAGCAGAAAAGAAATCTTATCGGATTGGTCGGAATGCCACAAAATCCACGTGACATCATGGTTATTAGCTTCGGAATGTACAGATGCATACAGTATAGCAAGCTTATTCAATTATATATAGATAGATAGATAGATATTTATTGATATAAAGAAAAATCATCACTGACTTATTTGTCATAAAAATGATAGAATATATGTACATGTATATACAATATGGTTAATTTGCTAAAATCACACGACAATTTACATGGTATCACATACTGAGTTAATTAAAATCATGTTAAAAGGCATTTCCATAGTAGAACACTGGATATTGCGATAAAATAACATAATTGATTACTTGAACAATGTATGTGACCGTAGGGGGGTCTATCATTTTGTTTCCCGCACCAAAACCAGAGATAAAGTAGCTACTATGATCCATAAATCAGCAAAAAAACACTGCGTAGAAACCTAAAGATATATACAAATGCATAATTATGGTACTGGAGTATGTACAGTGATGTAGTAAAACGACGTGAAGGATTATAAAGTACTTTAAAAATGAAACATAATCTCAGGTAAATGTAATAAATGTAGAAGTCCGCGAAACAAGTAACTCCGAGCCATGTGACCATGCACGCACAGTCGCTATGTGCCCGGAGATTCCTTGATATTATCGAGTGTTGCAGACTTAGTGATGCAATAACAATCCAAACTACGGATAATAATTATGTGTGCCATTCACGCAGGACATGGCACTCACACAATAGCATTAAAGTTTATTTAATTAACCAGTGATTTATTATCTACAATATTGGCCCTCGCACAATAACAATACATCTTATTTTAATTCACTATATTGTTTAGTTCATACCATTTCAATCATGACCTAGTTAGTACCACATACGCGGAGTTACAATCGAAAAAACCCATTCCCGAACTCATAGAGAAAATCAGTTGACTTAGCAACTCTGAGATCCTCCATAAGGCCCCACCTCGTCTGATAACAAATGCGACGGAAACGTCCCTAACCGGCCCTAAAAAGCCAAATAATAAGATCCGAGAGCAACAGCCGTCTTTATATGTGGCAATACGCTAAGTCAGATCATGAAATATGGATGATATAGAAATAGGTGACTTATAATTGTTCCAGATAACAATGTAACGTAATAACAACCGTCTATTATGAGCCGATATGTGGCATGCTTAAGGTTTGAAAACAGGTGTAGGTGTATTTTGCTAAGCATATTACTAACGGTCAATGTGTAGCTGACATAATGTATATAAATTTGTCGTTGTTTAAGAGTGAATGAAATTCAGTGTTGTGTAGTTTGCTTTCGGCAAGTAAACTAGTTCTTTGTGTAGCGAAGTAAGAACAAATAATTTAAAAATGAATTTAGTCAGTTTGATGTACCTCTTCGACATATGCGCTGTTCTAATATACATAAACAATCATAATAATAATAAACGTTCCCGATAATTTTAGTTTTGAGCAAAAATGCTTTTAAATATATATTTTTGAATAATTTTTAAATGAGTATTGAATTTATGTTTGGTGTGCGATTTCGCATGTTCATGATTTGCCAGATTTAATAAAAGTTGTAGAAAATGTTTTTGATTTTATCGTAAAATAAGCTAAGGGTGTTAATTATTTACATATAAAATATCATGTATACAATATCGTTTACTTTTGGCCAAAATGTTGTTCCACTCATTTGAGCGTCAATTGCAAAATGTTGGCTGCTAAGGAACGGATTGTGTGCAAAATATATATTTCACAACAAATAAAATGTAATTGCTGTAAGGGGGCAAGTTCAATTATTTTGAATGCGAGGCAAATAAATACAAATACTACAAAGAATTAAACATATGTAGGTCTAAGTACAAATAGAACCAAGCTAGCTTTCTACCAACCGATTGAACTACATGACACGATGGCAGGGTCGCATCCATGGGATGTTATTCAGGTTTGTAACCCTTCTGCATATCCCTAAAATGTAGAGTAGACCAAAACATATGTGACAATTCCCACTAAGAAAGTTAATTTTACCTCTAGATTGCGCCAGAATGCACCATTTAAAGCCTTGTTTTTTTAAATATCCAGGGAGACATGCCCCCAGACGCTATAATACCAGATAGTCGTTCCATAATCCCCCTTTTATTTGAGTCTGGATACGCCCTGGATGGCGACATCACCACCTCACAGTCTACCCCGCTGGATACAAGCAAGTTACAAAAGGAATTAGGACAAACAACAAACGAATTTTTTTCACCCGTACATTTTATATTTGGATGGTTCTATTTCTTCGTCACATACTGTCGGGGACATTTATTTATCATATTCTAATACATTGCATAGCTTTTCATAATTATCCCCAAATCACGTTCTACTGTGTCGGATAACCCTTTTGGTGCGGCGATCGATTTTAGACATAAGAATCTGACGTCCACGGACGTCAGATTTTAATGTTTGAAGTCGATCCCCGCACTGAAAGAGTGAAATATGTATAATCGCCATAAAATAGGCATTCAAATGAACCGGAAAGAGCTAACTAAGAAATTTATTATGATGATTTCAAATTTAAAAACCAACCTTTGGTCTCTTGGTCTATACAAAAAATACTTCATAGGGTTTTAGGGTTGTGGGGTCTTGAATATTGTTTTGCATATTTGGAACCAGGGGCAGTAGGTCTAATCGCTCTCAATAAACGAATGTTGAAAAACAGACTTCTGAAAGGAAACGAGCATCGCGATGCACAACGCCATCGATTACAGGTCGATTCTAAAGTTCATGGTACACTGTCATGATCTGACAAGTGGATCACATTAATACGATAAAAAATATTGGAAAAATTGCAGTGCGCACGAGGTCTAGGCGATATATATGCCTACAATGAACGTGTACGTCTCACGTCGTAGTAGGGAAGAGTGTCACGTTTCGAAGTTACCACGCTGCCAGCTTTCGGATTGCGAGCAGGCTAATATATACCGAGAAAATGATAAAATGGAGCACTTGGACGTTAAAGGGATAAACCACAGTTCATAATACGTGGGACAAATGTGCCCCACAAAGCACTGCGCCATAAACATCATAAACTACTCTCAGTAATCTTGAGGTATCATCATATAAATTTATGAGGGATTCAATAATTTCAAGCACCAGCACTGTCCGCTCCTTGTAATATTTATTATTGAATTTTTTGATTTAATTTAATTACATGAATGCAATGAATGACATTTATTTTACAATATAGCAATAGTAAAACTAAGCAAATCTAACTGAAATGTGTTTTTTTAAATAATATTTTGTAAATTTAGCCAATTTCAGCCAAAAAGCTTGTCCCTCATTCTAAATCCCGCATAAACAGGTGATTTTTTCTAGACTTAATGTGTTATATATTATATTTGTTTCTGATATAATGTTAGTGTAAAACATTATCTATAAGATCATATCATACACGGTTTTTTACATATTTTTTTATTTAACCAGTTTTTATGCATTTTATGTCCACGTTGCTTCGACTCTCCGTAACGCTTATAGTTTTCAGGTAATTTCTATACCTTTTCTGACCAAATTATCACTTGCTAAACAGTTGCGCGAGACATTTGTGGAGTGAATCGTAAAATAAAAGTATAATAAAAATGCTTTTGTTTAGAAATGATGTAAGGTTTATGCAAGTCTGCGGGTGAGTATTTTTATTCAACGTCTCTCCATAACGCGATTTTTTCCACATAAATACTGCAATTACATTTTTAAGCACCCTACAACCTTCAAGCCTACTACAACCTCATTTGAAAAAACAACAAAAATAATTATACAATAGCATAATACATAAATGCTATGCACGATTTAGTAAAAAACGTCTCTCGATTACGCATATTTTCTGTCACTCTGTAACAAAAATAAAAACGTTGTAGAATGAAAAAGTAGTCACAAATTACCCTTTTACCAATTTAAAAATAGCTATAAACCTTTTTGAATTTGATATTTTACCGTATAAAACTTGTTGAAATAGTAACTTTTCTTTTTGTCTTTTAGATAGTGTTAGCATCGATATTTAGTATTTGTTCATTGTCACTCCATAACAGAAATAATTGTCGTGGTGGAGAGACAATGCTCGTTATTATTACTCTCCATAACGACAAAAATCGTAGCGGAATGTAATTCTTATTTAATTATTTGATGGTTATTGTCATAAATTGATTCTTTCTAAATTAAGTGATCAACATCATAATAGCAATGTTTAACTGCCTGTTAAATATATTTTACTTTTGTAAAAGGAATACTGAGTAATTTAAATATGAAGATTACTCCGTAACATAAATTGATCTACATAACGGTAAATTAGTCTCTCCATAACGGTAAGAACATTTTAAATTGATAAAAAATAAACATTTAAAATTGAAATTAAACTCTGCTGACAAGGCTATTTCAATAAACAAAGCCAAGTTGATATATGTTAAAATTTTTGACAATATTCAGACAATCTCATATTTCATCACTGGTGCCTAAGATTACAGAATCCCTCTTATAATTATATGTAAAAGTCAGTATTGCGGGGAGCCTCCGTGACCGAGAGGTAGCGTGCTCGGCCTTAGACCGCCAGGACTCGAATTTCGAATCCTGTGTCTGGAGGACAGTGTCATCTCAATCATCTCACTATCCTCAGGAGGTTCTTCTGGCCCAGTTTAGCCTATATGTGCACAAAGGTGTCCTAAAGCCCGATTCATTTCATTTCATTTTTATATGTGTAAAAGGCCCACATGATTTAATTTCATTTCAAAATGACCGACTGAAAACAATAGGGTACCAGATCATAAATTGTATAGCTCTCATGCTGAAAATCGTTTTGTAGGAACACATACAAATGTATATGATGATACCTCAGAAAGTAACTCAGATTATTGACTGTCAGCGCATGCGCCTTCCACAGTGGACCACAGGTGTAAGAGCGCGATGGACGCCCTGCAGATGTCGTGTCGTGAACTGCGCAAGAACGTCTCCATGAGCCATGTTTGTGCTGCGCTCGGCAAGTTCAGAAGTCACAAAAGACGTGAACGTGTTTTACTTCCTGCTATCAACAGCAAATACGTTTCACACCAAGAGATGTTCGTTTGGTCAGTCATCGAGTTTTCAGCATGCTGACAGCTTTATTTCTTTTTAGGTTTACAGTGAATAAAAAGCGGCCAGGATTCGAACTCAGTACCACAGCCTGGCTGAAAGAGCCATCGAGGCTGGTCTGGTGGAGTCGTGTGCTCGGTCGGTGTTCCTACAAATGCAGTAAGAAAAACATAATAACAACAAAACTTGAGACATTGGGACATACTCACGGCCATCGTGACAGCAAAAATCATCTGCGAATATTATACGCAGGCCTACTGTTCTGCTCTGCAAAAGCAAAAGGCAGTATCTTATTACTTGTAAAGTAAGCAAAAACTGTCTTCTGCCTTTGCACGGCAGTGTTTCTAAGGCGATCAATCATCTCACCATCCTCAGGAGGTTCTCCTGGCCCAGTTTAGCCTATATGTGCACAAAGGTGGCCTAAAGCCCGATTCATTTCATTTCTAAGGCGATCGTGCGTCCAGCCTACTATAATAGCTCCATAAGAACAAGTTCATGAGCCATTGCGACATGTTTACGGATAAAAGTGATCAGAATGCAGTCGGAAATTTTGGAAATCACTTGGAATATATCAAGTATTTTTTTTCTATTTCCTTTGGTCTCTATCCATGCTATTCGGCCTCTGGTGTGAACGTGGTATGAGTCAATGGACAGACAAAAACAGCGCACGTATTTTTTCTATGACTGCTCCCTTTGCCCCGAGGTTGCATAAACTCAAGAGCCGGATCACCACAGCTGGTATCGTTTTTCCTCAACTTTAGCTCAAAGTTGGGCTCACATCTGAAAAGCTGGTCCAGCTTTGCGGCAACTTAAGAGTGACGCCGTTGGTTTGCAGCAGCTTTCTTGTATGGCGTAATCTCCACTGCAAATTACAGTGCCCGGAGTGGGACCAATATTTCCACTTGTTGTCCGAATGGTGAGAACAATCTGATGTTTACCACCAGACGTCGACGCAAAGGAGATTCCCTTATAGACACCGTCTGATGTTTGCTGGATTATTCTTAGTCTAGCCATTCTTCTGAATGTATTATGCAATGTCTGGTGTCATTTTTCGCAAAACTTCCAGATGATAAACATGGTTTACAAACTTATACATTAAAGGGGCCATGTCGTCGCTTAACACTAATCAAAATATTACCATATGTGAGCCGAAAACCAGGCATGTGAAAGCTACACAGGATGACATAAATTGTATGGCTGCTTTTAAATAGCAGACGGAAAAAAACTTCTGTTTCACTTTTAAATTAATTATTATTTAAAGTGAAACTGTGACATTTAGTATTACACTTTACCTCAGGATTTAGAGTGTATTTATGCACCCAAAGACGACACATTTATTTATTGATTCGTTCGTTCGCTCTTTGTTTGGTCATTCACTCGATCTTCATATTGATTATTGTGCGCGTAGATTACTTCTGAGATAAATGTGAAGGTATAATACCCACACTGTTAGCCCTTATTATAAACCATGGAGATCAACGGGTTTTATTCACTTTGTAATTATCCTAAATGTCTTAGTTTGCTCTTTCTAATTCATTTGAATGCCTATATTATGGGTCTTCGATCATTAGAACTATTTTTACTCCTACAGTGCGGAGATCAACTTTAGTCGTCAGAATCTGACGTCTACAGACGTCAGATTCTGACGACTAAAGTCGATCCCCGCGCTGTAAGGGTTTACGTCAATTGTTTACCTGTATGCTTGCAAACACACTATTAACATAAAACATCACATTTCATGAGCATACGTTCAACCTGACATTCAATAGAATGATCATGCATCATACTAATCAAACCTGCATGATTAATCCTCCAAATTGAATATGAATAAATTATATTAACTTATACTGCTACAACATGTATAACTTTTAAATGGGTTTATAATAAATAAAATGACTTAATTGATGTAAATGCGAACAAATTATATAAAACGTGCGGTACACTATCAAAGCGGCTACACAGTGGACAGATCTGTGGGCGTGCCGGAACATGTCATTTCAGCTAGTTTACTGTAAATATTGTAATTTTAAACGTATTTCATAATACCAAATTTTGAGCTTACCCAGACTATTGACGATATTCTGCCAGTAAAATATCATCAGAATAACAAACACAAAAGTATCAGATAGTACTAAGGTTCGGTTGGGAAATGTCTTTAAACAAACAATGTTTTTTTATACAAATTTACGCCGAAATCTCAGGAGTGAATAGAGCGACTTGAGAACAGCATACATTTTGACAATGTCGTTCTGGCAACGATTGCTGAATACGGTGTGGCTAGTGGTAAAAAAAATACTGGCGCCCAGATCACAGTGACGTTTTTAAACACTCCAGATGCTACATAGTTAAAATTCCAATATACCTATTTTAACATTTACAGGATATAATCAATTCTAAACTGTTCCATATTATGTGATCCGATCTGGCGAAATAAGTCGTAAGTCGCATATTTCAATACTCAAACATGTGTAATTTTTTTTAAAAGAGCACACAATTGGAGTAAAACAGAAAAAATAAAATAAATATTCATGTCGACCCCATTTTGTAATAATAGATGTATAGTTCTAGCATTTTGTAAACTTTAAAAGTAGATTCCAGAATTTTTTATTGTTAGGATTTTTACACTGTACCAATATTTCCTACTTAATAGCGACTATTCCCATGGTAACATGTAAATATAGAAACAAATATCACTGATTTGAGTGTAATTTAGACTAATATTAAAATAGCACGTTCATTTTAATTATTTTGTTCTCAAACTGTACATCAACATCTATGCCTAATAACTAATAACTTCTATAACTAATTTTAGGATTCAAAAATAATCATATGAAAATAAAAACGTACGCAAAATTTGAAATATGTCAAATCAGGGCTTTTAATGGCCCTGGCTATAGCATCTTTGTCAAAGTGCGACATACTACTCATTTTGCCAGATCGGGTCACACATATAAAAAGGTAAAATCAACATTACATTGTGATTTTTTATTGGATAATCATGGGAAAATATTTTCAGTGTATCCAATTATTATTTAAACAGTATGTATTACTATGTGAACCGGTACTTTTAATGTTATAATATCATAAATGAGCATTTTTATAAATATAATGTGATGAAACCTGTGACGTTCAACACAGACACGCCATATTTACACATTTGGAGAGGAATATACAAATATTTCATACTAGAAAACTGAGTTTAAACTTGTTTAAAACAAGAAAATCAAGGTTAAACTGTTTTAATAGGAAGGTAATTAGAGTTACACACAAAAAAAAAATTAATGTGGGTTCAATAGGTAATAGACCAACGAGTAATTTTATATGTTGAATGGCGACATTGCATAATTGATGTAACGAGTTAATACGGTAAATTTGGAAAGTAGCACTGTGTGGGATAAAAAGGTAATCATGCTAATAGCATGTAGATTAAGGATAATGGTCAAACTGTGATAATAATAAACAGTTAGTTTGCAGAACATACAAAGTTATTTGTCTATGTAGAAATTAAGCTATCGTAGTATCACGGTCGTTGCTTTGACAATGCGGCTTTGTGTTTTGGCTGGATGGAGATTCTGCCTGCTGCGGAAATAAATAATGACATGTAGGCTCGTATCAACGGCACTACATTATGCATAGGTTAAAGCCCGAAGAGCTATGAAAAAATCAAGGCCGAAGAAAAATATGGAGAGCTCCGATAGGCCTGGGGCTGATTTGTAAAAGCCTGCTAAAAACACGATTTCGCCGCACCCCCCATGCGACATAAGTTTCTTCGTTTGTTATTGTGTAGAAATATATCAACTTTAATATTTAACCAGAAATTCCGGTGTCCAAAAAACATAATTGAAACACTTTAATCACCATACCCTAAGAAAAGTTATAAAATTAAAAATAATATTATTCAGTCATCTTTTTTTATCTGAATTATAATATCCCATTAAACATTCAGCATGTTCAGCTAAAATATGCTAAACAAATGCATACATGCGCAACCGTAAATAAAATAAAAATAAAACATTTGTAAAAGCTGTAAAAACTTCATTTTGATCATTTTTTTCAATATTTAAATTTTATTTTTTTTGTAAATTTGATTTTGCCGAATTCCCGCCAATTGTACAGTTTTATACGAATATGTATTAAACATAGATGATAACCTAATAAAATTGATAGCCTTAACACAGAATAAAAAATCCCGAAATGTGCCATATTAAGTGTTTTGTGACCATACCCGAATAGATATTTATTAGTCAGCTTCCTTAGTGTCATTTTTAGCATTATATTTACCGGACGGGCAAAAGTACCAAATTTGGTAAACAGTTTTTCTAAGGGAAAATTATGGAATTTAGTCGTTGAACCTTCTAATTTTGGCTCTACTTTTCTGGAAAATCCAAAATGGCCGCCAAAATGAACATATTTTCCGTCGCATTTCCCCGGTAAATGAACATTATTTTCTCCGTATACCTTTATATAAACCCAAGAAACCTTTTTAAGACATATAATTTACGGCTGTTAATTATTTGAAAGAAAAAAATAACATTACACGTAAAAAACACTGTTTACTTAACTAATGTGAGCTGTCGTTAATTTCAGTATGTACTATCACTTTCTAACAAAATCATTGCAATTACTTTTGTCATAACGTGAGCAGTGAAGCATCTTACATCTACTTTTTGTAATAATAAGGACATAATAATAATACAAAATAATAATAAAGTTACTACAATTTAGATATAAAAATGAAATAACATTTTATGAAAAAACCCGAATTATATTGAAGTATGCTGTCGGATTGGGCTCTTAGCTATAATACCATAAACATTGACATGAACAGTTCTTCGGACACTGATACGGATCACCGCACCTCCGAGCTCGTTCCTCTGAGGCGTGAGGCCCTATGTAAGTAATCTAATTGAAAGGATATTGAATTTAATTTGTCTTGTTATGTGCATTTGACATTACAGTTTTAAATACATTTTCTTTAATATGTTATTATACAAACATAATGTTATAATTTAAAAATTGATTATTTATTTAAAGCTGCTATCTAAGATAAACAGCAAAAGGCACCCCCTCCAGCAAAAGCTACATAACAATTTGCAAGGATGTATTTTTTTGGTTTACTCCCTCAGGTGGTGTGTATCATATTTTATTTAAAAAACATTATTTCAGTGTTTATGATTTTAAATAATGTCTGATATAACGCAACAAATTAACACGAAGCTTGCACCACAGCAGGACTGTTATTATTATTAAGGAAATCCTATTATTAATTATACTGCTTGACACAAGGAAGAGAGCTGTATTTACTCGTTTGAGGAAAGGCAACAAGTCAAACATCATGAGCTTCATCAACTCTTGACTCATGAACGACCGAATGTTCAATAAACTTAGTCACGAATTCCACGATTTAGGCATTGTCCTAGTTTATTAATATACTTCTGGAAAAAGAAGTGATTCTGACTAATTATAGGCTCACTTATTAGCGTTAAAAAAAAGATATTGTCTTTGTGATATTCACTATTGATAGCAATTCATGTTCAACTTTTCTCAGCCATTATGTCTAAAGCACAGCAATAAGCTATACCCCTTTCTAATTAGTACTTAGTACGTACAAATAATATTATTATCTGGTGAAACAAGATTTTTTCTGAACAAACTGTCACCAAACACATTTACCTCGTAATTGCCGTACTGTTCTTGGAATTAACTGACAAGAAGTAGATAAACAAAATGAAGAAGCAATGCCACACATCGATTACAAGCATTTTGAGTATTCCCCAAATACAGACTTGCATTAAAGTATCAATGATGGTAGTACCATTTTTCTTCACCTTGGATCATATAAATTATTCACATATCAGGCATTGATTTCCGTCCCAGCTTCTAGCAATATTATGTATAGATGAGATTAAACTACAGTACACCCTCAGCAATTTCACTTGTAACATAAGTACATGAAGAGCAGTTATAGTTCTGCATCTTAATTTTACTTAGGTTAGATGAAAGCTTCCGGGATTGTATTAGCTCTCAACGAAAAAACAAACAATGCGCATATACATGTATAAACGGGATTCGCCACAAATGTGAGCCTGCTAGTTGGGCGAATTTGTAATATTCGCAGGTCAATCAAAACCTGTTCCTTGAATATACAACAGGTTTTAAAAGACAAAGTCCTTGGAAAAAATCAGTAAATTTTCAAATTTTACTTTGATCGGCAGCTTGATGATATTACTAGAATAAACATCAGGTGAGATATCTACATAGCATTTAACAGCCTACAAGATGCGGGCCAGGAGACGAAGGATCAGGGTTCAATATCTGCTAAATAATTGGTTAATCATTTGAAATGTGTTTATCCATGGTTCTGAGTTCTGGGATTTATACAGCTCTTTTTACATTCAATAAGTAATAATACCATATCGCATTCAAACTAACTTATATTTTTTTTCATTTTGAAAAACAAGGCAGCAATTTGGCACAATATTAAACATTTCCAACGAACTGCTAAGAGAATAAGAGCAAGCTATATTTACCATGTATGGGCATAAATAACATCATAATGTCAACGAATTGATTATCTATCTGGATCGTTCACAACAGATCCATCACGTCTGCTCCCATGTCAGGATGCTGTATATAAACATATTATGCGTTCTAACTATCAAGCTGCAATATGGTGCAGAAGTTTACTTGCCCCCTACATGGACATGGTTGGAGGGTGAAAGTAAACATTGTTTCCATAGACTGGATGAATAACATACCTGCCCCCGAGCCTGTTCAGGGGTGGCTTAGCTGTAAGTGCAAAAGTTGCAAAGATAAAAGATGTACAAGCTGTTGTAAAAGCCTGAAGTGTACCAGTGTCCGTGGATGTAAATGTCTATGTGATAACGCGATAGAAGTTGATGCAACAAATGTGATCCAGGATTCTGATGATGATTCAGACTTTGAATAGAACCCAGTTGGCTCAGAAGTATAAGATGTCTTATTACAACGAATAAACTGTTCTAAAAGTTTATTTTTGTTTTATAATTAGCTATTTGGGTATAAGTACCTATAATTGTGATTCCTCATGCAAGTCTACTGATCTTGTTTGGTCATAGTAGGTTAGACCAAGTGCTAGTCTTTTAATGTGGGGACCGTTTTTATACGTCAGAATCTGAGGTCTATAGACGTCAGATTCTGACGTATAAAGGTGATGCCCGTACTGAAAGGGTTAATAACCTTGATAACAGAATGTGGTAATACTATTCATTTGCAAAAGTTGTACAACTCGTCAGCCGGCTGTACAGATAGTGACCACTCACTTTTAAAGCAAACAGTTACTACCTTTTAGCGTTACGCGACAGAATGTTGGAGCACAATCTAGATGTTATGGTGGCTTTTTAGGGCCGTCACAAATACAACTTAGATTGTGTGGAAATAAAACTTATAGATAGAAGTTAGACCTGTAGAAATACAAGTTAATGCATCATGTTAGCCTTTAAAAGTTTAAACCATGTGTTTTATTTCAAAAAGCAGTATTTTTCCTTTTTAAGTATTAGCTTGTTTTTTTCTTCACCTTTATAACATAATATTTCCACACGGTGTACAGCATATCACATCGTACAAACTGATTGATCTTACAATGGGTGTCACAGCTAAATATATTAGCTGACCTCAAACCATCCTTGTAACCATTACGCTTACGTACATTTTGCCAACGGTGTACCGACATCTAGTTTGCTGGGATATGTCGTATGTATGTTATCAGCGAATGGCCCCCACGAAATGAATTACATAAGTACACCCCACCCCCCCTCCTCAAGGTCAGCTAACATGTTTATCTACACGTGTGAAGATGCTGCAAGATAAGATGCTGCTGCAACCTGGCTGTGTTGCGATACAAGTTGGACCTGTAGAAAAACAAGTTATTACTGACACAAAGTGTATTACTGAAATACAAGTTGTTTTCTAACATGTATTTTAACACAGATAAAATGTAATTCGACAACATTAACTTTTATCGCGACAATAATAACTTGTATTTTGACAACGTCTAACTGAATTGTAGAGGCCGTCAATAGCAACTGTAAGATGTGCTAAGCTCGTAATGACCTTGCATTCTTAACTATCCAGGTTTTAAATAAATTGTTCCAATACATTCCATTCAATGCACCGTTTACACATACTTCCACAATTGAGATAAATACAAGTAGATTTGTAACTACTTCTATAATTATGATAATTCCAGGCTGTTTAAGGGTTGCTACACACAAGTTTTAAAGCGGCATCTCCCACTCGCTGATACTATGCCGAGTTCTCCGAAGGACAAAGTGCATGGACGTGCAAGTCATCATCGGGATGGGTTGCTCAACGCACAAGAAATCAGTGTATCATGTTTTGTATTTGAAATGTTACCCGATATTTACAATTGTTTATTTGACTTCCAGTTAAAAACATGCAAAAATGGTACATTATAATTATTATTATCATTTTTTGAACATGTTATTAACTTTGGTTGACGGCAACAGGTCGAGACGACCTCTACAATGCCTGTCAACCGTATAAGTGAATTAAAATTATAGAATAAAATAATATCCATTGTTTAAAATAGCAATAGCAATTTAAAAATGTACATAGTATAGATTATAAAGTTTACTATTTGTACACATAAAATAAAATAACCGACAATTGTCTGTCATCTGTTTCCCGCACCAAAACCAGAGATAAAATAGCTACACTGTGCTCTACACCGTGTAGCAAAAAAGGACACTCTGGAAAGCGTAGAAACCTTTCTAAATGCTTTAGTTGTCTATTATATCAAAGGACATACAACTAGGATATGTGAAAAGGAAAAACAGTAAAAACTTATGGCACTCTTAATTTTAACATAGGCCTACATACATCCCTGAATAAAAGTAATACTATAAACCTAGAATACATCTACTGACGTCAGCTCATATAGCCGTCGCGCAGCCGAAATATGCTGAGTAGTACCACATATGCAATTTTAGACTGGGGGGAAAACAATCCCAAACTCAAGAAGTAAATCAGTTGATTAGAGATCTTTGAAATTCAGCATAAGGACCCACCTGGTCTGGAAACAAAGGCTACTGAAAAATCACTTAACTTAAAAATAAAACAGAAAAAAAAACCAAATAATAATTTTGAGGGGAACAGCCATCCATGCCATGTGGTAATACTCTAAGTCAGATCATGACAAGCGTGATCATGTAGAGTGATGTCGGTCTGCTCCGAAATTAGTGTATGTATATTCCTTCCTGGTTCTATTCTACAATCATCTATCAGGGTGCAACATTTATTTCGACAGTGAATGCTATGCCGAGTAATGCCGTAATGAAATGGGACTAAATCACCACGTGTGATTTTTCGTTTTTTTCTTCAAATTTAGAGATATCCAATTATGAAGCCATGGAATGAAAAAAAGACGATAAACACATGTGGTGATTAATTGTTTTTTTAAAAATTTGGAGATATTCAATTATGATGTCATTCCTGGAGTTCCCCCGGTGTCCTCTTCTGTCGTGAAAAGCCAAACGGCAGTACATAGTCTATGCTTACTTTACAAGCAGGCAGATACCGTCTTTTGGCTTTGCACAGCACTGTTGCGAAATATGCTTCTGCACATTTATGGGAACAGCATTGTGAACAAAATCACCATTCACAATACCTTTACAACAATAATTTATTTAGAATAATAAATAATTATTTGTAACATATTCTACATCAATATGGCAAGGAATCTGATGAACAAGTTTAGTAGTATATTTAGTGTATGATACGCACGTTAACTAATCGCAGATGAATTGATTTTCTCGTTGCTATGTTCAGAAAGGCGATTTGTGTTACCAACCTTCTATATAAAAGAGAAGCAATGACCATCGACATCATATACCATAAATCTGTGCTTCACATCACAAAGAAACAGAGGGTTTTGTAGATTCGGGCCCACAATGAATATGCGCACATAACTTTCAACACATCCGGTCGTGTAACCACACCCCAGCAAACTCAAGACGTTAAAACAATGATCTTGGGCCAGCGTCGGAGATGGTGGCCCAACACTAAGCCATTATATTGTTTCAACGTCTCGTGTTTATTGAGATCCCAGCGAATTCGAGACATTGACTCCATGTTTAAATGTTAGCCCAACATCGTAAACGATGGCCGAACATTAAAACAGCATAGGGTAAATGTCTGGGATGATCGTTACTAGGTGGTACAGTGTCTATTTGATGGGATACGTGTGGGATCCCAGGGCAGGACACGTCCGGGGTTTGGTGCCCTCTTTCTTCACCTCTCCCCATCAACAAATCGTACATCTAGCATCGCTCGGCCATCTAGACCAATCTAAAGGCTACGATATATCGTAACTTGTACGAAAATACGAGCCCTGATCTCCGCAGAACAATACATCTTCACTCTGTACATCACAGCACTACCAGCGGACGATGGCAATCCAATTTTAACCTTTTCAGGGCAAAATTACACAGCAAAATTATAGGGCAAAATTATAGCCTGGAGGAGCTGTGACGTTTTTATTTCACTATAAATTGAACAATTATATATTAACCCTTTACCCGCAAAATTATTCAATTTAAATTTTCAACCACTTGAAGTTGTGTCTCGCTGACGCGATCCACAACTTCAAGTGAGTGAAAATTATTCAGATTTGACAAAATGGAGGTCAACTCTTTTCAAATCTTGCTGGTTGATGTCACATTTTATCTTTAACATAATTAAAATGTGGTACATAATGTGCTAATAAAAAATGGAAACCCGAATATATGCGGCACCGGCAGTTAAATGGTTAAGATAAATTAAACGTCGAAATTGTACTCCTCATCCATCACAGTATTACATAATATTGTCTAATATCGTGCCATATGTTGTTCCGTTGTATCATGGGCATGTGAAACAAAGCGGTATAGTCTTGGCATGGGGATGATCTCGGAATACGGCTTGAAAAATATCTGCACCCCCACCCCCCCTTGCCAACATAGGTTTGATTATTGAATCCTCTTATATGACCCCTCAACACAAATGATCAAAACATTAACTTAAAAAGTAGTTGTCCGAAAGATAGTAAACATTGCATTTTACTCGTAGGCCCTATACGAAAAAAATATTTTGATTCCCATAATTATAATAGACCCCTGAATTGCTATGACGTGTAACGAAGAAGCGTGTGTTACCGTGTTTAAGAAGTTCCTACATCAAAATACCTAATTTGGTACATATATTTAACAATGTCAGCAATGACCGGATTACCGTTTGGGAACAAACTATTTATAATGCCCGTTCGGCAACCTTTTATATTTTGTGCAGAAGCAATTCAAAATAGATGACCCATGATTAGAGCTAGTATTATGCGATGGCGACACAATGCGGCATGTAGAAAACATGTTGCACAAAAATACATTTTCAGCTTTTCAATCAACTTGCGCTAGCTTGACAATAATTTTAATATTGGGCCGTATGAATATGTGCTTCGTTTCATTCTCAATTATGCCGAAATAAATCGTTTATTCTATTGTTTAACCCTTTGACTTCCAGGCCGGGGTGCATACCAGGATCCAGATATACTGGGGTAGGAGCTCTATTTTTCGTCATTTGAAGCTGGAATTGCTAACGCAATTTCCAGCTTCAAATGACGAAAAATACATAAATGTAGTATATATTTGGCGAAAATTTGTGTCATTTTATGGTTACGTTCATTGACGAATGACGACGGAAATTTCCGTCATGTATGGTAGTGAAAAGGTTAATATGTGTTTCTGCGATCCAATATGGCGACGTGACGATCCGTATCATTCGTATCGACTGGGTATTGTAACCTGGAGGTACCAGATCCGAATCCAGGTCGGGCCAAATATTTGTCATCGTGTTTGTGCATATACAGTGTTCCAAACTGTTAAAAGGCATTGAGTGTACAGTGCTGTCTATGGTACTGTGCACAATAAAGAATCCTTGAAGTCATTCGAAATGAGAGTAGGGCAGAGTCCTGACTTCGGGCTTCCTTCTGTCGCGATATTGCCTCAATGTGCAGAAAGCGACGTAAAGCAATATATATATGCATATACTTTCGGAATAGATTGCCTCTAGACAAAATTGATGTATAGACTTTCCCACTCTGACTGACCCAATTTCTAGTCTAGAAGCATAGAATTCAACCTAGCGGATATAGCCTATCTAAGCCTACTTACAGATCATTACAAATAGAAATCAAAATAAAATCATGTGTGATACAAGGGAATTTGTGGAGACGAAAAAAAAATTAGACTAGCCTATTTTTCATGGCTGCTTATGATGTTTAAGTTGTCTGGAGATTGTAACGTGTATCGTAACGGTCAGAGCTGTAACGTCACTCGACTTTGCTCGTGCCGTTATAGCTCTGACCGTTACGATACTCGTTACAATTTTCAGACAATGTATTAGTAGATATTCAGAAATACAATACTTTCCGAGGATCCGATAACAGTAGCCCACGACATCTGGATACATTAACCTACTCGGGCTTTTGTATCACTTTCACCTAAAGTTCACTCGTCTATCATCCTTGAATATCGCCTCATATTCTGGGACGGAAAACGACACAGTCGTGATCGTTTGGTCTGCAATATTAAACCTGGGTGGAAGGTTTTCATCATCTGATCATTTGACATATACAGCGGTGTCATCCTGCTCCACCTTTATATATCAACTCATTAAATCAGCAGACAAATGATCGTTCAAACAAAGCGGGTTTTGTTACAACTTAGGTGAGTCTTGAGTCTTTGCAAACAATATTCCATGGCTTTACAACGTATAAACAGGGCCTGCCTGAATAGAAAAATAGAGGGTAACATTTTGTGATATCAGAATGTTCAACCTGTAAAGTTTTATCACCGAACGTAGAGCAATGTGGTCGCTTCTTAAATTTCAATAAAATTATGATAGGTGTTTCATAAAGATCATATTTTACTAAGCCACTGAATTGTCTTTTCAATAACAGGCGGAGCGTGAGCATTATGTAATTGTAGAATACAGGGGTAATATTTTCACCGCTTTTGTCGAAAATACATATCAAAAGGCGAGTCGACGAACAAACGTCGGTTCAGTGTTGAGCCAACGTCGTACGACGTTGGCTCAACACTGAACTGACATTTTGTTTGTGGGTTTGCGACCTGTGGATGCCCACATTGTAGAAGTGTGGACGGTGTCAGATAGCACGCATCCCGTGCTGCATTATTCATAGCGTGTCAAGACGCGAAACTCGCTATTTCGCTCTTATCGCATCTCCCCTACAGGCGTTTCAAGGCATGTCCATGCCTGGCAAGGCCGTAAACTCGGCGCATATCACACTAACGAATAAGTGCGCGTATCTGTGGCTCGTAGATCCTGAATATTCTTTCGCCAGATTAAGTCAAGCCGGGATTGTGGCGTAACAAATCCAATAGCCGACAGCCTCGTGGTTTATGGTAAGCCTGACAGAACTGGCAGTCAGCAATAGTGCGACAGGGTATGACACACCATCATGATCCTGGGCCCGTATTCTCGTACAAGTTACGATATATCGTAGGCTTCTGATTGGTCGAGATGGCCATCTCGACCAATCAGAAGCCTACGATATATCGTAACTTGTACGAGAGTACGGGCCCTGATACAACAGTTTATGTTGTTTGACAAACAGCTCCCGCACTAGCTATGTCTGTCCCATTCATATGTAATTTTATTACTAATTATTTCAGAGCCTTGTTATAGGTGGTGTGGAGTGGCAGTTTGAATCGCGGTTTCAACTAATTCACAAATATAATGTTGTTATTGAACTGGCCAAATTGTAAGTAATTCTCATTCGCAGAAAAGGGAAGATTACAGCAGCAAAACCAGACTTGAAATTAGTCAAAATGACTCATTAACACCCCTTTAAGCTTAAAATGAACACCATTTATCACCATGGATGCTATCATTTAAATCTATAGAGATTGGTAGAAAAAACACAAACAATAATTAGACGCGGTAACGATCCAGATAACTATGGGTATAGTTTGTCCGTCCAAGTCGGGGTAGCTCCGTTGAATTTTCAATAACTCATGACTATGAAAGTAGATTCCAATTGAATATTCCGTAGTTTTTAGCTAGGCATCAGCGGTTTTATTACGTGGCAAAAATAATAGCTTCACACAATGGAAGTTAGTAGAAAACAGTTTAAGTTTTAAATCATTTTTTAGTAGTAGGATAATAACATTTTCCGAGCTGGAAATTGCCCAAAGTATTATTATGATAATTATGGCTGTGTCTTACATAGACATGATACAGGGCTCTTTATCACGTGAGAGGCTTTAAAATTTACACAATCAGACGCCTTCTTTAAGAGTCAATCACGAGCCACCTAGCAAAAGTTAATGTTTTTAGAGATCATTCCTGTATTGACTTATTAGCTCATTCGTATTCACTACTTATTATCCAATCAGCTCGACTTGAATGGGAAACCCATTTATGTCATTATCATTTCGGCACAGCCTTTGTTCAAACAACAATTTTAAAACGCTTCGCGTCTAAGTTGATGTATTTATCACACGGCAGCAGTGCATGTAGGTGCAGAAATAATTACTCTTCAAAATGGCATTTTCGAATGGCCGAAGTAAAACACATCTCTAATATTTCCGCATTTTTGTGAGAAACAGTGTTTAATGTGCAGTAATAACTGTGCAGACACTCACTGTGCTCAGTGTGGGACGCTGTATCAACGTTGTTTTAACGTTAACATAACGTCGTTCTTAACCACATAAAATGTGTTTGTTGATGGGTACACATGGGCTTTATAATTTCTTTAGGATGACTATGACTGCTAGGCATAGTCGAATGGTCTTAGACCAGATTTTCGCGCTTTACAAACTTTTATCAATTATCGATGGGTTAAAATAATAGTGTGCTAAGTGACATTTTTGGCCTTTAAAATAACAATCAGCTAAGTCAACTATACTATGTATAAAGTTTGAATTTATTCCAAATTCAGATTTAAAAACAGACCAAGTCGACTTGGCACATTGTTATTCTCGTGAAAAGGAGCACATATCAGCATAATATCTTTCCAACACAGGACCAAGTCGACTTGACACATTGTTGTTCTGTTATTACATGCTCATGGGCTCTGTTTCTGGGACAAAAAAGATGCAAGTGCACTTAGCGCATTGTTATTCTAAGACTTGCGGAAACAGCACAGGTGAAATACCTGGACTTAGTTCATTGTTGATCTAGGAACAATCTCTGTATAGTCTGTTTTCTTAGAATAACAATGAGCTAAGTCAACTTGGTATCTTGTTGATCCCAATTTTGCTTCTGTAAATCGTTTTGGAAGTTAAAAAATACTCTGCTAACTTCACTTGATCTACTGTAAAATTCCAATCGCTGTGTG